>JAVRXN010000012.1:41128901-41506401 GCA_033556935.1 Timema podura
CAGTTTTTCCCAGGGTAAACTCTTTTATTTGATTCAATAAAACAGAAAATAATCTTTATTTCAAATCTTCCTATCCTAAATTTGATAAATTATAAACACATCTACTCAAATATTTAAAATTCCTGCTTCGACGTGTACATGTTTGGGCTACTAGTTTATAAATTTCAGACATCTTTGAAAGTTAGATACTGTCCATGCTCACGACGAACACAATAACGCCTCCTGTTATTAATATCAATGAATAATGCAATTAAAAAATGAATAGATATGAAAGTCGAATAAAACACTTCCTCTCACTTTGTGAACTTCATTTTGCCATCATTCGAAGTTAAGAACACATAAAGCCACGCTATCTCACATGTGGTACAAGTATAAAGCTACTAAAGTGGGGATACTAATGATTGCATTTATTAAATAAGCATAATATACTATACATATATGTATGTATGTATATGCTTTTCAAGCCACTGAGTGGATGCACAACAAAGATTATACATTTCAAAACCTCGTATGGTGAGATTTAAACCATGTAATCTAGATATAAGATCGTCCTACTTCTAGACTCAGTTGGTATCACATCACCCTACTGAAATACTGAAATAAAAGTCTCATATTTGCTACCCGTCATGGTCTGAAAAAAATTTTCATTTTTAAAATTCGAGTTTTGACTTTCGTATTGATAAATTGACTGCCGAGGAACTGGATGTTGTATTCATCTTAAATTAAGTTAGTTTGTAATTCATTTTATGATACATTAAGTTTGACCTCAGTGGTCTTGGGTTAGAGTGATCCCCTCAGGACTCAAATGATCATGGTTTCAAACCCAGCCGGAGTCAACGGATTTTTCTTGAACAATAAAACTCCGTAACACAACTTCTTTTTTGGGGGGGAAGTAAAGAAATTGGTGCCATGTCGATTGTGGCATGTTTAGTAAACCTGTAATATATATGAAAATACCCTTTCCCGGTAAAAATGGTAGGCCTTTCGCTCTTACTCATAGAATTCTCGTGCTTGGCTATAATTATTCAGTCCAGAAAGTTCATGTTAAATACTTCAAATAAATAAATAATACATTAAAAAGGGTCAGAAAGTGTACATTAAAGGCCCACAATTATACATATAATGTCTTACATAATAAAGTACTAACCAGACATAATGACCTTCCTACTAGTAAAATCTTCACAAAAAGATTTATTTTTACATATTTAATAGTTTTATTACGATAAAATGATGCAAGAAAGATCATTTTTCTTGTATCTAATGAATGCTTTTTAAAATAATGTTTTGTTGGTGGTTTCACCATGTTTTCTAAGCTAGTGGCAAACCGGGCTCTTTAAAGATCGTAGATTTCGTCGCAAAAGGGGACGGAATTGTAAAGTTGTGACATCCTACTTTCCCAGAAGTGGATCACTCTCAGCTGGCGTAGAGTCGACGGATGAAACTGATACGAACAGAGTAGAAGCGTCAAGTAGGCTGTAAGAGTGGGAGGAAATGGATTTAAGATTTCCTACTGGAGCGTCACGTAGCGGATTCAAATCAAACTAGAAGTGCGGAGGATTCTATCAGACGACACTTGGTGCGACCGTGCACAGGTCTTTATTGATCATCCCTACGACGTAATTACCTAATGGTTTTTGGATCTATGGCTTTGCAAAACTTTAGTTTAGTAAATGAACTGGAGTTTTTAATAATTTCATTTTTGATAAATAATTAAATAGCTTTCGTTGGGATAGCTTCTAAATATTCTGAGGTCTTGCTCATACCTCCCCTTTTTTTTCTAAATTAGAGAAACAAAATGTTCAAAATAGTTCTCACAGAAACCAATGTTGATAATTACTTAAACTAAGGGATGGTTATTGTTAGGGTGAACAAGACATATTTCACCACGTTATATGTGGGACGGAAATAATAGACTAATGTGTGACATATGTAAAACATATCTATTACATCTACTCAAGATTCCAAACTTTTTTTTTGTAACTTTAATGACTAAACTATTTTGTAGGGCACCATGTTAGTTATTTGAAGATTAAATAAAAAAATTACAAATTTGTATTAGATATTATTTTGATATCATTTATCCAATTCAATATATTAATTACAAATATTTAATGACTCAATATTGAGGCTAAGTAATCTTAGTGTTAAGGACAATATGTACATAATTCTCTAACCTCCTTTTATTCATAGGATAAGTTGAAGCGTTCAAACTAGATAAAAATGGAAAACAGAATGAATTGGCAGGATTTCAGAGAACAATAACATGTGGACAATATATTGTTCTCAGAAAAGAACAACCCAAACCATAACTCACAAGTCACTAAAGGTAGACATTAATCCTCCTCATGGACCTATATGCTAAATGGTAGTGTTCATTTTGACCAAAAGGTTCGTAGCGTATTTTTTTTCCTCCCAGGACTCTGATACAATTTATACCACAAAAAGGGAGTATTCTTATGTAAACAAGGCAGGAAAGCATAGCACGATTAATAAAAAGAAAATTTTAATGTTCATGATTAAAAATTATAAAATAACAGGGAACAATACACCTAAGTTAGCGTAAAAGACAAGGCAATCATGCGGTATAAACTATTATAGCAAGCGTACAATACCAAGTGACCACTTAAGAAGAAGTCGAACAAACATAACACGAAAGTTAGTACAACCTAAATACACAAAAAATTAATTTATCATTATCTACAACAATCACAACATAATTATTTTGCAACAATTCCACCATTGTTGTTATTGATCCTGGCTTAAGATAATCTTGTGTGTTATATATCGTATACATTAACCCATAACCTCGATTTTAATATCTCCCACTCAAATGAAATATCACTATATCAAACAGATAAATTTAGTAATAAAAAAATTAATAAATATACAGATACTATTAATACAAATCTGATGATATAAGATTTTTTCCTAAATCTCCAAATAAACATAAAAAAAATGTTGTTTTTAATTACATTGATTTGGATCATTATACACCACAACATATCTATTAAATATAAAGTAAATATTTCCCAACACTAGTTTCTAGTAATGTTCAATTCGTTTAAGAACCGTCCCTTTTATCTTGTTTGAAATTATGATCCTTGTCCAATAAATATTATAATAAAGATTTCCAAATATCTTTCATAATTATTGTATACAATAATTTGTGCCAAATAAATTTTATAGCTAAACTATACTGTGTATAAACTAGATTGTGTATAAACTTAACACTTATCAGATATTTATAGAATATAAAATAGTAGAAGCCAAAAAAGTAATTTAGTATAAAGAGTCGAAATTTTGTAATATTGTGCTTACATCGTATAACAGTGTAGCTTTCAAGCTATCCCCCTTCTAAATGTAGTTTCTCCTTGGCATTGTGGGCAGAGGCCCAGAACCACTAGGGCCTGGGCTGACTGGGGTGTGGCTTATGTTGCTACAATTAAGCTTCCACAGCTTCCCACCCTGGCCTGACTCAGGCACACAATATATTGGGCCACCTTTCATCCTGTTTCCACCACCAGACGTACCACCTAAATAGTTATGGTTGCCCCCGGTAACCTCTTGGCATTGCCGGCCTTCCACCTTCGGTGGGGGGGCTTGTGGTCTGAAAGCCATTAGACTCACAATCAGACTTCTCGCTCGATTGAGCTCAGCTCTTCCACATTCATGGACTTAAAACTATCAGTCAACGCACAGGTAGCGCTTTACCTACTATTCAGAATTCAACTATACTTTATTTGGGCACTTAACCTCCTGGTGAGAAGTGCTGGCGTGTATTCAGGTCTTCTTGACCTTTGCAGTAACGCACGCGTCATTGCATCATATTGCGGTCTCGCTAGGCTCCCCCTGGTAATAGTTTCCGTTGACACTGTTAAGTTTCTACCCAACGTAAAGGTGGGGGCTTTCGCCTA
Organism: Timema podura; assembly: GCA_033556935.1. Lineage (NCBI taxonomy): Eukaryota > Metazoa > Arthropoda > Insecta > Phasmatodea > Timematidae > Timema > Timema podura. The sequence goes on from JAVRXN010000012.1 coordinate 41,132,816, forward strand.
TCTTGCTGGTTTCTGGGATGGGTACCTTTGAGGGAGTTTCCAGTACTTTTTGGCAATCAGAGGCACGCACACCTCCTAGAGGTAGAGGGGCCCCACTGTATTGACCTGCATCGGCATCGCTACTGACAGTTTTTACGGGGATGGCTGGGACCTATCCCCGAGCCAAGGACCAAGGAAGCCATAACAGATGCCCCGGAGGCCCTAGAAAGGGCTTCGTCATCATCCACCCTGAGAAGAGTAAGCGACAGAGGTGTCAGACACCAGCGGCATGCGCCATCGGATCTTTCTAGAAGCTTATATCTGGTTCGAGAACAGGGCGCACCAACTAATGACTCCTGTTAGAACCGCACTCTCCTTAAGTCTAGCAAGTTAGTCCATTTGTAATTCTAGAGGAGGTCGGTCATGTGAAGACGTGGCGAATGTGTGAGCTGCACGACGTGGTAGCGGACAGGCGACCTGAGTTGGGCCGCAGGAGGCAATTGGTGAATTTAAGGGAATTAAATTAGCTGGGATCGTAGCTACTCCTAAATACTAGAACTTATAGCTCCAAACGACACTATACTTTTACTATCCTTACTTACAGACTACATTTATTTTTGGATTAATATAAACAATCAGGTAACTGTACTAAGCCATTTATACGTTGGTAGAATAGCCAAACTAATACTCAGATAAAGATACAAAGGGTTTTTTTGTAAGAAAACATAGTCCTTCAAAACATCTATGTATTTATCTTAGCTCTCAACCTACGATAAAATATTTTTTAAATTAGTTTCGTGGGACTTAAGTTCTATAAGGAAAAATAAATTGTGTTACATTAAGAAACAATTTTTTGAATATTACCTTTCAAGATCTTGCACCAGAATTCACGTTTAACTAAATACGAATTGCAAATTTAAGTAATTACTTTCGTTAATTAGGATTGAGTAATGAGCTCTAGACTCAAAATCAGAGCTGCTTTTTTTACCTTCGTATATGTCATTTGTGTAGGGATGAGGAACACAAAATTTATATGAAATACAGTATAATTGCTTTGGTGTCGAACTATGTTGAGAAACAGTTTGGAATAAAAGCCCCTCTTTACATTCTGCGGAAATTCTAGCCTTGACCACCTCAGTGGTAGACTGAGCTTCCAGGACACCGGTTTTATTTGAGCAGCCGCAACTAGCTTAAATTAAAATAAAGTGATCTTATCAATTCTAAATTCATCATCATCATCATCAACTGTTTCACACCTGTGGCCTGGTCAGTTTAGTAAAACGCCTCCCTATTCCTTTAACCTTCCAGTACTCTTCCTCCTTTAATTTCCTCCATTCTTCTTCTCTCATGTAAACACGTTCTGCTATCTGCTCTTCCCATCTTTCTTGACCTCCCATGAGGTATTTTTTTTCCACACTCTTCATTTCCAACATTTTCTTCGGCATCCTCTCTTTTTTCATCTATAAATTATTACATTTTGTTAAATTTTAATCAAAAGTTCTAGTGAGTACAGAATACATCATTCATGAATATATAAGGTGATCTTAGATATTAAACCATCCTGTTTATTGTTTCTTGATGTTGTTTGTAAGCAATTTCTTAATTCAAATATAAAAGCATTTATTAGTTAACACTGATGGTCAGACACCTTAGATCAGTTGGTAGCATGTCTGCCTACTGAGATAAGGGTCCCAAGTTCGATTCCTGGCATGGCCAAAAATGTATCATTGATGAAAATATGGTTTTACCATTTCACATTGATTAATAATGGCCGGGGACTGGATGTTGTGCCTGTCCTAGTCTTGAGTTATATTATAAGGCACATGAAGCTACGACAGGCCTAGCCATTCTGTAGTGGAAAAATAAATGGCTTTAATAAAAAAAACTGATTCAGGACATAGGCTGGAAACCGTAGTGGACGTAAAAGTTAATAATGACTGATGTTTCAAGTGGAATAAATCACGACGTAATCATAAATAATATAGCAGAAACGGCTTCTGTATTAAACTTATTAATGATAAAAATATTAATACTTTAATCACTACTTTAGCTACTCTGTAGCATGGCTTCAGTGATGTTTATGGATGGATTTTGAAGGCCGCCATATTTATAGTCCCAGTCCACTTTAAAGCCTTCCATCAACAGCAAATCAGATTAAGTTAGCCTTTCCATCGATGTGGCAAATGTAATTTACAGTATTCATGAAAAAAACTTAAGATATTATATAAAAGTTTTTCTTGAAAAAATATTTAATAATCTTTTATTAAGAGTAGTATTTTATCATATTTTATCTTTGAACTTATCTCAAATTTTGTTTCAAAAGAAAATACACACTTTATATATAACGTAGAATAATAACTTTCAATACACTTCTTTGAATTTCATTTTCTTTTAAATACGAGTCTAATACATCAAGTTGATAAATCTACTTTGATAGCTACTCATACTAAATATTATGCTAAGCTGCTAACAAATCATCGTGAATTTTCCCCATGACGTCACAAGCTAGTTAATATCTCGATCATTTATCAGTAAATAGGGATGGAAAGGGTTGTAATTTTCCAATGATTGTGAATAGCCCTCCCATTTAACCACCTTTCTGCTTGTATTCAAAAATGTATTTCTGTTCTATTATGTTCATGAACACTAGAATGAGGGCTTATACCAATTGAAAGCTTCAATTTGTTGGCTTAAATAGTAATTGTAGATGTATTTTTCCCCCTTTTTTTTTTTTTTTAGAATCTGTACGTGCTTATTATTTCAATACAAAATTCGTGTTTATTCGTATGAAGGCACAATATAAACTTCTAAAAAAAACGAAGCGTTGCTTATATAAATGTGAATGTTAAATCAAATCTCTTAAGGGACGTTGTTTTAATGATAACTAACAAAACAATAAAACGTAAACCAGAAATTAGAAGTTAATAACTTTACTCAGCGTCCACTCTAAGGAATTATATTTCGTCCTTTTCAACCATTCAATATTTATTTTATCATGTGAAGAGATGATACTTGATCTTAATTTATGTTCTCATTAGTGGCCCATGGTATGCATTAAGCTAACTTAGATTGGTTTTCTTGAGACTAAATTATTATTATTATTATTATTATTATACCGCGTCTTACACCCGTTCGGTTATACGCACTTATGCTAATGTGTAATGATAGGGTGATTGTGAGATGAAATGGAGGACCTACAGTTTAACGTGGAATCCGAACCACGGTGGAGGCCTGGCATTCCTCACTTTCACAAGTTTTGTTTAATACACATCTTGTCAGAGGTGAAGGAAGGGTTTGGCAATCAGATAAATCTGTGCCGGGACCGAGGATTGAACCCCGGACCCCCAGCACAGAAGTCTGACACCTTACCCTAGACCACCAGGTCACCTTCTTGAGACTAAAAGTTCAGGTTTTGAATCACATCAGAGTTTAAATTGTATTTTTCTAATGTTATTATCAACAATATTTATGCAGACATATTTTAAACACGTTTTAGGGGTTGATAACACAGACCTCCCTTAAAAATGAAATGAATAGTTATTATCATTGAATATATAATTATTGTCATATTGATGAATACACATTAGATAATTACATAAACTAATTAATACAAACTAAACAGGCAGACTAAAACCAATTATTGGTTATAGCTGAGTTAAATACTAAATATCCCACTCGAATATTGAAATCACTATCGTTATTATTATTTCATTATTATTAATATACCAATTGTGAAGTAGTTAAAATATTTTTTATTTTTGTTAGATTTTTTATGAAACGTTCGATGATGTGTTCCAACCTACAGCCACTATGGAGCAGCTCTGAGTTGCAGGCAATTTAATATTAGTCCCGGAGGCGGAAAAATCTGATATGGAAATTTTGTTAGAGAAATCATGTTTATTCACAGCGTCTTGATACCTTTAGATCTCTACGAACATGTAATATTTTAATTATTATTATTATTATTATTATTAGCACCGCGTCTTACTACCCGTTCGGGTTATACGCAAATTATTTTAATTTTAATTTTATTTTAATTGAATAGATATTAGTGCGGTATAGTTTTTTTAAGGAATTTATTTACAATATCGTAATTTAGGCAGGAATACCATTTAGGTTACACAACCCTCATTACACCCGAACAGGTTTGGATCCCGAGCTTCCATTCACAGCAAACAAATATAACATGGGAGTGACGCATCAAATCATGAGACCACCTATGTTGATTTTATTTTATTAAAGTATAAATAGCATATTATATCAAATGAGTACAATAAAAAAATATGAAAAAGATCCATGTCGTCAGACCACATTTGAGCTATACCAATCGAACAGACGCCATATTCTGGTAAAGTTAGTGCCAGCTTCTGCGGATAAAGGGGGTCATGTGGTCAGCACAGCAAATGTTTTAGTCACTAGTCTCAGTATTCCAGACTAGAACTGCTACTTTTAGTAAAAATATCTCCTCATTTTTCCTCATAAAACTGAGTCTGATCCCGTACTATATATCCACTGCTTCACAGAAAAATCTGGAGAAGCTGAGGATCGATCATGGGACCTCTGGTTATGTAGCCGGGAACTCTGACCACTAGACCATAGAGGTGATTATAAAATATTCAAAGTAACCAAAAACATAATTGTTTTGTCTATTCAAATAAGAACATCTTAGTGGCAGTTCTGTGGGTCCAGTATAAAAAATATATACATTTTCAGATTAAATTAATTTTGTATTGGCTTTTAGTACTAAATTTCAAAATTAATATCCTAGACATTATTTTGATCCAACAACATAATTTTTTTTTTTTAGATTTAAGTTATTTTAACAATGTTTATTTCACCAGAATCGGTGGGTACTTGGTCTTAACGTCAGATTCGGCTGATTTGCCATTGAAATAGAGGTAGGTATTTTCTAAAAGTTTTTCCACACTCACTACAAGCAAATGCTATCACCTTTTCTCTAAATTCTACCTTCCACATTATTACACTCTTAGAATAATATTAAGGTACGTGTAGTTTGGGAGATTAGTAAGACTGAGTGGGGAGGGGGGGGGGAAGCGGAGTTATTAATATATTAGTATTGAGGTTTTATACAATTTGATGATGTTGAGAAAACAATGTTGCAAAGGCAGAAGAAAGTTCAAACATAAACACTTCTTACAATAATGTTTTGAATAAATTTCCAATCAAACTTTCACTTTAGAAAAATACGCATACAGTCCTTTCGTATAGTCAATATTATAAACTTGAGACCAAAGTTAAAAGGAAAAAGAACGAAAAGGAAGTATTAAACCTTCGTTATGTAGTGACTTTAACGCTGACATCTTCCTTCCTAAACATTTCTTTCCCCCCTTCCCCTTTGCTTGTTAAAGACTATTTATCAAAGAGTTTTTTCTTGTCCTTTGTAGATACACAGAGAAGCGTAAAATCGATGAGTGGAAATAGAAAAAAAGGGAAGTGCCCTTTGTTTGATTTCTCTGCTTGTCTGCTGAGTGTGTGGGTCATAGTTAAGACTGCTACTAAAGGTTCTCGTATGTGTTGTAACTAATTGTGATAAAGCTATTTTATACTAAGACCTCCTTGTATTACTTACCTTATGGTCTATCTTCATATTTATCTCAAATTGTTTATGGATGAGATAGCTGTACATTTAAAGTAGGTATACTCGTATTTGCATTGGGAGAATTTAGGAAAAGAAAAACTCGGTACACGTGATTCTAAGCCCGAACTTCTCGTCATCAGAAAACCAAAAGAGATATACTAACCTCTTTGTCCACGTGGTATATTATTATTGGAGCTCTACTTCCATTTTAAGAATGTATTATTAACTAACAGATTTGGACGTACAAAAATAGTAGTAATATAATTTAAATTGTGACTGTAACTTGTGACTGAGCTTAAGTGATTATCACTTAAAATTTGAATTATATAAAAACAAAATTCCTCCTAGTCAATCTTCCCAAGTATCGCGTGATAAAACATACACCTATATCCCAATTGGAATTGAGAAAACCAAGTCAATTAAGAGTGATTTGGATATATTAATAAGAACAAAGATTTCGTGTTATCACAGGCAGTTGAAGTAAGTTATTTATTTCAAAGATTGACATAAATTAATTATTTATGTTTAACATTAACTTACAACAAATCAGTATAAATAAAAAATCGTGATTTTCTGATCGGTGTATGCATATTCACGCCATGTTTATTCATATTCCAAACATCATTGAGAAAGGCTTAGGAAAGTGAAGGGTTTATGATAATAATAATAATGGAAATACGATTTTCAATTAAATTAAGCCTTTTCCATGGTAATGAACTAGTTTTCATGATGAATAAATTATCATTAAAAAAAGAATCATAATTGAATTAAATTGCCTGTAAGAACCCTAGAAGACAAGTAGTTGTATAAAAAGAAAATCACTGTAAAATACGCTTTTGTTCCTTCATAATGAAACTAAAAGATATTAAGTTACGAGTACAAAACGAGGCTGCTCATCAGATGGTATGAGATGATGGACAACCTTTCATATCGAGCAAGGGATATATGTCAGAGATGGTGGAACACATGTGTGCACAAGTTTATAACAGCAGGAACAAGACGTATGAGACGCGAAGAGAACAAACGGATAAGAAGGAGGGAAAATGCACTCATGGAGATAAGATATTCCTTTTTCAAAAACACTTTCAACTTACTTTTCAGAATTGCTTTCACTTGGTCAAAGATTGGGATGAATACGAGAGTGTGAGGTATCAAAAATGAGGTATTATATAATATTTTAAATTGTGAGCTATACCTAAAGACTTGTGTTATTCCTTTAATATATTCTATAAAGTATAAAAGTTAACAGAACATTATTTTTGAATGTGCACCTTTAAACGTGATATAATCATAATTATTACAGTTAATTAAACAACATATATTTCAATTTAATAACGAGATGAACCACAGTTATATATTAATATAAAATTGTAGATATGAAACTTTTCCTTATATACATGTAGAAAACCCATTTAATGAACTTTAAAAAAAGTATAAATGTTTAAACATTTTAATTGCGTGAGTTAAACTTGACATATGTTTTATATTTGTTTCGCGAGACGTAAAGAATGATAAATAAAAAAATCAGCTTCCTTTTCACAAAACATTCCTAAAAAAATCCACCAACTGAAAAAAAATGTGGTCATGTAAAAGGGATAAAAAAAAACACACACACACACAAAGAGTTAAAAAATAAAAATAATAAAAAAACCACTGCAATCTAGTCAGGAAAGAAATGAGAAACTCATGGCACGCACGCCAACGTATTTGCAACTGGAATTTATGAGCCTTGTCATATTCGGAAAATGACCCCCCTTTAGTTCATATTTCTTTCGTCCCTCTCTCACTGTTCTCTTTCTACCAACAGGTTTTGACCTGTGATGTTAAATTCATTCCTTGTATTGGACTTTTTGAGGGAGGGGGGACGTGGGGTGATTTTAGTAGTCAGGAAACGTTCAATTTCTGCACAGAGAGAGAAAAAGAAATGGTCCATTTACGAAATATCACAGTTGGAAAAACTCAGTCAATTCAAGAGAAGGACATAGATATTAAGAAAAATGGCGAAACACAAGAGAGATTTACAACCTATATATATATATATATTTTTTTTTTAAGAATTGAGAGATATTTTTGTCTTGGTGAAATGCGTTCTGAAACTTTCCACAAGAACATTTCATCTATTCAATATTCTTTTTTATATTAATTTCTTAAAGTCTTAATAATTATTATAAGTGGGAAGCAAGCATAATATGAATAAAAATAAATTCAACACAAATTAATATCGATATTTGTAAGTTCTTTTGACAAAGTTAAAATATTAATCTATTTATTTTTAATTTTTAATATGTAGCCAGACATATCAATACATACCAAGCAAAAACTCTTCTTCGTATAATCCATAGATATATTAAGTATTGGTGCAAAAAAAATCACCAGTAAGGTGCCATTTTTATAGCAAAAATATTTGTTATAATATATAAATAGCTCTTCATTAAATACTTTTAAAGCGATTGGCCCTTTCCATTTGAAGTGGAAATGCAGAGCCATGGGAACAAACGGTTATCTTCAAGAATACTTATTGTTTTGCAATTTTCTTTTCGGAAACGACTTGTTCAAGCGTAGATTCATGTTGATTAAGATATAATCTTTATATACACACCTCCTCTATAATTTTAGCATTGATAAAATATCGATAAAATTGATAATTTTCAAAAGAAAACTGCCGGCTTTATAACAAAAAAAAGAAGAAAATGTAACAATAATTAATAAACACTGATAAGTTATCTTAGAAGAGTTGTTGAAAATATTACTAAAAGAATTTAACTGGTTCTCGAAAAAAACTGATATTTCCAAACGTATGATCTTTCCGCAAGACCTGTCTGGTAGCTAGCGCCATGTACGGTTTCCGTGATCCACTTGTTATCGTTGGCATGAAAGGATACTTTAGTCAGTTGGGAAGCCATGCCACGCCTTTCACCCTCCCACCCAACTATCCCCCAAAGTAGGTTTTAGACTTGCACTTAACATGGCCAAGGGCCTTAATTTAATTCTGTACTTACTTATTCACCTACTTACTATATATTCAACCAGGAACTCAAAACTTCATTGCCGCAGATACATAAGTACGCCACCTACCTTTTTCTTGAGCTAGTTATATTCATTCCACCTCATTCCACTCTATTCCTATATTGTGCTAGCTCTATCCATTCCACCTCATTCCACTCTATTCCTATCTTGTGCTAGCTCTATCCATTACACCTCATTACACCCTATCCTTATCTTGAGCTAGATCCAGTCCGCCTCAAAGCACCCTATATATTTTAGGTCCATTCTAGTGTTATTCTCCCATCTGCTTCTAGGTCTTCCCAATTAAACTTAAAATAACAACATAAGCTTGACAATTTTTCACATACCTTGGATTTAATCATTTTTAAAAACAATCTCCTTGAGATGGCAACCAATAAATGCCATATTATGTTTTATGCACTTTTCGAATCTTGACTTGACTTTTCACAACGTCTCTTGTTAAAAAGATTCAGCTTCCACCACAATTCTTTTAAGTTCCTGAATTGTTCCTAAGCGAGTCGCGTTAACACGACCCTTTAAAGGCGGCCTTATAACGGGGCAACAAGAGGGAATATGTAGCATGCGATAATGTAATATGATACATATTGCCTTCTTTTTCCTCTGCCGCATGCTACTTTGCTCCAAAAGTTGCTTGTTGCAACTTGTTGCTACCTTCCCGCTGGTAGTTGGCTCAGAGGCAACAAAACCGTGCGACTTAGTATATTGTTCGTTGTATTCCGTGCCCCTATTTTAAGTTGTTTTTATTGTTTCTATTCAACCAAAATATTGATTAAAAAACAACAAATATAAGTTGGATATTTTCTAAAAAAAATGATCGGAAAAATATGAATAGTATATTGCTAATTAGTATCCGTATGAAAATGTCTGAAGTAATTGAATTTCATGTTGTAATAAGTTAATTTATCATGTTTGAATGAAATATTATAATCATTTGGTCAATAAATAACTTTATAAATGAACTTAGTGAATAAGTAAAGGTAGAATGTGTTTCAACTTGTTTTCATGGCTGCATATTAGTTGTAATTTGAGTGATGTTCATGGTAAATAAACTTTCTATGTGAATTATTGAGAGATAATTATAATTAATGTAATATCTTATTGGAGTATTCAAGATAATTAATTCAATAAATAAATAAGCATTATTATAATTAATATGACGTCCCAAATTTAAAGAAGATAATAAATAATCTTCATTTCCAATTTCATCGCAAACACAAAAAGCAAAACCTAAACTACTACTGGACAATCGAAACTAGCTGTGATACAAAATCTTGTTGGGATAAATTTCGTCCTATAAACACCTGTTTGTTCCACCAACCTTCTTCGTCTCCTCCAATTATTTATCTCTTTGGCAAGAATAAGATAAGCCACAGCTGCAATCGTCGTTCTCAATGACATCTTTGTAGCAGACTGGCGATTGGAAACAGAGGCGATCTTGTTGCTTTGGTGTAGATGCTTTGTAGCATGCTACAAAAATCGCAAGGAGCTGTGTTCTCCGACATACAATATTGAGTAAACATGTCGCAATCTACATGTTGCCTCTTGTTGACATGGTGTAAGGACGCCTTAACATGACACGCAAGAAAAAGTCCAGAGCTCTTAAATTTGATGAACATGGGGGCCAGACGGTTTCTCCATATCTTGAAACAAGGTGCAAAGCACTTCCGTTAATGTTCAACCTTACTGATGCCCTGAACTACATTATTACTATTAGCACCGCGTCTTACTACCCGTTCGGGTTATACGCACTCACGCTAATGTGCAATGGTAGGGTGATTGTGAGATGAAATGGAGGACCTACAGTTTAACGTGGAATCCGAACCACGGTAGAGGCCTGGCATTCCTTACATTCACAAGTTGTGATTGATACACGTCTTGTCAGAGGTGAAGGAAGGGTTTGGCAATCAGATAAAATTTGTGCCGGGACCGAGGATTGAACCCCGGACCCTCAGCACAGAAGTCTGACACCTTACCCCTAGACCACCAGGTCACCCACACCCTGAACTACAACGTAAGGGAATGGATACACTCAACATGTGGTTCCAGCAAGGTGGTGCAACCACCCCCCTACACAGTCCGGACATCAGGCCTACTCCTAGGACCAACTACCGTCCGGCCTGCCACCCAACTCCGTCATAACCCAGGCAGCCAGCGCATACTTTTTCTTTTGGGGCATGTTAAAGATTCATGCTAGCACGACTTGCCCAAGAACAATATTCAGGAAATTAAAGAAATAATTGTGGTGGAAATTGAAGCAATTTAACAAAATGCATTACTCAAAATCATGTCATGTTTCAAGGAATATATACAACAATAAGTTGCATATAATGATGGCCATCTTAAGGACATGGTTTTTAAAAACCAAATAATTCAAATGTGTGCATAAAATTGTCAGGTGAACCGGCGGTCTAGGGGTAAGGTGTCAGACTTCTGTGCTGACGTCCGGGGCTCAATCCTCGGTCCCGGCACAGATTTTTCTGATTGTCAAACCTTCCTTCACCTCTGACAATATGTGTATTAATCACAATTTGTGAATGTAAGGGATGCCAGGCCTTCACCGTGGTTCGGATTCCACGTTAATCTGTAGGTCCTCCATTTCATCTCACAATCACCCTAAAATTACACATTAGCGTAAGTGCGTATAACCCGAACGGTATAGTAAGACGCGGTGTTAATAATAATGTATACAATTTTAAATCTTTTAGTGTTACTTTAAGTTTAATTTGAATCATTTACTAGTTAAAATAATAAATTTTCAGTGTTATCAAATGTGTAACCTGCCCCCTGGTTATCACCCAATAATAACAGACAGGTTGGTCACAAGAGAGTTTATTTTATTCAAAAACAACATAACAAGAAAAGCGTTAGGCGCTGGATCTGTAAAACAACAATCCTTGAACCATAATATATGGAACATGCGGGACTCATTCCCATGCTCTTAAATGGCGACTTAAAATAAATCTTACAATCAGAAATTAAATTGGCCTCCGTTCACATCCTATGAAAGTAATGATAATAATAAATAGCCAAAAGCACTAGTTACGTGGAAGGCATTAACTCGCCAACGTCGGCGGTTCTCTAACAGTAAACAAAGGATTACTAACAACATTTATCTCTCCAACCATATTTGGGCATAACAGAAACAAACAATAAGAATTTAATTTAGAAACAAATGTCTTAACTGGCTGCATTATCGTTAAATATAAAAAGCCCATATTAGAGAGCAAACCTGCCAACTCGCGGCTCCACATTTAACTAACATCATTTAATCTTTCAAATAGTAACACTAATAAATTAACTTCCAATAAATAACAAGAGATAATCATTTAAATGTATAAAATCGTCAGAACAAGTTATGACGCCGCAAGAATCAATCATGGACCAAAGATGATGGTGCTCCATGGTATAAGACCATCTATGAAGCGGAAAAAACAGAAAGTACATTTAATAAATAAGTGAGTTCTCTCAATAGATCACAAAGTGACGTTAGATAAATTGTTCGGTTAAACCGTGCATATATATATATATATATATATATATATATATATTATTCATGGTCCACAAGCAATTTAAAGGAGACCAGGTACAGTTAATAAATGACGTCATTAAATATGTAATCCTCAACATTAATTTTGAATTATTGCAGCCAAACGGAATTTTGAATATACAGACGTAAATCTAATCTAGGAACAAGGTTTCTCAACTAATGATCGCAGTGTAATGTGTAACGGCAATACAGAATGATGCGTTATATATACTAGACAGTTGAAGTCATGTGCTCACAAGATGCGGAACAAAGAAGGGGGAGAGGTGTGAGGACGAGAGGGGTAAGGGGTAGCAACCTTCCAGAAGAAACTCCACTAGTCTACGCCTTTTTAAAAAGGCGCGCCCAACAATAGTTCTGATAGTCTTTGAGTACTGCCGGTGACGCGCATCCAAGCTGCGCATATCGCCCTTCTTATTTTTTCTTGGGTGTGCTGAGGAATGAACCCTGGTCTCTAGGGTCAGTTTGATGTTGATAGTGCCGGGACGCGTGTAAGCGGAGTGGAGTATGGCTGAAACGAGGTCAACTGGGGCAGGAGTGGTGAGCCAAATAATCTTTTTTCCTTCTAAGTGTTTTAACAGGGTTACAAATGTGTCGAAATATTCTGTACCACCCTGTATACTGGTATTTGATGATAACGATTTTTCTTCATTTAAAAAAAATGTATCATCGAATTCCAGTAGTTATTCTCATGACAAATATTCAAGAGATTAATATGTGTTTAGAGCCAAATTAAATATATATATGTATATACGTATATATATATATGTATATACACGTATATACGTATATACGTATATATATATATATATATATGTATATACACGTATATACGTATATACGTATATATATATGTATATACGTATATATGTATATATATACATGTCTAATAGATGTATACTTATACATAGCTAGTTTGTTAAATCTTTTTATGGTCAAGCTTTATTCTAGTACACTGGATATCATCTCTGAAGCAAATGCATGGTTAATATTGGGAAACAACTTTTTAATTATCTTGTTTTCGTGTGGTCAATTTTTTCCCCTTAAATATAATATAAGTTTTGCAAAGCTGGTCCATCGAGGTTGCCAGTAGATTCTACTTTTCCCAGCACACAGCTTTCTGACATATCTGAAAACTAGAAGGCAACAGTTAACCAAGACAAAGCAAAGATTAAGATTTTCTTCGTAGGACCTGCAGTTCTCTCAGAGGTGATATTCAGTTTAGACAGAAACATTGGAGTTAGCTCTGTCTTTGTCCCTCCCTTGGGATACGATGGCATCAATCACCTTAGTTCCAATCGAGTACGGCTTACCCCACCGGGGTTAAACAAGGTCACCAAGGTCAATATTGTCCCATTATATCGGCACCGCCACGGGATTTTGTCTAAATGGTCATTGGAGACCTGTCTTTGAGACAAGAGTAACGTATAATATAATTACTACTCGTAGGATAAGTAAATTGGTCATGTTATTCAGAACCCTTTTTACTCGGTTTGGAAAAAAATTGCTAAAACATCAAAACAGTAACTAACGGAAAAAACACTAAGGCCTTAAGAATAGAGAAATAAAAGAAAAACATTGAGAATCTTATGCAATTAAAAAGGAATGGTTGAATAAACCAAAGATGTAACAAATTAATAAAAAGTTTAAAAGGAAATAAAATAGTTGAATGTTTTAAACTTAAACCACTATTGCACTTGGTGAACATAAGTCACTCTAGTGATTGATAAGATTATTAAATATTTACTCTCCTCAGTGGCGTAGTTGGCTAACGCGCTAGTCGTGATGAGCTCTACCACCGAGGACGGGGAGATCGAGGTTCTAATCTCGGTTGGGTGAACTGGGGGTGGTTCTTCCTAAATGGTTTTCCACTCTCCCTCCACGCAAATGCGGGTTCACTTCCTCTGAATTCAACCCTCTCAATTCCTAATCCATTTTCGTAATTAGTACTTAAGCGTATAACCCGAACGGGTAGTAAGACGCGGTGCTAAATAAAATAAAATATTAAATATTGAAGGGAAAATTTTTTGTTGTATACATGCCACGATTATTGAAGTTTAGGAAATTATCAAACATGTACAAAACATTAACCACAATTAAAAACATTATAAATTCATAATCCGTGGATTTATTTCGTTATATTTGGTATATTTTGATGTAAATCCTCACTGAATAGTATTTTTAAAAGATTATAGGCCTACATATATATTTATTGTATGGTTCTGGTATTTAGAGGTTGTGGGGGATAAGGAGATCGAAGTGATTTTGCCTTAATAATTTCTCACACTCTCTCCATTCAGATATTAATATATTTCTCTAAAAGTCTTTTCATATTTCATTAAATGTATGGAGTATAATTCAAACGTGAATTAAGTTACTATTTGAAAAATTATTTACCGTCTATTTGTCTTATATTCTAGAAAACCACATATTGACATTTCATACACTATGTTAACTCAAATGGCTTACATAATTGAGAAAACCATTGTTAATATATTTAGAGTAATTTTTATTTTCTTAAAAAATTTTTTTACGTATTGAATACATAAACACTACTAAAAAAAACTTAACAATTAAAGATATAATATTACTCTTTTAGACAAACATATTTTCTTTAAACCACGTTTAACTACTAGTTTGGGCTATACGCGTATTTACTAAATACGTTAATGGTCTAGGTATAATAAAGGTTGAATTTCAAGGAAAGGTATCCAGATTTACATGGAGATTCAGTGGAATATATTTTATAAAACACACTAGATACGCCCGACCCGTATTTGAACACCAATCTATCCGTTATCGGCTGTCCTATATATTGCGAGAGTGAGGTCTTATACCAGAGTGGTCCAAAATTTTTCATCCCAAGGATCAAATATGATAATCAGTTTACACCGTGGGTTGAAGATATATTATATAGTAGTCCCATAAACTTAGTAGATTCTTACAAACAACACATAATAAACAATTACTTACGGTTTCCAGCCTGTGGACTGGAGCAGATTTTTTATATTCAAGACACATATTTTCCATATAAATTATGTTTTTCAATAACATATATATATACAAAAATAAATGGTACGGCACACCGCACAGACTTTCTCTCTCTTTCTATAAGCTCATAAGATTCCTGAACGGAATAATGTACATTGTATCATCACCACTCCACATAAGAACACGCATAAAATAATATACAATGATATATAATCAATGAGAAAAGAGGCGCATCTTTGTCCACCTAAGAGCATTTCAAACAGTTTAATGTCTTCCACAAGGGTCAACACTTCGTATTAAAATTTCGATTTCTGGTTAAAATTTTAACATTTTATGAGGTGTTGCAGATCTTCAAGTCATCGCATTGATATTTAATTATTCATTTATACATTTTGACCAATAAAAAATGTAAATATTGACTATTGAGTCTAAAATGGAGATAGATCATTGCTATGCAAACATTTCTCCTAAGAGATTTAAGGAAAAATAACATACTTTTTACTTTCTCTCTATCTTACAGGTAGAGAAAGTATTGTGATCGTCAAAAAAATCGAACTCGAGATTTTGATGAATTTTGACGTTTCATGACTTCCTGAATCCGAAAAAGTGATTTTTGAATTTCCGTCTGTCTGTCTGTCTGTCTGTCTGTCTGTCTGTACCTCCAACTAGAGCCTAAACTATTTTACCGATTGAGCTGAAACTTGATATCTAGGGTTTTCATAGGGTTGCCCCGAGGGGTTTTTGGAATTGGATATCTACCCCTAAAATTAAGGGTAGTTTACTAAAGGGCAAAAAGAAAAAAAGTCGATTTTCTCAAAATCGGCTCTAACGATTTTGATTAAATTTCATTTATGAACATAAATAAATATTCCAAACAAATGGCTACTCTCAATATTTCGGCAAAATCGTTTTAAGGGCTCCGGTCTGATGCGTAAATTAACATTTTTTATAATAGCTCCGAAACTATTTGAGATATGAAATTACTTAGCATTACAAATATGTATATATATTTATAATACAAATATTTTATTCGAAACATATTTTTATAAAATCAATAACTTTCAATATATACGCAATTATATATATATTTTTAACTTTTTGGGCATTAAAGCTTAAGTATTGCGACCGTAAGAAAAACTAACCTGAAATGTTGATGGATCCGACGTCTCATGACCCCCCGAACCCTTAAAAATAGTCTTTGCAATGCCGTCTGTCTGTGTGTCTATTAAAACTTAAAATTAAGGGTAGTTTACTGAAGGGCAAAAAGAGAAAAAGTCGATTTTCTCAAAATCGGCTCTAACGATTTTGATTAAATTTCATTTATAAACATAAATAAATATTCCAAACAAAATGGCTACTCTCAATATTTCGGCAAAATCGTTTTAAGGGCTCCGGTCTGATGCGTAAATTAACATTTTTTATAATAGCTCCGAAACTATTTGAGATATGAAATTACTTAGCATTACAAATATGTATATATATTTATAATACAAATATTTTATTCGAAACATATTTTTATAAAATCAATAACTTTCAATATATACGCAATTATATATATATTTTTAACTTTTTGGGCATTAAAGCTTAAGTATTGCGATCGTAAGAAAAACTAACCTGAAATGTTGATGGATGTCGACGTCTAATGACCCCCCGAACCCTTAAAAATAGTCTTTGCAATGCCGTCTGTCTGTGTGTCTATTAAAACTTAAAATTAAGTGTAGTTTACTGAATGGCAAAAAAGAGAAAAAGTCGATTTTCTCAAAATCGGCTCAAACGATTTTTATTAAATTTCATTTATAAACATTAATAAATATTCCAAACAAAATGGCTACCCTCAATATTTCGGAAAAAATGGCTTTAAGGGCTCCGGTCTGATGCGTAAATTAACATTTTTTTAAATAGCTCCGAAACTATTTGAGATATGAAATTACTTAGCATTACAAATATGTATATATATTTATAATACAGATATTTTATTCGAAACATATTTTTATAAAATCAATAACTTTCAATATATACGCAATTATATGAATTTTTTTAACTTTTTGGACATTAAAGTTTAAGTATTGCGACCGTAAAAAAAAAACTAACCTGAAATGTTGATGGATGTCGACGTCTCATGACCCCCCGAACCCTAAAAAATAGTCTTTGCAATGCCGTCTCTCTGTGTGTCTATAAAAACTTAAAATTAAGGGTAGTTTACTGAAGGACGAAAAGAGAAAAATTTGGTTTTCTCAAAATCTGCTTAAACGATTTTGATTAAAATTCGTATCTAGGCGTTGATTAAGATTATAAATAAACTGGCTATTTTCATTTTCCTATGAAAATGATTTTTAGGGTACATTACAGAAGCGTTAATTTCCGTATCTCCACAACTATTGGAGAAACTAAACAACTTATCATTGCAAAATTGTAGGACTATTAGAAATAAAAAACTTTTATTTGACATATATTTTTATAAAAACAGCAGTTTCTGAGATATTTGCAAATATATTAATACAATTTTGTGAGCTTTAGTTGTAAACATATACTACTTAAGTCTTAACGCAATAATACTCCAATGCCATAGAGTAATTAAATATAAGTATCTAAAAAAGTATGTTATTTTTCCTTAAATCTCTTAGGAGAAATGTTTGCATAGCAATGATCTATCTCCATTTTAGACTCAATAGTCAATATTTACATTTTTTATTAGTCAAAATGTATAAATGAATAATTAAATATCAATGCGATGACTTGAAGATCTGCAACACCTTTTAAAATGTTAAAATTTTAACCAGAAATCGAAATTTTAATACGATGTGTTTACCCTTGTGGAAGACATTAAACTGTTTGAAATGTTCTTAGGTGGACAAAGATGCGCCTCTTTTCTCATTGATTCTATATCATTGTATATTATTTTATGCGTGTTCTTATGTGGATTGGTGATGATACAATGTACATTATTCCGTTCAGAAATCTTACGAGTTTATAGAAAGAGAGAGAAAGTCTGTGCGGTGTGCCGTACCATTTATTTTTAGAAAATTACTTATATTTAATTACTCTATGGCATTGGAGAATTATTGCGTTAAGACTTAAGTAGTATATGTTTACAACTAAAGCTCACAAAATTGTATTAATATATTTGCAAATATCTCAGAAACTGTTGCTTTTATAAAAATATATGTCAAATAAAAGTTTTTTATTTCTAATAGTCCTAAAATTTTGCAATGATAATTTGTTTAGTTTCTCCAATAGTTGTGGAGATACGGAGATTAACGCTTCTGTAATGTACCCTAAAAATCATTTTCATAGGAAAATGAAAATAGCCAGTTTATTTATAATCTTAATCAACGCCTAGATACGAATTTTAATAAAAATCGTTTAAGCAGATTTTGAGAAAACCAAATTTTTCTCTTTTCGCCCTTCAGTAAACTACACTTAATTTTAAGTTTTTATAGACACACAGACAGACGGCATTGCAAAGACTATTTTTTAGGGTTCGGGGGGTCATGAGACGTCGACATCCATCAACATTTCAGGTTAGTTTTTATTTACGGTCACAATACTTAAACTTTAATGTCCAAAGAGTTAAAAAAATTCATATAATTGCATATAGATTGAAAGTTATTGATTTTATAAAAATATGTTTCGGATAAAATATCTGTATTATAAATATATATACATATTTGTAATGCTAAGTAATTTCATATCTCAAATAGTTTCGGAGCTATTTAAAAAAATGTTAATTGACGCAACAGACTCGAGCCCTTAAAGCCATTTTGCCGAAATATTGGGGGTAGCCATTTTGTTTGGAATATTTATTAATGTTTATAAATGAAATTTAATCAAAATCGTTAGAGCCGATATTGAGAAAATCAACTTTTTCTCTTTTTGCCCTTCAGTAAACTACCCTTAATTTTAAGTTTTAATAGACACACAGACAGACGGCATTGCATAGACTATTTTTAAGGGTTCGGGGGGTCATGAAACGTCGACATCCATCAACATTTCAGGTTAGTTTTTTCTTACGGTTGCAATACTTAAGCTTTAATGTCCAAAAAGTTAAAAATATATATATAATTGCGTATATATTGAAAGTTATTGATTTTATAAAAATATGTTTCGAATAAAATATTTGTATTATAAATATATATACATATTTGTAATGCTAAGTAATTTCATATCTCAAATAGTTTCGGAGCTATTATAAAAAATGTTAATTTACGCATCAGACCGGAGCCCTTAAAGCGATTTTGCCGAAATATTGAGAGTAGCCATTTTGTTTGGAATATTTATTAATGTTCATAAATGAAATTTAATCAAAACCGTTAGAGCCGATTTTGAGAAAATCGACTTTTTCTCTTTTTTCCCTCCAGTAAACTACCCTTAATTTTAGGGGTAGATGTCCAATTCCAAAAACCCCTCGGGGCAACCCTATGAAAACCCTAGATATCAAGTTTCAGCTCAATCGGTAAAATAGTTTAGGCTCTAGTTGGAGGTACAGACAGACAGACAGACAGACAGACAGACAGACAGACGAAAATTCAAAAACCACTTTTTCGGATTCAGGAAGTCATGAAACGTCAAAATTCATCAAAATCTCGAGTTCGATTTTTTTGACGATCACAATACTTTCTCTACCTGTAAGATAGAGAGAAAGTAAAAATGTAATCCAAGTTATTCTGTTCATCAAAGAAAATAACATTTTTTCTTTACTAATTATTTTTAATAAATAAATTATAGCAATATTTTAAAAGTTATTTCAACCATAAGAACATTCTTAACTTACCTCAAAGCCATTGCTAACATTTCCTCGGGACTAAAGGCTAATCATTGCATCAACGATTTATCTTCAACCAGGGTTGTCCTAAATTTTGACAAAAGTTCATCAAATGATTTAATCGACATTCTCAAGTAATTAAAAAACTTCTTCTTATCCTGCCTTAGTTTCCAACACGGAGAGTAAAACGCTCTTTCTACATGTCAAACACTATTTATCGGATGAACGGACCATTTTCTTTTCATTCTTCTATTTTTGAGGAAAGGTAGGCGTAGTAGATGATACATGGATCCATCATGAGAGAATGTTTTCGACTGGCACCATTGGGCCTTTCAGCCAAATAAGAAGGTTTTAAATTAGAGCGTGGTGACCATTTTCAGAACGCCACGACATATTTTAGAACGCAGCGTTTCCATGCCGTCGGGCGTACGGCGACACGAACGCCCCACATAAAAGGACTCTAAACACTAACATGTGTAGTCTTAGGTCTTCAATGCTAGTTTTAATACAATTGTTTTATTGATCATTCATATTTCTATTTTAATGTGCTTCTGAGCTGGGGGTCCAGGGTGCAATCCTCGGTCCGGGCACAGATTTATCTGATTGCCAAAACCCTTCCTTCACCTCTGACAAGACGTGTATTATCACCACTTGTAAATTTGTGGAATTCCGTGGTTCGGATCCCACGTTAAACTGTAGGTCCTCCATTTCTTCTCACAATCACCCTTCCATTACATATTAGCGTGCGTACAACCCGAATGGGTTGTAAAACGAGGTGCTAATAGTAATAATATTTTAAGGTGACTTAGCTTTTTACGTTTGTTATATACAGATCATAGTGACAACTGATCTTCTTGCACCAATAAAGGTGGTTTTATTCTATGCGATCCTCCATTTTGAGTATAAAAGCGTTCAAAGGATGGATGGATCCATTCAAGGAACAAGCGATTTCTGCTTCGACATTGCTGAAGTCACTAAGGGATGTAGGATGGTTAAACCTAGCAACACTACTGCTTCCATGATTACAAGTCACACTTTAATGACCACATATGAAATTTCGACAACCTGGAATCAAACCAAAGACCCGGAGAGATGAAAGGTAACCACTTCAAAGGGTCGCAGTTCCCAACCGTTCCGTTGGCCACAGAGCTGAGACTAAGGATCTTGAATCAAACCACTCTGGGAGAACACGGTTTAGATTTCCGACTGATTCATAAAAAAATATTCTTCACTTGGGTAAAAGATCTAGAAGTAAAGTCCAATTTTATTTGACAGCTAGAAAAGTTAAAAGAAAGACTGTAACATATTTATAAGTATTAGTATACATATAAGAACACAAATAGTAAATTAGTAAAAATATCATCAATTTTTGCCGCAGATATATGTGTTGGGCTTTTTATATGTAAATGGCACTTAATTATTGATTCGGAGATCTCTACACAAGTAGCTCTAGGTGGATTGCATCAAAAAACTGTAGAAAAATCGGGTTAAAAATACTGCTGAGTGTACTTGGAGTGTATTTTCTTAATAGTTTTAATCCTATTTTAATGCAAGCGTGGATACATTTCTTCTAAATTATAAAGTCCTGTTTCCTCATAACTATTTAAGAGTATGTAGTCCATCCCGAACTGTTAGTAAGATTCAGTGCATACACATACACATACACTCAACACACCAGATATTGTATGATTAGATTTCTCTTCAACAACAAATAATTCTAAAAAATTTTTTTCTTAAGAAATAAAAATTTAAAATCCAGTTTCATTATTGATTCAGTTTCATGTAATAGATTTTTTAACTTTTTTTTCTTTCCAGTAATATAAATTTGAAATACGGTTTCATTATTTATCACACAACATACTAGGAAAAAATGTTAATAATAGATGTAATAATAACAATATTAATAATGATAATGTGACAATCGTTATTCAAATCTAACTAGGTTATATTGAAAATTGAAAACCATAAATTCCGTTGATTATTAATGCAATGTATATTGGTATATACGTAATTTCACTGTAGAAATGAAATTCTGAAGAGGAGGGAGAGGATATAACACTGAAGAGATTGACATATTCTCGATTGTGATCCTGGTAAAATAAAAATAATAATTAAGTTATATAGACTTGACACGCTGAGTTGTTAAGTTTCATAAAAGGGAGAGACTATTTTCTGTTGGTAGACCCTCTTCGTTTGTCCACTAAATTTATTTGATTCTTGTGGCGTATTGGCGTGTGAACTATGATGGTTGAGAAGTTTGGGTTTTGGAAGGGATATAAGTAGGTTTGGTTGGAACTGGTCCTATAAAGCTAATTTTTTTCCCCCCTTTAAGTCCAGTATTTATTTTTATTTGATTCGATTAGGTAAAAACCCACTTTGATGGTCGCATGACCTAGGGCGTCACACTCCCATATACTAGACTATCGATGATGGAGAGATTGAGATTTGATCCCGGTCGGGTGTACTGAGGGTGGATTTTTCTAAATTGACTTCAAATCTCCCTCCATGTAAACGCAGGTGCACTTCCTCTAAATTAAACCTTCTTCATAACTAACACGTTACAGTAGCTAATACATAGGCATATAGACGGAACGGATAGTAAAACATGAGGTAAAAAAATAGCCATCTTTATACATGACTTGTGTTAAAAAAAAGTTTAAATTATTTGACTAGATTTAATAATCTATTCAAAAAGTAGATAACATGTATTCCTAAATGAAAATTAATAATGATATTAAGTATTTAATAGGTCGCTATATAATGATATATTTTGACTAGACTACGAATATGGGAGACTTCGATTTAATCCCAAATTAAACTGCCAAAATAATGTATTATTAATTTCATTGGTCTGCTTTCACAGTCGGACAGTAAATACAGTTTGGATGGTAATGATTTGTCAAGGTTATATTATAATTGCATGGTTTTCCGATTCAACTATGAGGATTGAATCAAAAAGAGATTATTATAATATCTAAAAAATGAGGATATATTTGATATATAATTAAAGATATTATTCGTAGGGTAATAATTATCATAGCTTTATTTTATTTTTATTAATGTACTAATAGATAGTCCAACTTATTTGCATATAAGTATACAGTTGAAAATGTTATGCAGGAAATATTAATAGCTCCCATTTTTCAGGGATCGAATAGCTGCTAAAAGACTTTTTGTTGTGATGGATTTAAAGATAATATAGTTTGAAGATAAAATAATTACATAATCAGTAGGCTTTGGAAGTGTTATACATCCCAAAAGAAGAAACAAGGGAAAAAATTATTTAATTAACATAATCAACTTCACAAACAAAATATAGAAAATATAGGTGTGCAGATGTTGACGTCATTTTTTCTAACAATATGTATTGGCTAGTACGCTTAAAACTATATAGTTAAAGTTCCAATCTAATGGAGGGTAAAAGGGTCATTTATAAAAAAATGCACCATTATTAGCATGGAGAAAAGATGAAAAAGAATTAAGGGCCATTTCTAAAATATGCAGCTTCATTAGCAAGGAGGAATATGGAAAAAATACAGTTTATTTAAAAAAGATCCCTATGGACCACTTAGGAATATATAAATATATATATGTTTAATAAATGACATTAGATATAGTAATTGGAGATTATTCGTTTTGTTAATACTTTTTTAAATAATTTATTGCTAAGATTATTTTAATTTCAAAAATTAACCTTGTTACTTTTCTTAACACACACCGTTTATTATATTAATGTGTTTTTTGGTGACATTTGCATGATTTGTGAGATTTTCCACAATTTTTTTTCTAATATAATTCAAAGTTATTGTGTTTTTTAGGGGACTTATGAAAAGCGCATTTGCCTACCCATCTTGACGTCATTCACTTTAAAATATTCTGAAAAAGTTTTCAACAATATAACGATTCCTAACTTGATTCATTTAAAACTTCATTCCATTTTGATGAGATCCTTTCCCCATCCTCCCCCCTTCATCCTTTCTTTAGCGAAGTATTGGATACCTTTAGTTCATTTATTCAAAAAATAAAATTAGGGAAATGGAACATCATGGAAAGTTATCTCATTAAGTGAAACATCAACGAAAAATAATAATGATATTAAATCCCTAAAAGTGTAAGACTTGAGTGTCTAGAAGACAATGAAATAATAAAAGGCAAAGGAAATACTTTTATGAGCTGCAAGGGAAGTAATCAGATTTGCGTGCTTTGTATGAACTACCAATGAACGTAGTTAACTTTTAGCATATTACATAGCCGGTAAGACAACCTTTAATCACTAATATAATAACTATTAATCCACCCGCTTCTGTGGCTGAACGCTTTCTGGCCCACAAAAGATAGGGATATCGAGTTTAAAATTCCACTCGGGTCAGTTGAGGATTGTTTTTCCTAAATGCTTTTCTACTCTGCTTCCATGCAATTGCGGGTATTTTACTTCTAAAATTAATACTTTGTCATCCTACTCCCGTTAGAGTTATAATTATAAAATATGAATATTAATAATAATATTTAGCACCGCGTCTTACTACCCGTTCGGGTTATACCTTAAGTACTAATTACGCTAATGGAATAGGAATTGGAAGGGTTGAATTTAGAGGAAGTGAACCCGCATTTGTGTGGAGGGAGAGTGGAAAACCCATTTAGGACAAAACCACCCCCGTTCACCCGAACCGAGATTCGAACCTCGATCTCCCCGTCCTCGGTGGTTGAGTTCAACACGGCCAGCGCGTTAGCCAACTACGCCACCGAGGCGGTTCAAATATGAATATTAATTATAATATATGGATATAGCCTTAACAGTTTATAACAATATGAGTATGCGTTGTATCATTTGTAGCTCAGCAGTGAAATATTCGCCAATACTAATGTACCATTAGCCTGATTATACTAATCGTACATCCTTTCCATGTAGTCCCTTTCCATGTCCCGATGAGATGAGGGTGATAGTATTAGAGGGTGGAATCAGTGGAAGCATTAAACCTAACTTAAGCCTAGTTAACCAAACTCTTTTGATCGTTGGGGTGATTCCTCTTTCAGGAAAAAATACCCAAGGCACTATCCGGGATTCGCCCCCCTGACCCTTAGACTTGTGGCCAGGCTCACTGACCACTACATCACAGAGCAGGTTTCTTTAATAGGTAGTAAGATGCAATCATAAAAAATATATATATAACTACCTGCATAAGTGGGCGTATATTAAGAATCAGAGTGTAATATAGTTTGGTTTATGGGTTAATAGGAGGTCAGGGATTGAGTCCTATATGGGTGTGCTGAAGGTGTATTTTCCTAAATATTTCCCACTCTCCTCTTCACGAAAATACTAGTATATCTTTACATTATATATATATATATTCTACATTCTTATTCTATTAGTATAGTTAAATGACGATTGGCAGGAGGGTAGTAGAATAGGATGGACAAAAATATATTATTTCAAAATTGTTTTAATACAGTTTAGTGAGATAGCTACCAAATCGAGCCCAATTTCGTAGCAAATAGTTTATTACATTCAGGCAACCATATTAATTTGTAATTTAAAAAAGTTCCAGTTACTTTGTATAGGTAAACATTAATATTAAGATATTTAATGTACCATACATGTAGCCCTAGTAAATAAATTAACAAGAAGATTAATCTTAATAGATATAATTCTTCTGTACGTGTGTATGTCACTGAACTCCTCCTAAACGGATGGACCAATTTTGATGACATTTTTTGTGTGTGTTTGAGTGGGTCCGTGGATGGTTTAGATTCACAATTGGACCAGTAGGTGGCGCTGCAATCTGGTTCTAGGATTTTTTTTATTTTTTAGGGAATTTTTAGAGGGATTTTTTTTAGATTTTTTGCGTAATGAACATGTAACCTCAAAATTTCACCCCCCCCCACACCACCCACCACCACCACCCACCACCACACCACCACCACCACCCCCAATATTTATAATAATGAATATAAAATTAATAATTGACCGTTAAAAAAATTATAAGTTCATCAATAATTGACCGCGAAATGCCAAAAGTGAAAATATGTTTTATTTTGTATTTTGTCTTGACAAACACTGAATTTGTAATATTTGTGTTACTCACTAATTTGAGTTCATTGTGTATTTGTAATTGTGATGATCACATAGTATTTGTTTTACTATCAAAATCAATTATGCCACCCAGACGAAAAGCCAACGTTCGGGCGGGACAACGTCTGATTAATAAGACTATAAAAATCTACTCTTTATATTTTAGGTACGTTTTTAATAGAAGATATTATTTTAATACAATGTAATATTAGATGTATGTCTCCAGTTGTACTAAACTAGTAGATCAAGGGACTGTCCAGTAGTCTCGTGTTAAGGACTCTTGCCCAAATATGACGTAACAGCAAATTAAGTTATGGTTTTCCATGTAAATGTATTAAACTTTTAAAGAGTATCACCATACGGGTTACCCGCCTCGGTGGCCGCGTGGTCTAAGGTGCTTCTCTCGCAGTAGACTAGACTGTCGATGATTGGGAGATAGAGGTTTGAATCTTGATCGGATGCACTGAAGATTTTATTCCAAAATGGTTTTCCACTCTTCTTCCATGTGAATGTGGGTACACTTATTCTAGATATAACCTTACTAATCCTTAAAACTTTTAGCGTAATTAGTACTCAAACGTATTAGTAGAACGAGTAATTAGTCGCAATGCTAGAAGAAGAAAAATATCAAAACACATACATGTTGCAAATAATTGTAAATATGGTACAGTCCGTAAAGATGGGACAGCAATACAATTAATTTTTAATAATTTAAATGATTTGATCAATATATAGACATGGTAGTCGAGCTCAGGACTTTGGCTTACTGAGCCAATGTTCTTCATTCGTTTCATGTTCAAGGTCATTCTTACAACTATTTTAAGGCAGAGTCTCTGTATTTATGTATTAACCGACGAGCTTTAAAGATTTAACATTGAAACTAAAATCAAAACGCTTTAAAGAGATATGAAAATACCATAACAATGAACTAAAACTTTTTTTTTAATTTTGAATAAATTTTTGTAAAACAAATTTATTTTAATATTAAACAATTTAATCTATTCGGTTTATTCATGAAAATTGCCTGTAGCAAACTTCCTGTCAGAATGTTGATTAAAAAATTATGTGTAAGTGTATTATTTCTATCTAGATTATGGAACAAGAAAAGGTAGCTTACTAGCTTAAATCTAGGGTGTTCAGGCGCAAATAGTAGAGTAATCGTGTTTACTTCTCAGTAGAAGAGGAGAAAAGATATATTTTAATAAGGGGCCTCGTAGAGTGAGCTGCTAATTGTATTCCCTTTATTTCTATTTCATATATTGGCAGCAAAATGTGAGTGCTTGGGTATGTCAAGCTAAGATTCAATCCGCCTCTCAGAATAGATTCGAATCCACAAATTAGGCCACCTCATTAATATCAAGGTATTGCCTCTTTAATTATCCATCGTATCCAGTTGCAAAGGCCCTCTCCTCTCCCCTGACCATAATCCTTAAGACTTTATTCTATGAGGATACTTAAAGAGTTTTATATAATCGTATCCAATGATAGTGATTGTCAGATGTTTCAAATGAATCCAGGTATTTTTCAAAGACAACGTAATAGTTTGTCTCAGATATGTGAAATTTGTGTGGAAATAGGACAACATGTATAGTAAAACACCTTTTGTTGTTATAGAATATATTTAATTTGTGCCATATAGATCAAAATAACATTTAATTAGGATCCAAATTTTTTTATTACTTAAAAATTTGCCTGTTTGTGTGTGTGTGTGTGAGTTGTTTTGCGGACCTGTTTACTAAGAACTTTTTACTAATTTAAATGAGATTTTTATGGCATCAATCTCTCGACTGGTTTAATGCAATCCTTCATTTCTTCCTATTATGTGCCCATTTCTTCTTTCTATCTATTTATTACAGTAAATATTATTTGCTCTGTACTTTCTGTCTTCCTCTTTCAATTTTTCCCTTCCAATTTACCGTCGATAAGCAATTTAACCAATCTTATAAGCTTCAAAATGTATCTCACTAACATAACTGTATATTTGTAAAAAAATTCCACATAATTCTTTCATTCCCTGTCATTTCCAGAATTCAATTATTTTGCTCCTTATCACTTAACCTAATATTTAGCAGCATTCTGTATTAGCACATTTAAAATTTTTATATTTTAATAATTAGTTCTGTCTTTTCCAGCACCCAAACTTCCATTCCATAAAGTTCTATGTTCAAAACATAAATATTTGAGAATAATATTTCTCGTTCAATATTTGATACTGGTAAGCTTTTATTTTAAAGTACTACAAGGTTCTAAGCTTCTGAACATTTTTTTAAAAACTCTCTAATTTAATAGTGTATTCAACAATAGTATATTGTTAAAGCGTGAACTATGGATGGCTCGACGATAAAAACAAATTTGCGCTTTGAAATTATATAGAACATTAATAACGTTCAACATATTTTATAAATCATTAATATTTTTAATTGACAACACTTTATTTGTTACTTTCTTAAAAAATAATTTGGAAAGAAAGATAACTTTCTATCAAATCTATTATATTTTTTTATTTTAGGGTATTGTCATTTTAATACTTTCAATTCTTTTTGAAACTTTCTTTACGGCTCACTTAATTCTTTCTTTTGAAGATTTTCCCTGGACTTTTTTTTTATTAGAAAGTTCATTAAGTTTCATAAAATGATCTATCTGATAAAAAAAATACTTTCATTTCTACTCTAATAGATTCTTACCGAACTTGGACAAAGAAAGGAAAGTATTTCAGTAATTAACACGTCAGATAAATGTGGTCCATTTTAATGATCTATTGATTCACTCCAGGAAATTCTGCAACTATTTAACTTAGATAGATAGAGGAAATGTTGCATTGTATAAATTTCATATTTTTATATCTCAAAAACTAATTAGCCTGGATTTTAACACTAAGTAGTCAATACAATAGTCAAAATTTATAGTCTTAAACTATCCTATATTAATTGTTCTGAATGTCTTTCAACAAAACGAGAACGTCTAATTTACGTAGCTATCGTTAAATCACTTATATTATTATTATTATTATTATTATTATTATTATTATTATTAAGTTTCAAAGTACATACACCAGAGGACACGTAGTCTAAAATTTAAAGTTCACAATAAATTTAAAATCATAATGATATGTGTCCTGGCTACTAGCTTAGAGGTCCAGGGTTCAACTCCCAGCTGGTACACTGTGTAATTTTTCTCTTGAGGGAACGATCCCAATGGTCACCAGGGTTTGGACAACTTGGTTTAAGTTAGGTTAAGATTCACACCGGCTCCACAACTTCATAATAAAACTAGCATGACGTCATATTATCGCGGTTACGACGTGTAGACAACCTCCTATTGTGTAACCTGGGCAACGTTCTGTGCCAACAGAGCGGCTAATAGTCTACATATCAGGTGAATGAACCTGCATGTTATGTCCTTCTCGGTCATATATGCCACGCGATAAGAGAAAAATAATGGAAGTTTGTGGTAAAGCTGGACAAGTAAAAGGATATGACAAACGAAGATCAATAAACTCTTTTCCAAATCAACGGATTATATCAAAGGATCATTAATAAATTGACTCACTACTAGAAAATGCACAATATAAATCCACCCAAATACTAATTCTTCTTTGTGGAAGCAAACCCATGTATTCACGAAAAATAATCTTTTCAACAGAGGGTTTTGGTTTCATATCGATACTTTTAACTAACTTTTTTATTATATTTTATGTATTTCCTAATATTTTATTATACAGGGTGTTTGGAAACTGCACATATGGTTTGTTTGAACCAAAAGTAATATAAAATCCCTGTTCATTTACATAAGGAAAGCTATGTAAATTCCTTTAAAATAAGTTCAAAGTTTCGGTGTAAAGCGCCGGGAGAGCAAAGCTGTTCAAGCATGAGTGTACAACAGGTTGCATAATAGTTATACGCACGGCACACTTTGACATCTTGGAGCATAGCAGCATAATATACCACATTTAATAGTAAACAGCACACCAGTCCATCTAGAAATGAGAATACGTTCTGAGGGTCATCATTAACGGACATACGTAGCCGCAAGTGCTTGCCATAATTACATGTGCAATATCACGCACCTAACTACTATGCAATCTGTTTTACACGCATGCTTGAACAGCTTTGATTTTCCATTGCAATATCTTAAAACTTTGAACACAATTAAGGGTACACAGAAAAAACTGTTTTGTACAGGTTAGTAAAAAATAATGGGGACTACAAAATGATTTTGTTATGATCAAACTAATTTTGTAATCAACATTGAATTTGTTATAACCTGTAAAAAACTGTTTTTTCTGTGTATTAACATAGTTTCTTGGATGTAAGTGTATATGAATTTTATATTACTTTTGGTTCAAACAAACTATAAGTGCAGTTTGCAAGTTGATTTCCTGAACCCCAGGTGTAACTTCTTTTTTCATATATACAATCAGATGGAATACTGTATTTTACTTCTCTCCTATCGAGATGTTTTAACTTTATTTCGTGTATGAATCACTAACAACTTAATTATGTCAACGTACTTAAAAACCATACCAATAATAATAATAATAATATGTTATTATTATTATTAATTATTATTATTTATAATAATAATATATTATTATTATTTAAATAATATATTATTATTATTATAATAATAATTATTATTATTATATAATAATATATACTTAATAATATATTATTATATTATATAATAATATATTACTTAAATAATATATTATTAATATTATAATAATAATAATATTACTTAAATAATATATTATATATTATTATAATAATATATTATTAATATTATAATAATAATTATTATTATAATATATTATTAATATTATAATAATAATATATTATTAATATTAATAATAATTATTAATATTATTTTTAATTATATATTATTATTATTATATTATTATTAATATATATTATTATTTATTATTATTATTATTATATTATTATTATTTAAACAAAGTTTGAAGTTGACTAACAAGGCACACGTGTAAGCAACTGAACCAAATATTTGAAAATACATTTCTAAACTAATCGATATTTCAAGACTAGTTTCATGGGCTCTAAGCCTCAGATGAACTGTAGTAAATTTATAATTATATGCAAATATATTATACTTGCACATACGATTAAAAATAGTAACTATTCAAATGCTGCATCATTTCAATAGTTCAAATTAAAGAACAAAATTTCATTGTTATTTGTAGTATATAAGCTAAGTAAATACTAATGTATAGGTCAGATTAGTAGTGAAGAAAAAATTTAATGATTTAATTAGGTGTGTATGTTGATGCGGGTAAATAAACCATCATAAAATGATAGAAATTTTTAAACATGGCATGAATAAAATATAGCTTTATGTGAGGTCATTAATTGTAATGGACTTATTTTGGGAATGTTCCAAGTAATTCCGTTTAGTATTCATTACTGTTTAAAATTTGATAGTCTATTATAAATTAAATTTAAAATCTATTTATTGATAATATGATTTTATGGCATATTGTACATTATTAAGAGCAAAAAGCGTGCGCAATGTGTGGCTGATGGGGGTACGAGTTAGAGGACCATGGGGAGAATTTATCTATTTTTGTTTAACAGCTATTATAAATTATAAACAAGAAAGCATCGATGTTTTATTTCACAAAATTACACTTTGGAAAGCATACATTATAAATTACGATACAAACCACCGGCTTAATGGTACAGTTTTTTAATTTGTCAATAATTTTATTATTATCTATTTTTAATTTGTATCCACAGCCAGCCTTTGTTATAAGAATGGGACCGTGAACTATTGTTGAAAAATCTCAGGCCTATATTAACCACTGTCCCTTGAGTTTCCATCGACGTGTCTTATAAAAATACTAATTAAGTCTTTCTTTTGACACTTCAATTTTTTTCTTTTGTGTGTTTGTGTGGCAGCCACGCTGAATAAGCCTATGATTAAGAGGAAAATGTAAACATCAAATATGACCATTAATCTGTAAGAATAGAAAATAATTTTTCATTTTAATATATTCTATGTTTAATATATTAATTAATTGTTAAAATAACGACAAGGCTACTATTATTGGAGTATACCTACTATCAAAATGTTATTTTTAATACCTTAATAAATACATTTAGACTCGTAAAAATTAAATAAATATAGGATTACCATAATTATCATGTAGCTGTTTAAATTGATATGCCTCTAGAGTCACTTACAAAAAAATTGCTGGGTGTATGAACCCATGAAGATAGACTTGGTTAAGGTTAACTCGGATATTTGGTTATTGTTGTGGTGATATTACTTTTGCAACAGTCAAATTTAGAACAGGAAGGACTTTATCTGATAACTAGAAAACCTACAAGATATACGTGCTAGCATTCATTATTCAGGTCACTTTATTTTTAGTATTCATTATTAATAGATATTATAAATATGACTATATAAAATAACACTATTGACGACCAACATTGGTGATTACATGGTCTAATGCATTACTATTGCAGTAGGCTAGACTAGACTCTCGGTGACGGGGAGATCAAGGATAGAACTTCGGTTGGGTGTATTGAAAGTGTTTTTCCTAATGGTTTTCCACTCTCTTTACACGCAAATGTGGGTACACTTCCTCTAAATATAACCTCTCTTATCCATAAAAGCATTTGTGTAATAAGTACATCAGAGTATAACCCTAATGGGTGGAAGGACGTAAGGCTAAAAAATATTACTATTGACTTAATTCAAACGTTATTAATGATGAAAGTGTAAAAACGTTTTTATATTTTCTAAAATATCTTCCTGTAAAATTCGACTATAATCACAATCTTTGTTCAACGTAATTGATTCTTAACCTAGAGGCTTAAGCTCATTTCCTGATCGCTTTGACTGTATAAGGAGTGGTGAGGGAAGAAGGAAGGTATTTTTTCACTAGTAATGAGGTTTCCCACTCTTTTTAATGATGATAATTTAGTGTATTTAATTACACAAAAGCTTATTAGGTACAACCATATCATGTAATGTATCTTAGTTTGACCTCGGTGGTCTTGGGGTAAAGTGAAGACCTCAGGACCTGATGTTCTTGGAATCAAACCCAACTGAGATTGACGGATTTTTCTTGGGTGATAAAAATCCATAGCACAACCTCCTTTAGAGTGGAAGTAAAGCCCTCAGATTCAGGTCGATTGTTGCATATAAAGTAACCCTAGAAAATATGTGAAAATACCTTACCTGGTAAAATTGGTAGGCCCTTTCGCCCTTGCTCATAGAAATACTCATGTGCTGATATAATCAGTTGGTTCAGAAAGTGTACGTTACATACCTCAAGTAAATAAAAAATAAAATAAATATTGTAGTTTAAAAATGATCACTTATGCAAAAAAAGAAGATAGCCTCGTCCATTTTGGTTTATTGGTGAGTGCAAGCTGTGGGTTTTAGTACCAGATTAATACATTAAGCTGTTTTTTCTTAACAACGTTGCTTGGTTGGAGATTTCTAGGCGTGTTGAATCTTAACTTGACGCACCTAAGCAGTTTAATCACTATCACATTTAGACGCCGATGTACGGAATAGAAAGAGAGGGAATAAAATGCGCAGTTCAACCTGTGAGGACTTTTGTTTAGCAACTGATAGCGCGTTCCCTCTTCCTTTGACGAGTTTACACAGTTGCTAAACTGTTTGCACCTTGAAAACATTGACTTTCTTTTTAAAATTATAATTTTCTTGTTTACTATTCTACATATACATATGCTACCATGGAATTTTTTTAATCTACATCTTGGTAGGAAGACTTCTAAAGTCCATTTTCGAGATCAAACCAAATAGCCTAAGCTGTATTTATTTATACAAAATACGTATACAAAAAAATACTTATAGATACAAATAATCGTTTTGTGCTACTACAAAATTATTTTTAAAGTTACTTAGCTTTATATAATTTTGTTTTTAACGTTATATATTTAATACTTGCTGAATAAAACCTAAATTAATTTATATGGGAAATCCTATCTTGACCTGATGTGATGTCACAGTTAGGGAATGTCTTTAAATAATTGTGCACTTTGGCTCCATACAAAAGTGATTACACTTAATTAAAAACCCTACCAAGAGCCTACTCCATTACAGTAAGTGTAAACAATCGTCAAATAGTAAGCTGTGGTGCATAAAATTTACATATATCTATACATAGGTATCCTATAACTGTAAATTCCCTAAAACTGGCAAAGCACTGTACCGACAAGAAAGTGTGAGAGCTTGGTTAAGCTGGTAACATGAGTGCGTCTATTATTTGAACTTCAGTTTGTCCTAAAAATATATCATTACTAATATGGGGGGTACATTTCAAAGTGATGAGATGACTGATAGGGGATATTTCATTGTGTTTCTTATAAACATAAATTATTAGTGAGTCATATGTTGAAATTTAAAGTAATTTAAGAAGTTTATATTTAAATATCTCGAGTAAGGATACATAAAATTCTAAAAGTATATTACAACCAGAAGGATTCCAAACTAATTTGAACTTATATCCTTCTTGCAAACAACCCGGCTTATGGGAATTGAGAGCATAGCAGCACATAAATCGCCAGTAGAAGATTTTCTTTTTGTCCTTTTTTTTTTAATGCAAAATTTTTTAACAAAAAAAAAATTTTTAAAGAAGGAGGTGAGTTTGGAAGTTGCCATTTTCTCTTCTTATATTTTCCTGTCTTAACTTTTGTCTCGGAAGTATAGAGTAGAAAATGTGGTTGACATAGAATGAGATATAATGCCAACAAGGGAAAGCGATTTTTTTTTTAGGTCGTGAGAAAAGGACGTGCGATGGTTACTTCCTATTAACTAAAAAGGATAACTCTTTATATAATGCACGTTACAAGGAAGAAAGTATATAGTCCAATTTTCATAAGAAGGAGCCTCTCTGACATACATAAAAATTAATAATCTACATTCGTGTATTCATAGGCTAAGCCATAGTATATGCAGCTATTCTTCTTATAAATATTATTAATAACTATAAAATAAATTATTTACAACAACTCTAAGAATATTGTAAAGTTGTAATAATTTTAACCACTGTTTTTTCATTTTCTAAAAGGTCCGTTATATGAAAATATGACTCAAAGAACTATACCTGAACACATTTACACTCGTGTACTGATATATTTTATTCTAATTGAATAGGAAGTAACATAAAATCACTGAGCTTTCAGACAAAGGCAGTGATCTCGTCTGGTTTGTTTTATCGGTTATGGAGAATTGAGTTCGAGGATAAGGGCTGAGTGTACTAAGGTGACTTTCATAAATGGTTCCCCACTATAGTGTCCTGCAAACGCAAATACATCTCCACCAACTTATTAATCTAATTAAATAGGGATACTCTGGATGGGCTGTAAAATTAAATTTAAGAAATTATAAAATGTTAGCAGACAACATAATTACATATAAAATGCATTGTAATATATAATTAATGTAACACCACTATTTATAGAACCATTAGAAATGCATTCGACTTCGTGTGGTTAAGAGCAATACCAATGTAATCAATTTTTACCCTTATTTAATAAAAAAAAAGTAATACGTTCCACACAAGCGTAATTAGTTACTTGATCGTTTGAAGTGATGGTCTAATAGTATAAGGTGTCATTTTTCAATATATTATATGAAATATGATTAAATTACACTTGATGCACAGCAAGTTTTATGTTCAATATGTTTGTACTGCATGTATACATTTATAGCTTAAACAAACACTCATAATTGTGATATTATATATTTTATTTAACTATCTCTTTTGTAGAATATAGTAGTCCATTTTATATTTTATATTTTAAATTATTATATAATATTATCATAGTTATTTTCATTGGGCTATAATTTATATTTTATTTTTAAATATTTTTAATTCATTCGAGTACAAATATTTCCTTTATAAAATTCTAAGATCTGAATCTAGTGCTGGAAGACATTTTGACTTGTTTACCCTTAAAGAGACTTTATATTATTAACGTTACACAGATGTCATCCCCAATCTTATTATAGAAATCTTTAGCAAATATTGAAGAACGACAAGAAATACAAGAGAAATGTAAAATGAAATAAATAAAAAAAACTGGCACGACATTAATGAGGTTCAACGTGTTTTCTTTTCACTTAATAGCAGTCTATGTGAGTATAAATAACTTTTTATTAAAATACAAAGACTATTTATTTTTATAATTATTTGTATTTCCTAAATAATTAAAGTTCTTTGTTTAAAAACATATTCCTTAAAATACTTCAGTTTAGTATATTTTTTAAAAATTATTAAATATTGCTTATAATACATTACTTTTACAACTTTATTGGTAAACATAATAGTTGAAAATTAAAAAATTCTATCTCGCATAGACTTTAACTTCGCCAGTCAGATAAATAATGAGCCTTTAAAAATATGAAGTCATTCCGCTCTTTATTTTCGTGTTAGATATATCCTATAATTGTTGTAAGTACTCCACCTATCTGTTTCTTGAAATTGTTCTATCCAGTCCACCTCATTACACTCTACCTCTTTCAAATTCATTCTAACGTTATCCTCCCATCTGCGTCTAGATCTTCCCAATGGTCTCTTCTCACTGGGTTTGCCAATAAACACACTAAACATAATATGTAATTCATTATTAAGATAATAATTGATATCAAGCTTTCACATTTTTGATTATATTATTAAATATAAAACTAGGTTTTACTATACATACTATAACTCTATTTTTATAACTTTATCTAGTTACTAAACACACTTATATTTAATAATAGGACCGAGTATTTTTAAGTGAAAACTCACCAATCATTTTGATAATTTTTATTTATATCAATAAACAGCAATATTATTTAAGCTATTTTGAACATTTCTATAAGTTCTATGCTTGAATTTAAATTTTTTGAATAAATTCATAGCCACTGATAATTATTAGTGTGTTAAAATAAAGATATATTTACACAAACAAATTTATACAAACAAATAAATATGTGCAATTTTTATTTTTAAATAAATAAAAAATTTGTATACAACAAATTGTTTTATTATTAAATAGACTTGTTTGACTTTACAAATATTAATAATGATTTAAGTCAAACTTAAAAAAAATTATATAAAACTCGATAAATTTTCTTTGTTTCTTGAACTTACACCGGTTGTTTACGGAACTCTTAAGAAAAGTGGCAGAACAAATCATTATAAGGGATGGGAAAGGGAATAAATATTTCTTATAAAAACCCACTAGGGAGTGGTAACAGATCCCTCTTCAAATATTTCTCAAAGATGGGTAGAGATTTGTTGAGAAAGGTAGGGAATAAGATAAAAGCTCGTGGAAGGGGTCACGGAGGGGATGATGAAGGAGGAAAATTCTGACTTCTTCGTCGAGCCAGCCAGGCCTTTTGTTTAGGTGGTAGTGTTGGGTCCAGGTGTTAAGAAGATCTCGAGTAAAGAAAGGGATGAGGCTGTGAGGATGTTTTTGGTCGAAGGAGGAGTGGGGGACACAGGGGGGGGGGGCAGAAAGAAAATCCTGGAATGGAGGTGGAGAAGTTAAGCGGTCAGGTCACGCCAAAACCACGGGGTCAACTTGGCCGACTATTTACAGCTCCCTGGTGACCTCTTGGCCCCCTCTTGCTCTATCCCTCTTTTCTCCCTTCTTAAAACAGCCCCCCTTGCCCTCTTTTACTGAAAATACGCCTTTGCTTGAGCTCAAAGCTTGACCAGAATCCCCAAACAAAAACAATAAAAATCAGTGAGTTGTTTCGGTGACCTTTAGAAGGGGAGAGAGAGAAAACGTTCTCTAGTACGTATTAAAGATAACTTTTAGTTTTACACTCCTCAAATTCTTTTTAGACAAATATTATATAAATATATGGCAACATCATGAATTAAAGTAAGAAATAACCCAATTAGGTGATTAAATAATCTAAAGTGTCACTCTCGAAATGAAATTGTCTGTCGATGACGCGAAGATCGCTGTTCGAATTGCAGTCAGGTGTAATGAAGGTGGATTTTCACATATCATATTCCATTGT
This sequence comes from Timema podura, assembly GCA_033556935.1. Classification (NCBI taxonomy): domain Eukaryota; kingdom Metazoa; phylum Arthropoda; class Insecta; order Phasmatodea; family Timematidae; genus Timema; species Timema podura. The sequence continues at coordinate 41,170,806 of JAVRXN010000012.1, forward strand.
ACCCCCACGCATATGTTGGTACAATTCCTCTAAATTCAACTCCACTCATCCCTATAACAATATTCACAATTAATACATGTGTATAAACCCAACGGGTGGTAAAACATCGTGGTAAAAATTCGGGTGAAATATGTGAAGTGAGTAGAAATGTATACATGGACCTTTAGTTTCTTACACAGCTATTTTAGAAAGTGATTTATCCAGTTTTTAAATCTAGGATTATTATTACTATTACGTGTTCTGTCTTAAGATAGGTTTATTCTTTTTGTTAGTGAACTTAGACCACCAATGCGTCCTGCCCCCTGTCTCCTCCTACTCCTTAAACTCCCAGAATATTCTTCTTTCCTTCAAGTCATACAATATTTTAATCATCCTTCATCCTAATCTGCTCTTTCCCTCAACCTTTCCTTCTACGACGTCGTGCATAAGACAGTTCCTCCTAAGGATGTGTCCTATCCAGTTTGCTTTGTACAGAAGAATCACATCCAAAATGGGTTCTCTTCTCACCCACTCTTCTAAGAGAGTCTTCATTTGTCACACTGTCTGACCACCTGAACTTCTCAAGTCTTCTCCAGCACCACATTTCAAAGGTCTACAAGTATTTCTTTTCCATCTTCCTGACACTCCAAGTTTCTGCTTCATTCAGTGCGATTCTACAAATGTAGCATTTCATCAGTTTCATCCTCAGTTCTTAACTCATGTTGGTGCTCAGCAATAACTCTTCAGGTTTAAAGATCTACTAGACCATGGCAATCCTCGACCTATTTTTCTTGGTGCAATATGCATCATTTTACAGCAGACCTCCCAGGTACTTGAACTGCCCTATGTTTTACAGTCTTAAAGAAACTATTAATAAATAGTACATTATCCCATATTATAATGATCTCTTTAAATGAGCTGATACACCGTATATATTAAAATATACTCTTCAAATATCTAGTGTATTTGCACAAAAGCCTATTTAAAAAATTTACAAATTCACTTTTTAAGTAAAATTAATTAAATATTATATAGGTTTAACCTTCTAGTACCTTAGCTAAACCTTTATAATTTAAATCTCCTGCACAGTATCAGTACCTTAAAACCATTCAAATGAAACAATATTTATTGTACATGCATATGTATATTGCAATAATAACTTTGACCAGATATTTTATAAGTGGACTTTAGGTTGATATACCTGATAAATTTATTTGTAGATGTATCCATTAAATTGATTCTGAGAGATTGGCTACAATCTATAAGTCTTGAGTACAGGGTTTTGCTTACAAAGAAAATTCACCATAAATACTTATTCAAATAGACTGAAAAAAGACGTTTGGCCACGGGAATTGAGCCCAGGACCCTTGCGTGATGGAAGTGTGGATATAACATACTCTGCCTCAAAATATGAATTAGGAATGACTCTAAACATGGGACAAATCCTGGATAGCTCAGTGGTATAGCATCTGCATGCTAAACCAAAAGTCACGTGTTTGATTGCCATGTCCAGGTAGACGTCATTTTCAATCTATTCGAATATGATTCATATAAGGCTGATTTCTGAAATTATAAACTAACCCCTCAAGCTTCGCCTTTCATATAAACTTAATTGTATAGCGTTGCCTTTTACCAACTTATAAATACTTACCTTATTAGTGACATCTTTTCTCATGGCTAGTAAAAAAAAAGTTGATATTATATTTAAGAGTATTATAAATGAAGGGGAAAAAATCAATAGAAGTCACAACCTTAAGTACAAAAATTAAATTAATCACACAAAATACCATCCTTTAAATAAAATGTTGATTGGATACAACAAATAAAGGAGTTTTAATCATTTGAAAATAGATTTCAAAGATGTTTACTACCTGTGACGTCACGGCAGGTCAAGTTAGGATTCCCCATGTTAAATGAATGTATGAATCTTATTCAGTGAGTTTTAAAGATGTGACGTTGAAACTGAAATTATTCATTCTTAAATAATTCTAAAAATGGTCCTACTGTGTCAAAGTTTTTTTATCTTGAAGTAGTTTTTTGTGGACATATTTTTTTATCAATCATCTACCTCTTATAATATTGGTATAGTCACCAAAATGTATCGTATGAGTCGTCCTGTCAGGATGTGGATTAAAAAGTACGTTATATTATATGTCCATCTAGAATAGGAAACAAGATAAAGGTAATTTTAAAAATCAAGTCAATGTTTTCATGGTGCAAATAGTATATTGACTGTGTTAATTCGTCATAATAAGAGGGGAAGTGTTATCAGCAGATAAACTAGAGGCCTTACAGATTAAATTGCTCATTTTATTCATTCTATTTTTATTGTGTAAATGAATGTCTTAAGTGTGATAGTTCTTAGTCTGCTTAGGTGCATCAATTTAGGATGCAACCCGCTTCACAAAATAGCTTTTAAATATCCAAGTAGGCAAGGTCTTTGAGGTTTATACACCACTGATCTTCTACAAACATTAATAATAATAATTTAAATGATACAATAATAATATTATAAGTATTATTGACTTTATTTAATATCTAAAATGATTTATTTCAATGTATCTTATTTAATTTAATTGCTATATCTATTCGTAGTATCTACATGAAATTATCTATTAATATTTCGGTCAATACACAAGCTTGCAATTTCTGTATGTGAATCATTCATTCAAGCTATTCTCCCTTCACTTTTAAATAACAGAATGATATATGTTGTAAGAAAAAGTCTTTGTTTAATAATCACTTAAATAAATTTTTATGATGAATAAGATGAGATCCATTTTAAATAAATAACTAAAGAAACCATTAAGACTTTAATATTTGGTGAGGTAGCTATATTTTTGGTAACAATGAAGGAATACAATTTTTACAATAAAAATCTGTTAAATATTTAGCTTATCTGCAGAAAATTAAATTTGACAATTTAATCGTATTACTACTTGCTTAGTAGCTTATATAGACCATTGTAAGTATTTGAATGGTATTTATTGGAATACATATTAAATTTAATATTTCACTAGCTAAAGAAGCCTTATATACGTTCCAATTTTAATAGAAAGGTAATTTAAGATATTTTTTCTTTGGCCAAATTAGAGAAAATGTAACCATTATTTTAATGATAATATATATAAATATATTAATATAAAAATTACACCTGAAGACTATCACATCATTATATGACGTATGAATATGTAGGGCTAGATCAAGAAACCTTTTTAATCAATTAAAGGCTATCCTATTAAAACATATAATCTAAGATTTTTTATTTATTAAAATGTATCATATATCAAATATTACCTCAAACAAATGTAATCAAGACTTAAATTCTTTAACATGACGACCATGACCATATCAATATTCCCATCGTTTGAGATCAATCACATGATTTTTAAGTCTTATACTTTCTATATTTTTATTTCAAGACATTAATTGGCATATCGTTTAAGATAAACACAATACTAAGTTCACACAACTGTCCTGTTGAAAAATCTTTATAAAAAACAGTATAATGTGTACTTAAATATGTTTCATTTACTTTTTACAACCCGAATATCCAAACGTAGTTTAATGGACATATTTATAACATTACATATGCAATCTTATCGGTAAAAAGAGGAGAAAATTATTTTTACTAGAAATTTAAGAAATACCATACACGTATTTAAATATTTTAGTTTACCATGCAAATCTAAACACGTACTCGAAATGTAAAGACTGAATCTATATAAATAGTAAACATTTCAAAAAAAGGTGTCCATTGGCTGGTAAAATTAATATCATTCTTGGCATTAAATATAAAGATTCATGATAGCTTAATTTCACTGAAATGTTTTCATCTAAGTGTATTATGAATATGTGTCATTATTTTATCAAAATAGTTTGATTTCTATTTGATTATTTTTAATAAATGTAAATTAAATGGCACCATTAAAAAAAAGGGGGTTTGGATTAAACTCTAGCTTTCCCTGTTTCACTTAGGAGATAAGAGTATATAACCACGTGACTTCCCCGGCTCTGTAATAATAACTCAAAATGGCATGACGACGACTATCTCTTGACCTACCCGAACAATTTTTAGCATGAGGAAGGGCTCTTCTTTAGGCGGAGATTGTTAAATATAACTTCTTCAAGTGACGTCTAGCACGTGGTGCGAATTCCACCACCACCAGTAAAGGGAGGCGCATGCCAGGGTCAAGGTCACGTGTTCGTACTGGTGACACACGTGGTGGCCACGTGGCGCTGTCTTGGAGGCGCCGGAGTTATTTCCGTCTCTTTGCATGGCCTCGGTCCGCTCTCCTGATGGGGAAAAAAAAATCAAAAATAATAAATTGTTAATATTATTAGTATCATTTCTATCCATTTCAGGAATCACAAACTCTAAGACGTCACATTTTAAATGTAATGCTTGATGGGTTACGAGGAAATTGTGGTTCAAATCCTTACAGGATGTATCGAAGGTAATTTAATTAACGGTTTCACACGATTACTCAACGGAAGTATATTTACCTTTTCTCTAAAATATGCCTTCCTCACCAGTTAAAATAAATATGTAAATATCCTCAATCGGATTATTAAGTGTGGGGAGTAATTCATGTAATTGGCTTCGGTGGCTGCATGGCCGAAGACATAATTTTCGTGTTAGAGTAGATTAACGATGAAAGTGAAATTGGGCCTCGTATATCGGTTGGGTGTACTGAGGGTGGTTTTACAAAATTTTTTTCACCCTCTATACACGCAAATGCGGGTACACATACTATACATTCAAACTTCTCCATTCATAATTCAATAACGTAACTAGTACATATGCATTTAGTCCAAACAGATATTAAGACGTGGTGCTAAGAACATATAAAAAAAATTTTACGTAGATTTAAGCACGTTGGGACACTTAGAACCTAAGACAGAAAAATTAGTGATCTTCAATTTCCCGGATAAAATAACCAGAATCTCTTTAATTTAATTCATTGGTAAAATACTGAAATAAATAAAGCCTCAAATTTTTAGATTATGTTTGAGGCTAAAATAAAGATACTAATTTAAATAAGTAGTTGTTTTAGCATTACCAGGAAATTATTATGCTGCAATATTTTTAAGACACTATATATTCTTCATATATCACCGGAACACCTATTGTAAACGTTGTATGCTCGTTCTAAAGTGGCCACGAGGTTAATAAGTCTTGCCGGATTTATAGTTTGGAAAGTACCAGGGATTCCAATTTCTCAAACTGATTGAATTGATATATTATAGCCCCAAGATTTCATTTTAAATTTATATTATAAGCAATCTATTAGTCTGAAAAATATTTCGACATTGGTTGAAATGTCTTAGCAACCAATTTTAAATCACTTTGGTGGCCACGTGGTCTAGCGCGTCATACTCGTGTTGGACTAGACTGTCGAAGACGGGGAAATTGGGGTTATATCCCAGTCAGGTGTTTTGTTAACTGGTTTTTCATTCTCCCTCTATTCAAATGTGGGTGTATTTCCTTTAAAATAAACCCTCTTAATCCCTAACACATTAGTGTAATTAGTACATAGGTACCCGCCTCGGTGGCGTAGTTGGCTAACGCACCAGTCGTGTTGAGCCAGATCACCGAGGACGGGGAGATCGAGGTTCGAATCTCGGTCGGGTGAACTGAGGGTGGTTTTTTCCTAAATGGTCTTCCACTCTCCCTCCACGTAAATGCGGGTTCACTTCCTCTAAATTCAACCTTCCCAATTCCTAATCCATTAGTGTAATTATTACTTAAGCGTATAAACCGAACGGGTAGCAAAACGTGGTGCTAAAAAAATAACATAATCCAAAATTATGTGTTAACCATATAAAAATATACCCACATTTTGTAAAAACCACCTTTAGTAAACCCGACAGAAATTCGAACCTTAATCTCCCCATCATCAGCAGTCTAGTCTACTTGTAAGAGTGACGTCTTAGCCTATGTGGCCAATACATTTTGTTAAACTGTACAATTCTTAATTGGTATTGACAAATTCAAATATATCTGAGTGTATGGGCTTTTTGAATGCTGCGCATGAAATGGTTCTGTTTCTATGTATATAATGCTAAACAGTAATCATAGTATGCCTAGTATTGCTCTCACAAGTAATCGTGACAATTTATATGAGTGAAAACCTAATTTTAAATATCAGCATTATTTATATAAGTTTTAAAGAATATAAATAAGTAAAATATAAACGATTTTCCTATTTTTTATTAATTATTATTATGTTCCAATTTAAACAATCCAAAACATGTTTAAGTATTTGATAACTGGACAATTTGATGAGCTAGTGAATGAATTCGATGAAATATATGGATAGTATAGAGTATCAAAAGTAAAAATTATTTATATTAACGCTAATTCATGGAAACAATATCAATTTTATGTATTTATTTATGATATTTATATTTATTTGGTTTCTTCTTTGTTTCATGTTTGAAAAATAGCCTATATAAATATTGTAATACTGAGGGTATATCACAAAATTTATTTATTTGAGGTAATCAACTTGCACTTTCTAAACCAACTTATTACATAGCAACACGAAAATTTCTATGAGAGAAAGCGAAATAACCTACCAATTTTGTCTGGAGGGGTATTTTCACATACCTTCCAGGCTACATGTCACAATCGAACACAGGACTCAACGGCCTTACTTCCCCTTCGAAAGAATTCGTGTCACGGAATTGTATCGCTCAGGAAAAGTCCATCAACCCTGGCTGGGTTTGAACCCAATAACATCGGGTCCTGAGTAAAGCACTTTACCCCAAGATCACCAAGGTCGAATATATCAAAAAATCTTAGACATTTTATGTAAATACTAGTTCAATATAATGAACCTAATAGGACTTATTTGTGCAAGATTTATATAAGAAACAAAGTAAACGTTATATTTTATAAATATAGAAAATGTATTCTTGCAATTAAAAGTGGGGAGATGTCAGTAGCTTATATTTTTAATTAATTATATTTATCTTATTTCATTACTATTATAAATTATACAATTATTTTACATTAATTTCATATTTAAGAACTTAACATCAAGTGGGGTGACCTGGTGGTCTAGGGGTAAGGTGTCAGACTTCTGTGCTGAGGGTTCGGGGTTCAATCCTCGGTCCCGGCACAGATTTATCTGATTGCCAAACCCTTCCTTCACCTCTGACAAGATGTGTATTAATCACAACTTGTGAATGTGAGGAATGCCAGGCCCCCACCGTGGTTCGGATTCCACGTTAAACTGTAGGTCCTCCATTTCATATCACAATCACCCTACCATTGCACATTAGCGTAAGTTCGTATAACCCGAACGGGTAGTAAGACGCGGTGCTAATAATAATAATAATAATAATAATAATAATAAAATAACATCAACTGAAAGAACATGACGTTAAGATGCAATAAAATTATTAACAAAAGTTAGAAAACAATGAATAAACTTACAATTTGTTCTTTTTTTCCCTCATATCATATTTTTTATTGTAGCTATGATAAAGATGCGTAAAATTCCAAAGAAGTGATAAAAATAATAAAAATGTGCATCAAAAAGTAAAGAAAAAGAGCAAAAAAAATGATAGAAGGACGCTGAAAGGCGTAGCAAAATAGCGAATCATGACTGATGATGGTAATGACCCTCTAAAAAAAACAGGCGCGTATTTCATTTCACTAACCTAATGTATGGCACAAATAGCGGGCTATACGAATACTTTTAGTAGTATGAACAATCTACGATTTTTTTTTTTGTCGAAAATATTATTTTTCCTTCGTTGCACTTTATCTAAATCTCCATATGAGCGTAGGGAAAGAAACATGGAGGACAAAACTTTTCGGTACAAAAGAAGTCCAAGAATAATGATCTATGACGTCATCAAGTTGAATTGCGTCGAGTTGAGTAATGGGGTAAATTCAAGAAGACGGAAGAGGAAATATGCGTATAAATTTGCAATAAGTAATTTTTTTTTGTTCCTTTTATTTTTAGTCATATTAAGAACTACTTCGTCGTCTCGAAGACATTTTTGCGAGTATGAAGAAGATAAAGGAAATTTTTATTTACCTTCTTCGTAGAGAAGAAATATTAGTTTTTCTCAACATTGAAATGAATTTTTACGTAATATTAGTCAGAATACTTATGTTGAAGTACTAATACTACAAAAATGTTCCTCAACGTAGTATTTACAAATAAATTTAATTGTTTTATTAATGGTGCAAACTTGATCTTAAAAATCCTTTCAAATAATTACTATAATATGTTTGTTTATTGAAACAAGTATATTCAATTTTTTAAATATATTTGAAAAAAATAATAATTGTATTAATTCATCTTTTCTTTTACAGGTCACATTAAAAAATATTATCACATCATAAACAACTATTAATTTTAATATAACATGACATATTAACTGAAAACCTTATTTAATGTATATTTTCATTTATACTTCTTCATAAAAATATTATTAGTTTGTACCATGTAAACCTTAATTAAATCCTATGTTAATATACTAAATAATATAATCTCCATAATGCTATAATCCTGATTATAGTATTATTACTATATATTATTATTACATTATGGCAAATCAAACGATACGTAGATTTTATAAAGGCCCTTTATGGTTAATTAAAGATTTTTTTTAGATTCTTAATAAGTTTGGGATGCTTGTAAGGCCTTTAAAGATAAAAGGGATATGTTTGTCAGGTATGTGTGGCATGGTAAGGGTTGGATTTAACTTATCAGTTACTTTAGAAATATACAATGGGTTGAAACAAGGACATGCACTTTCTCCATTATTTTTAAATCTAGCCCCAGAGTATTCTATTAGTGTAATGCAAGATATTATGGAAGGGTTGACATTAAACGGTACATTGCAGGTATTAAGGTGCAAATGATTTAGATTTTATTGGTAGAATTAAGGAAACCAATGAAATAAATGCAAAAATTATATCAGATGCTAGTAAGGAAATAAGTTTAAAAGTGAGAACTGAAAATACAACGTATATGACCACACAGAGGACACAAAATGAGGTCGAAAACTTTTAGATTACTGCGAATAACATATTATTTGATACTTTTATGGGTCTATATATTTAGATACAATGATATTAAAGTAGAAATTAGGAAAATAATATAGTCAGGAAATGCATGCTATTAAACAATTGGTAAGTTGTTAACATCTCGCCTGCTTTCAAAAAAATTAAAATTCAGAATATATAAAACAATAATTTTACTGGCTGTTCCCTATGGCTGTGAAACGTGGTCTCTTAACTTATATGACGAAAATAGATTTAAGTTGTTAGAAAACAATCTGCTTTGAAATTTATTTGCTCAAAAAAAATAGATGAAGCTACTGGGAAGTAGAGGGGATTAAATATTGATGAGTTACATAAACCTCATCACAAAACACTATAGGGCATTCAAGTCTCTCAAATTACGATTAGTACAAATGGAGTAATCTAGAACTGTGATCAAGGTATTGATTCTAAACATCAATGGATCTTAAAGTGATAGTGTGTAGTGAGCTAGACTGGTTAGAACTAGCTCAAGATAAGGATAGGGTGTAAGGTAGGTAGACTGGATATAACTAACTACAAGATAGTGATTAGGGTATAATGAGGTGAGCTGAATGAACTAACTCAAGATAAATATAAGGTGTAGTGAGATGGACTGTATAGCATTAGCTCATAATAGATATTGGATGTATTGATATTGACTGAATAGAGCTAGCTCAAGATAAAGAATGGGTGTAATGAGATGGAATGGATGAAATTAGTTTAATATATTGCTAGTGTGGCAATGAACTTTCAAGCCTTTATGTAATAGAGTAAGTAGGGAAGTATTAATTACCACATCCTTAAATAATGTTACTAATGGATTAATTTAAGGGGTATGATAAGAAAGGTATTCAAATAAAATTCACCAGCATTAGTATGGAGAAGGGCTTGTAAAACTACAGTTGAAAAATATATTTTAAAAACATGCAAAATTTCACCCAGCACTGAATTAAAACCACATCTTATCGTCATTTGGGCCTTTGTTTATTGTGAAATTAGCGCTCTAGAATACCGTGTCCTCTAGTTCGGATGAAAACAAATGGTTTTATAAAATATCATTAATTTTAATTTAATTTGAAATAAACTTTAACATTATAAGCAATATTAAACTCTGCGGTCATGTTTTGAAAGACAACATTTCATTTGTAATGATACCAAACATTTAGGCCTATGGCATTTCGTAATTTAGTTCCGAATAATTTTCTCATTTAACTCTCTTCTTCATTTAATTAAAATTCTCCTCTCACTCTAACACACTTGTTAGTGTAATGCCGCACAGCTCACAGCTGACGGAATAATCCTGTAACCCGTTTGCAAACTATATTTTACGAGGCTGTGCTAAAGCCATTCGCGCCTACAAACCGATGCGTATATGACACGCAGCACAGTAAAGTAAGAGTAGTTGAGGCTGTCAAGTTCAGGAATGTGCCTTCTGATTTGATATAAGTTGGATTTGAATATTCTAACCTAATTAAAGAAGTCTTCACTTAAAAATAACTCGAACACTATAAGTGTACATTAAAAGTTGTTTAAGTTACTTTGCTAAAAATATTTGTATTACAAAACGTACAATATAGGCCTAGATATTATTTTTTAAACGGTTACATTTTCTTTGTTAGATATTTAACTTTTAAAATCATCTATAGAATATATCAAAAGATGTATTTGCAATTTAAATAAATATATTAAAATTTATTTAAATGTTAAAATAATATAAATGTAATATTTTTGAATTATAAGTTCAAAATATAAAGTTTCGCAATAATTTTGTTTTGGAGTTAAATAACTCGGCTCTAAACAAATATAGAACAGAACTTTAAATAAAAATTTATTTTTAAATGCTTGCTTTTTCAAAAAAAAACCAGTGCAGTGATATTTATCATGATATAAACTACACCCCAAGCATTTATTTTCAGCTAAATCACTAAACAATCTTAATTCTAAAACAAAACTTGTCATCATGACTTATTTTACTTTAGAGTCCTACCATAGCATTCTTATGGTATGGAAATAAAATATCCAAATAGAATGTATAAACAGAATCAATAAAAAATTTCATCCATCTCCCCAGATATAGACAGAATTAAAAACCATTATGGTTTTTAGCCTCGCGCCTTTATACCCGTTCAAATTATACAATTATATACTAATTCCATTAATTGTTTCAAGGATTAGGAAGGTTATATTTGAAGGAAGTGTATCCGCTTTTGCGTGAGGGAGATTAGAAAACCACTTTTGAAAAATAACTATCAGTACATTTGACTGAGGTTAGAACCTTGATCTCTCCATCATCAGCAGTCTAGTAAAACACAAGAGTAGACCATGCAGCCTCTGAAGTGACGCTATTTTTTTAGTTGGGGTGGCTTGTACTTTAATGATACAGCGTAAATTTAGGTCCATCATTTTTACAACTATATATAAAATAAGGTAAATATAACAGCATTTTGTGTAAATAATATTTATAAACGTGCAACTCCTGTAGGTATTTTGAACAAGACCGAACGCAATATCATTTATAAGATAAAACCACGAATGATATTTAAATATAACATTTTAAAAATAATTTATAAATAAAGCTTACATATTAATATAAAGAATATTTCATTGTATTATAATATAATTCTAATAACTCCCAAAACAGGAACATAGTTTTAAATATAATATTTCTAGTAATTATAGTTAAATTGACTGGAGAAAAATGTGTGTAATAATAAGTTACTTTTCATAAAAATATATTTATTAACAAATCATCAATATTAATACTATTCAATACAAATTAAGTTTTCATTATTTCTTATTTAGTCTCGAAAGGAATTCAGTTAATATTGCAAAAATGGATATTATAGGACTATTTAGTATTCCTAGACGAGTACTTTGAACGACCATCACGATTATCAAAACGGACTGATTTATTCTTTGACAAATTTCAGCTGATTTCGTTAAAACAGATATATATATATATAATATATATTGTATTATTGTACTAGTACCTTGAACAACAATGAGAGTGACGGTGGCTGGTCTTGTGTCGGATGGACTGCACGTGTAATTTCCGGCGTCCTTCTCTGTGACATCAGCGACTGTTAGTCTGCTAGTGGTCTGGATATCTGTCTTCTCTGTATCTAGACTGATGCCTCCTCGAGCTGCCTGCAAACCACAGTGGCAAGATACTACTGGTGTGCTTGATTAAGTACTATAAGTAAGTACCATAATGTGGCTGAATTATTTACTTTTATATCCACTCCTGTTTCCAGCCTGTAGCCTGGGTCAGCTTTTTATTCAAGCCATACATTTTCCACTACAGGTTGGCCAGGCCTGTTTTAGCTTCATATGCCTTATAATCTAACTTAAGACTTGGACAGGAGCAACATCCAGTTCCCGGCCATTAATTTATCAATGTTAAAGGGTAAACCCACATTTTAGCAATTATAAATTGTCGGCCATGCCAGGAATCTAACCCGGGACCTTTAACTCAGTAGGCATACACGTTACCAACTGAGCTAAGGTGTCGGACTATCTGGATTATTTAAAAAATTTACTACTAAATTTATTAGTAACCAGCTGACTGTAACGAAGTCCTGTTTTAATATGAACGTTACAAGTGCCATAACAGATTTTAACGAATTTTGGCGGATAAACTCTTCGAAATTAGACCAAACCACGAATTAATTATATTTATTTTTACAAAATGGCTATCCCTTCCAAGATAATGGCAATTGATTAGGCAAATTTTTATTTATCATGACCCCTTGGTCAGAAATAGTATTGTGACTCAAAAAATTTGATTCAAGATTTTGAATAAGATCAACGTTTCTCTGAATCCGAAAAAGGGGTGTTTACGATGCCATCCATCTGTCTGTGTGTCTAATCCTGGAGCCGAAAACATTTCACCAATCGGGCTACAACTTGGCTTCTAATGTTTTCATGAGTTTCCCCTGAGGAGTTTTTTTAATTAAATATCTAATACCAAAACTAAGGGTAATTTACTCACGAGCGAAAAGAGAGAAAATTCAATTTTCTTGAAATCTGCTCTAGGTAACTATTTATATTCTAATTATAATATAAGGACTGTTTAACATTACAATTAATAAAATAGACCATTTCATTTTGCCTTGAAAATTAATTTGAGAATATTTTACATTAGTTGAAAATCTCAATTTTTGCCACATCTCCACAATTATTTGTGAGATAAAATAACTTATCATTGAGAATATGTAGGACTCATAAATAAACAAATTTTATTTGAAACTACATTTTATAAAACCAACGTTTTCTATGTTCTATACAAATATATATTATTTTAAACAGACCTTTGGAAATGGAGAGTTGAAAATGCTCATTACAAACAATATGTTGCTGTAACAGTGTATATTATTTATATAGTTCTTTGGTGAAATGCGATGTTCTATTTTCCCCATTATGTCTTTTTAACTATATGTAGGACTTTGTTTCACATATTTTACGAGTTTAAAGTCCATGTCTGTATTTTTATTATTTAATGGAGCGAGGAATTCTATGTGGTGTACCATACCATTTATGTTTTAATGTATACATCTATTATTGGTCTGACGTCATAAACCACGTGAGAAAATTTATCTATTAGCATTTAATGCAATTTGGAAAATAGTATGTGTATTTGTCAAACTTGCTCAAAATGGAAAATATTAACAATTTTAAAATCCACCAAGAAATCATGAAAAATATTTCAACTTTAAATCCTAAGAAAAATTCCTCCAAAAATAAATCTAAAGGAAAGAACTAGTGATAATATCTTAACACAATGTACTTAGCATTTTGCATATGCGTATTAACTTTGTGATTTATAAACTCTCAGTTATGTTATCGTAATTTAAACATATTTTTTTCTAATTTTACTTTATTCACTTTAATCACGAGAATAAAAAAGTGTTAAAAATGTTGATTGTACTCAATAACTTGAAATATGGTTTATCAATTTCCACAAGCTAACGTTCCCACAAACAATTTAACCTCTACCACTAGCAAACGTTTCGACAAATAATTTAACCTCTACTACTAGCAAACGTTTCGACAAATAATTTAACCTCTACTACTAGCAAACGTTTCGACAAATAATTTAACCTCTACCACTAGCAAACGTTTCCACAAACAATTTAACCTCTACCACTAGCAAACGTTTTGACAAATAATTTAACCTCTACCACTAGCAAACGTTTCCACAAACAATTTAACCTCTACCACTAGCAAACGTTTTGACAAATAATTTAACCTCTACCACTAGCAAACGTTTCGACAAACAATTTAACCTCTACCACTAGCAAACGTTTCGACAATTAATTTAACCTCTACCACTAGCAAACGTTTCGACAAACAATTTAACCTCTACCACTAGCAAACGTTTCCACAAACAATTTAACCTCTACCACTAGCAAACGTTTCGACAAACAATTTAACCTCTATCATTCTGGATTTGGACGTCTCTTTAAAGTGAGTAGTTCTATGGAATTCCATTATGTTAAAAAATCTCTTAATTTAAAATTTAGAGAGAGTGAGGTCTACTGTTCTCAGAACTACTATTTATTAGCTACTTTAATTTCATTGAGATCAATATTATATTTTATCTGATTTTAAATAGTGTTGCTTTCAATTAAATGGGATACTTTCACTACCACTCAATTTTCTCTTATTTGCTAGAAAGAATATTTATGGATATATAGAAATATATCATGAATTAGATTAGTACTCAAATTAAAATTTATCAAGGTAACTAAGCTTTATTTAGCCCTTTAAAATTAATTATATATTGTGGTCAACGAAAAATACTTTTAGAATTTTGTTTATGAAGCAACTGCCTCTCCTTATATTTACGTTTGATGCCCAATATTATAAGAGATTTATTTAAATTGGAATGTCAATTTATAAATTACTATTTTATTTCAACTATGTTGGTAAGAAGGAAATTATGGAGTAGATATACTTTTATTTATTTACATAGATTCCAAAAAATATTGCATTCCTTTAAATATTAACAGATAGGTTTATCTCAGAAAATAGCAATGATAAATTATTTATTTATTTATTTCGAGATGTATATACACGCTAATTTCAGATGTCATCTGCCTTATTATAGAAATATAAAGTATTTTCATGACTGCGATTTGAGAAATATTGATTGATAAAGAAGGTTTGTGAGAGACAGCTCTTCACACATTTCATTTAGTTTATTCTTGGCTTATTTTATAGTTTAAAGAATGTATAGTTTCATAGTTAATCATATGGTAATGGTGATAGGTTTTACAATATGTATATTTGTAGGAACTGATGGAGAACTGTACATATGTTTCTAGTGACTATATGAGTAGATATATTTGCAACCGATAGTACATTTAAACACGCATGCTATTGACAGGTTTAACGACTAAGTGATTGTTAAAAACCTATAACTTAGCTGATTTATAGTAAATAATTGATTTATTTTATTTGTTTTTATTATATATTTCGTATTAGCTAGCATACACTTAATAAACGTATCGATCTCATAAAAAAAACTAATTACAATATAAATATATATTTTAATACGGATAAAACCCACTCCCCAAGCCATTAATTCATTACTCTGGTGATAAGAACCTCAATTTCAAAAATATACAGCTTTATTCCACACCTTGGATCAAACTGGGGCCCTAGTTTAATGAGCCAATGAGAAACCAATAAAACTAAGGCGAAGATTAATGGTTAAGTTTCTTACTTGGACGGAAACTAGCCGCTTCCCATGGAACCAGTCTACGCTCCTAGGAAGACGCGCATGCGTGTAGGGTGCCGTGACGAGGCACGTGAAGGTGATGGTACTGCCGAGGTGGACGTATTGCTCCTGTCTGCCCATTATCACAGCCATAGCTAGTGGTGGCGCCCCTGAAAGAGTATAATAACCTTGAGGTTCTATAGCCCCTCAAAGAGCACAGTAACCTTGACATGGCAGAGCCCTTGAAATAGCACAATTACCTTGAAATTTGGTTCCCCTGGCAATTCCATAAAAGCAAAGTTTACTTGGGTTCACTCACACTAATGGTCAATCAGGGAGAGACGGGTTTCCATAAAATGTTTTCTCATTCTCTCTACACGCAAATGCGATCATTTACTTTTAGTTATAGCTTCCTGATCCTTAAATTTAAGATAAACTTTTAGTAACCCTTGTTTTAAACGTTATAATAGAAAAGGTAAATTAGGTAAAGTATATATCGTCTAGTTTCCTAGGTCAACAAATATTCATCTATACCAAATAGCTTGTTGTTTGGGTTGGATGGGAGAATGTTTCTGTTCACAAGCTGGATTATATAAAGGCTATAAGAGTGTCGTCAACCCCAGTTTCTACTATTTCTATGTTAGACGCCTACTTTGAAGAGTAAATATGAGTCCACGCATGCGCGTGTGTAGCTGTGACGACGCTGATGAATGAGGGGTGAAGTAATATAGCCTTTGTTAAAGTATTGTTCCTCTCTGACCCTAGCCACGTAAGGTAGGGGCCCCAGAAAGAGCATAAAACTTTATCACCACTATTGTACACACAACGCCACTTTAACAGACTATACGACCTATTTCAGAGGGAGTGTTGAGATACGTTAGATGCGTAAGCAACCTGGATATTTGAGGTTACGGGTCTGATTCCCTGTACGTTGGAACTGAATAGTGTTAACAAGATGTATGTCTTCATGATAAATAGGCCTGTATATTGTTAATTTTATTTTTGAAAAAATATTGTTTTAGCATATATACGTGTCTTAAGATTAATCTATTAATTTATATCTGTATCTGTAATCATAGTTTGAATTTAAATTTAATTAATGCATTGAGTACGTAAAAGTTATTTATAAAAATTTATGTATGTAATGATAACAATATTATTGAAAGATTAAATTATTTTTTTAGCTGTATTTAAGAGAGGTATTTAGTATAAAACAGAAATTTGCAGAAAATAGTGGGAAATGTACGATCAGTTAAAGAATTAATGAGGCTAAGTTGTTAAGTCTACGAAAGTGTTAAGGAATGGAAAACTGCGGGAATAGATGGTATGACAGGTAAAGTTCTTAAGTCTGGAGGTATGGTATATTTTTGCAGATGACATCAGTTGTTAAATGTGTGTGCTGGAATTTAGAAAGGTCCTAATGACTGGAAGAATTCTGTAATTGGTTATTTGTACAAAGGCAAAGGCAGTAAGAGTGAATGTAAGAATTATAGGGCAATTAGTTTGTCGAGTATTCCAGGTAAAGTCTTTGGTAGAGTCTTAATTGAGAGGGTGCGTTAAAAAACTGTGGACAAGTTTTGGGGTGTGCATAGCGGTTTCATGTCAGGTAGAGGTAGCATTGACGGGATATTTGCACTGCAACAAGTGATTGATAAATTGATGGCAGTAGGGAAGAAAGTATATTGTGCATTTGTTGATCTGGAGAAAGCGTAGGAACTGATGAATAGGAGTATGTTATGGAATGTTCTGAGAGAGTATGGTATCGATGTTTGGTTAGTAAATGCATTAATTGTGGTGTATAATGGAAGTAAAGCGTGCCTTATGGGGGATGGAGCTTTGAGCCAATGGTTTGACATTGAACTGGATGTTAAACAAGGTTATATTATGTCTCCATGGTTATTTAATGTATTCATTGATAAGTATATGAGCGATGCTTGTGAGGACGCGGTTGGTGTGAAAATGAACAATATGAATGTGAGATTGTTGTTATATCCAGATGTTGACGTCTTAATAGCTGAAAGTGGAAATGACTTGCAGAATACATTAAAACGTTTGAATATAGCAACAGGCAGAATGGATATATGTATTAATGTCTCCAAAAATAAGGTGATGGTTTATGATACGAACGGATCAGGAAATTATTCTCACCATAGTATAAATGGAAAACGGTTAGAACAAGTGAATGATATTGTGTATCTGGGCAGAAATTTTTGTAAAAATTTAAGGATAGATGGTGAGATCTACAGACGGATGAATGCATTTCGAGGAGAAGCTTGATGCATATGGACTATTGCAAAGAATGAAGAAGTATTGATAAAGGCAAACATGGCAGTATATAAAAGTGTGTTGACACAAATTTTGTTGTATGGATGTCAGTCGTGAGTTTGTCAAGAGAAACACTAAAGTATATGTGGTTTGAATGATGTGTCTAAGAAATGTATGGGGGGAAAACTCATATGGACAGAATCAGTAATGAATTGGTACTGAGAGGGTGAAGTTTGAAAGGGAATCCAAGTTGTAAATGTGAAAGAGGCATCTTACTTTGGTTTGGGCATGTTAAGAATATTAAAGTTGATCTGTGATGGAGAGAATATATGATGCAAAAGTGAGTCTATCTAAAGAAGGGTTAGGCCATGTAAAACGTGGTTAAACATTGTATATGAATGTGTGAAAAAGAGAAACATTCAGAGTTTTAAGAATAAAATATCAGGTATGACATTTTGTATGTATTTTGTTAAGGCAAATGGAGAATGCATTGATAGGGAAGTGTGAAGAATGGATGTAAGAAGTTATATGCACAGTTTCTAGGCTATACCATAAGAGAATGGGCGTGGTTAGGTATGTATGTATGTATGTATGTATGTATGTATGTATGTATGTATGTATGTATGTATGTATGTACACTTGGGTGAAGTGGGGGTGATTTTTCCTAAATGGTTTTACACTCTACCTCCACGAAATTGCGGGTTCACTTCTTCTAAATTGAACCTTCATAATTCCTAACTCATTAGCGTGTAAATCAAACAGGTAGTAAAAACCGGTGCTAAATAAATAAAAACAAATCATGTAAATATGTATATATGTATGTCTGTATGTGTATATATGTTATTATATGTATGTGTATGTATGTATGTTTTTATGTGTATCATTATGTATGTTGTTGTATGTGTTCTGTATGTGTATGTATGTCTGTATGTGTATGTATGTCTGTATGTGTATGTATGTCTGTATTGTGTATGTATGTCTGTATGTGTATGTATGTATGTATGTATGTCTGTATGTGTGTGTATGTCTGTATGTGTGTGTATGTCTGTATGTGTATGTATGTATGTATGTGCTGTATGTTATGTATGTATATACGTGTATATGTATTAATTAGTAATATGCTCACCTAATATATTATACCCTTCACAATGCTGAATCACCTAAACAACCCATATTAAACCAAATATTTTCGTAGATTTTTTTAAAAATAGTTGCTCCCGAAATTATTATTTTCAACATATGGCTTCGACACATTAGTTTAGTCTATTAACTAATATAATTTTACTAAGAATATTCAAATCCCTTTCAAATTAAAGTATTTTTTATTTTGTTGGCACTTGAGATTTATTTGCTTACATTATAATATCAATATTATTATTAGGATTTCAATTTAACTATTTGTTATTTTTGCTCATGATTTGTGAATAAAAGACACAATCAAGGCCATAGTTTTTAGCTATAATTGAAATAAACTCTGGACAAGATTGTATATCCATAGAATATAAATGCTAATAAACGTGAAGACATTCTAAATGAGTTTATTGACTTCGAGTCTCACCTACTATCCTTATTGGCCCTGATGATTTTTAAACGCTTTGTTATACATAATTTACATCTTGTAGACATGTTCATTTAAACACATTTAAATTTTTATGATTTCTATAATATCAATTATCTTATAGTTTATCATGGGTAAGCGTATAAAACAAATTAAATTAGAGTTTTAATAGTTAGAAACTCGGTTCCTTTTTAATTGGTATTCTAAGTGATAACCAAGATACCGTTTGTTAGAACTAATTACTATGCATCGAATTTAAATAAATTTTAAAATAAAGAAAAAAACTTTTATAATTCTTATTTAAATTTACCATAAACTCACACAAAGTGGTTCTATGAAAATAATCGTAAGTGGTTATAATATTCTTGTGAAATTTTTTTTTTTTTAATATTTTAACTAGCGTGCGATGCATTATCATAAATATGTATCCCAAACAAGTTGAGCGAAAAGTAATGAAGAAGTGTAGCATGCTGAGAGGAAAGATAAATAACAGGAAGACAAAATATGACTAAAGTATTGAGAAAGAAAAAAAGTTAATAAAAGAGAGTGAATGAAGGAAAGGAAAGCTTAGAGAACCAGTTACGATGATAGCGAGAGAGAGGGGAATAAAAGTTGATTGAGGTTAAAGAGAAAGAGCGAAAGGAGTATACCGGAAGTAATATGCCTTTTATGATGTTAACGTTAGCAAGTAAAGAAGAAGTGCTTGCAGAGTATGCAATTGTTTAGTTTTGACTGTTTTTTTTTTATTTCTTAACCGTTTGAGAAATCATAGCCAACTTTATAACTTGAAAATGAACAGTACGTTTCTCGGAAAAAATAATAAAGTACAGCTTATATCAATTGTGTGTGTGTGTGTGTGTGTGTGTGTAAATAATGGATGGATTTTTTTTACATAATTATAACTTATAATGATTAAATTAGATTTAGAACAGTGTTGTTTAAAATGAAGTCACACAAATTCCCTTGAGTATGCACTTAGCATAAGGAACTTTTGAATAAAATAATATTTGGAAATATCATATAGAAGGTTTCTTTGTTTTTATTCCATAATATATGGAATAAATGTGACCCATAATCTTAATAAATAAATAAATGCTGAATAGTCAGGTTAAGTCTAATTTACACGTAATCACAAAATTAAAAGCAAATAGCTATTTGGAAATTTGGCTCGTGGGTTACTCAAATAGATATGATAGAGAATAATACTTCTTATTTACTTTTTAATGCATTTATATCATAAAATTAATAGATTTATTTTAAGAATGATGGAGTGAATATTTTAAAACATATATTTCTGTAACGTTATTAAAATAATTGGCCACAAGTAGCCCCTGTAATATGATTAATATATCGGTTTGTATACAAAGTTAAAGTTGAAGTTTTAGGGATTGTAGAGGTGTGCGTCAAAGGATTTTACTTGTGTTCAGTGTAATCAATAAAAATCATATATCTTTATTAAATAAGATTAGAATAATTGAATAATGTGGAAGTTATAAGTATAGCTAAAATAATAAATATTGTATAGAAGCTTGTTATGTCATAAATTAAATTCAAATATCAATACTGAATTAAAAATATAAATTATCTTTACCTGTCTGAGATGCACTTGTAAAATGACTTTCACTCTCATATGGTGAGTCACCCATGTCGTATTCTGAAAATAAATTTATAAATACAAGAACAAGAAGGGTTGATTAGTTATCTTAGCCTTAGTCATTTAGTCAAACTTTTACTAATACTGTAAATGATAAAAATAATATATATATATATTATTTTTATGTTACAGGAAAAGTAGATTCTCCAGTAAGAGTCGACTTTACCTAGGCAAAGTTGACTCTTACTTGTATTTTTAGTAAAAGGTGATTAAAAGCGAATAGTGATGAATTTCGATAAACATTTACTAGTCAGAGTTGACCGTACCTAGGGAAAGTATACTCTTACTACCTTGAGTTAGTAAAAGTTGACTTTTTGCATGGAAATGGTATACTACCTAATAAAAATAAAATAAAAAAGCAAAACCTTTATGATACAAAGAGAGATATAAATATTTATTATTTATTACAGCAAGGTAAAGATTTGTGACACTTTGTGTTGCAGAGCACATCTTTCTTCTAACATATACACTTCTTGGATTTGCATTTAGTGTTACAAGATCATTTGAAAAATCCTTGTCCACTTCCAAGTGATTGTGAAGTTGCAACAGTCCTCACAGCTATTGCAAACCTAACCAAACCTAACCTAACCTAACCTAACCTAACCTAACCTAACCTGCATGTGGAGAGCAACATCTGGACGAGTGATCAAAGAAAACAACAGTTAACAAATAGAGCTGGGATATTCAAAACAAAGATGTGCGCGCGAAGTCGCATGTGGAGAGCAACATCGCGGAATCAACTTTTACTAAACCACAGCAGGCATAGTTAACTCTTCCTAGGAAAAGTTGATCTGTTTATTCTCTATCAACTTTTACTGATACTTTTAGTAAGAGTCGACTTTACCTAGCCCGAGCCAACTCTCCCTAACAATCTACTTTTCCTGTAACATATATATGCTAAAAATACTTGGACCCTTCACAATATAAATTAGCAAGTTTTATAATATCCTACAAACAAATTACATCTTTTTATTATATAATAAAAAATGAAATAGATTGGCCGATAAGCTATCTATAAATATGTGGACAACTTTTTGGATAAATTTTAATGATAAAGTATCATGCACACTTAACGACATAACACTTTTTTTTTAATTCATATAAATAATTTTAAACTAAATTTTTTAAATTATAGTAATTCCCTAATAATGAATAAATAATAACTGACTCTATGCTTACTATGAAAAAAAACCATTGTAATAGCCTCTAAATTTGTGGTTCTATGTATGTACCTTAAATTTATCATAAGATATAAAGAGCAATAACAACTTTTTCCAGTAATCAAGCGTTAGTCCTAGTAAAGAAGAGTATTTACATTAAGTGGAAGAAACGTCAAAGCAAATAACTATTTATAAGTCGAAATAACTCTCCTAGTAGTAGCAGTGACATTATACATTACCCTTTCCAAAAAAAAAAGTTTTTATAAAGAAACGACGGATAGGTCATATATTCATGTTATGAACTAGGTTGAATGTTACTCCAAACTAGTTTGTCTTGATATTATATTATTAATATTATTTCTATTATTATTATTATTATTATTATTATTAATATTATTATTATTACTATGGTTTAAAGACGTGCTGTAATCTATGGAGCTATTTGCAGCCATTTGGGTTGGCAAAATAAACATAGTGTTTAAATTTAGTTTTAGAATAATAAGGACATGATAAAGAGTATTATAAAAAATAAACAATTTTAAATAAGATAGAATGAGAGGTAAAAATTAGTTTAATAATCCAGAATTTTAAGTATTTTATAATATAGCTACACAAGCTATACAAGCTAAGTTTAGCATAACTTAAGGAAAGGTTAGAGAAATGTTGATTAATAAATATTATTTTAGTATTTTTTTCATATCAATTAAATTTTAAAACTTCCATTACTTGAAATATAAGAGTTTTAAAAATCACTCGAGTCATGCTCAAAAAATTTATTAAACTTGTTCTAGCTTGAAATTTAAAGTACTTTCATAAGCACACACCTCTATCAATTTGCGTAGTTATATACGATAATATTTTCATCAATTCGTATATTAGGGATATTCATTCTCGCAAAGTTTGCCAGCCTTGCTCGATATATAAGGAGGAAAAAAAGACCCTGTATTCTTTGGAATGTGGACCATCAGTCCGTCGCTCATTCTTTCCCGTAACTCGTAGGGGAAGGAAAATTCCCCTCAAAACTTGAGAAGTGGATAGGAGAGAGTAAAGGGAAGGGAGGGAAATTCCAGTCGTACCAACTCGTGCTGATGTCTTGTAGGAGTTAACGCTCAAAATGCCGACATTCCCCCACAATCAGCCCCGTAATGAGTGCGAGACTGGTCCTTCTTACCCGCTTTTCTTCTCACGAAAACGGAAACGAAAATGATCCGCAGGGAAAGGTTGATTGAAAAACCATATGTGGTTTGGGGGTAATTCATATTCATTATGGTAGGCCTAATTTTAAATAATTGAAATTGTTATTTCTTTTTTTTTTTTACTCTATCATTGATCGATTGATGGAAATTAGAGTGTGACACAGTCAAACTTCTTGCTACTAACACAATTTATTTTATAAAATATTTCTTAATATCTTTTACTTTATTTTTACGGTTAAACTTGATATAATTTAACTATAAAATGTAACCTAATTCAGTGGCTACATGGTCAAGGGCGCTACTCTCGCAGTAAAAGAGACTGGTGATGTTAATACCGAAGCTTGAATCTCAGTAGGGTGTACTGATGTTTTTTTTCAAAATCGCTTTCAAATCTCACTCCACACGCATGCCAATACACTTCCTATAGATATATCCTTCCTCATCTCTAAGACCATTAGCGTAGTTAGTAAATAAGCGTATAGACAGAATGTTTTGTAAGACACGGTTCTAAAAATAACTATATTGTTTGTGCTATTTTATGTATAATGATGATATTTATCAAAGGTAACAGCTTCAGAACATATTATTTGACGTATGAAAACGTGAAAATAGATTAATAAATTTTCTTAATATCAGATAGGCTTCTTTTTAGAAAAATTGTACTCCAATAGCTAGGGCTATCTTTAATATTTACAATTATTGAACTAGGAGTAGAAATATATCTTTTTAAAGAAATGTACATGGATTTTCTTAATCAGATGGTGGTAAACCATTT
Source organism: Timema podura (assembly GCA_033556935.1). Taxonomy (NCBI): domain Eukaryota; kingdom Metazoa; phylum Arthropoda; class Insecta; order Phasmatodea; family Timematidae; genus Timema; species Timema podura. The sequence goes on from JAVRXN010000012.1 coordinate 41,195,163, forward strand.
TGTAACAACTCATAAGAAGCCATTTGGGTTATTATGCTAACCTCCCCGTTATTGGCAAAATGAGATGGACACCATCGCTTACCCGCACACAGGTGTGAGTTGTCTTGTAATATAAAATGCTAGGAGTTGCGGATAAAATTGATTTAGATTAAAATCGTGGACAACTATTTTTGTTTAGCATTCGACTAACTTAATATGTTTTATATATATATATATATATATAAACTTAATATGTTTTATATATATATAAACTTAATATGTTATATATATATATAAACTTAATATGTTATATATATATATTTATAAACTTAATATGTTTTATATATATATATATATAAACATATACTAACATATACTAACTTAATATGTTATATATATATAAAACATACTAAGTTAGTATATACTAACTTAATATGTTTTATATATATATAAAACATATTAAGTTAGTATATGTTATTAATGTATTAATGTATTAATGTATTGTATGTATTAATGTATTAATATACTAACTTAATATGTTTTATATATATATAAAACATATTAAGTTAGTATATGTTAGTTAATATGTTTTATTTATATATATATATAAAAAACATATTAAGCTAGTATATGTTAGTTAATATGTTTTATTTATATATATATATATATATATATAACATATTAAGTTAGTCGAATGCTAAACAAAAATATATGTATGTGTATATATATAAATACATACATATATATATATATACATACATATCCAATTATCCGACACCTTGGCTCAGTCGGTGGCGTATCTGTATACTGAATCAAGATTTACATGTTCGATTCTCGTTCTAACCAAAACAATTATAGTTGGTGAAATGTAGATTTATTTTATTAAGTTTCTGTTTGTTAGAAAATTGTTATTCGTTTAATTTACCTAAACCAAGATTAAAGTTCTGTTAGTCATTTTTATGTATACAAAGGATTGTATTCTTAGCTAAATATTAGCTATCAAGCTGAGATGGTAGAGTACGTAAAAAATATTTGAGGCGTCACTGAGGAAATAGCTGTAAGTAGAGAGGATATAATGAGAAGAGGACACCAGGAAGAGTTGTTCTAAAGTGTGTAAGAGATCTAACATGGAGAAGACACGATCCCTTTAAGTGTAAGGAAGTGTTGTACAGGGCGTACCTCTGACTTATTGTCACATATAAAGCAGAAATATGGGCAGTTAATAAATGAGAAATGAGGAAAGTGTAGGCCCTGAGAATGCAACTTTTGAGGATCATGTTAGCTGTCACGAGGAGAAACAGGACTAGGAATGAAGCTATCCAGGAATGAATGAGGGTACAGAGATCTCTACATGAGATAGTAGAGGAAGTTGAGAAAAATCTAGACCTATGATAATTTTAATATGGAGAAATATACAAGCTATTTTAGCCGAATAATATCTACAAATACTATCCATCACTTTAATCTAAATGGAGTCTGTACATTAATTTGAAAGTCCAGGCATTGATGTATGATATGGCTGAAAACAATAGTATTGATTCAATTTGTGCTTACTTATTTAGAGTATTAAATTGATGTCCAGGAGAGCGGGTGTTGCTTGTTTCTATGTTATTGAACTAATTTTTAAAACATATTTTATATAAGTTTTTATATAAGTAATAAAAGTTTTTAGTGCGCTATTTATTTCATCAAATAAATAAGATAATAATTATATTTTATGTTAATGCTTTCAGAATTCCACTATAGTATTTGAATATATAGGTATTTAATTTTACATATATCACTGTTTCCAGCCTATGGCCTCGGTCAATGTTTTATTCAAGCCATATATGTTCCATTACCAGCTTTCTAGGCCTATTTTAGCATAATGTACATTATAATATAACTTAATACTAGGAAAGGCACACCATCCAATCCCCAGGCCGTCAATTCATCACTGTGAAAGGGTAAACCTACATTTCATCAATTATAAATTTTTGGCCAGGCCGAGAATCGAACCTGGAACTCTTGATTCAGTATACAGACACGCTACCGACTGAACGAAGGTGTCGGAAAACTTAATATATATATATATATATATATAATATTAAATTAGTCAAATACTAAACAGTATATTATAAATACATTGTAATATCTGATGAGTAGATGAATAGTGGTTCATTACAGATTAGCATTGATTAAAACCGTAAAATGAAATACAAATATATAAACAAAATAAGTAATTTAAAGTGAGACTTCTGTACAAATGGATTATCAAATTAATTTATATTAATTTCTAAAATTGATAATCCATGCATAATATGTAAAAATATATCTTTACGAGCAGTAGGTATATGCAAAAAAAAAAAACCTACATCCTTAACGTATTACCTTTAAATTATTAAAAAAAACTATTATTAAACTAGTTATATTTTACCCAGCTCATATAGGTTGTTAAAAGCGGCATATCACCAATGCTATATTTGATTCTGAACATCCTCCTTAATTTTTATCCTCTAGTTCTCTGCAGTTCAGCTTTAAAATTGCTCATCTGCATGAAGATTCACTGAGCAAACATTGCCACGATTAGAAGTGAATTTACTTAAGCAAACACATCGAGCCATAATCAATAAAACAAGTCCTGATTAACATTTATATATTGTAAGCTGAACGGAGACACGTTTATTCTAAATTTAAAAATCTTCACTAATATTTTGTTTGTATATCAAGTTTTTTGACAAACAAATTCGTTAGTATTTATTTAATATGATAGTAAAATATAGTTGTATTTCATGTTAATACTATTAATTTATAAAGAGTGTGGCCAAAACAATTAGACGATTAGTAACTGAAAATTGACAGTTAAATTGCAAAGTAAGTAATCACTAGCTAAATAAAAGCAAACTACATACTACACTTTTTTTCACTTTTTGAAGATAATGTCAATCAGCTGAGCTCCACCGAACGTCAGGTAAACCTCATATTGTCCATCACTTTCCTCAGCATGGATCGTCTAATTCTTTCAGCCCTATCTTATATAAACAATATTTTGTGTTTGAAATATGTTTCACCTGGTTTTTAAAAACAATAAAGGAAAATAAAACGTTCAAATAATTATAAACATTATATTAATGGTGTTTGAGAGGAAAGTTCGATAAACTCCAAATTTGGATACTATGGTTAGCTTTCCAATAGGTTTTCTCCTAGCTTTGGATATTATATAATTAATTAATATCAATTTAAATACATAAACGTTGGAAACAATTTCCTTTTAAAGAGCATAGGCCTATCAAAAAGTAAAGTATCATATATGTATCTTAAACCTAACTAAATCTATATGAAATAAGTTAAATACGTTAGGAATATATCTTCAAAATACTTTATATTTGCCCACTGAGTGAGATATTGAGGAATTATACTGTGGAATTTGACAACACTACGCGATGTTTCTGAATTTCACTAAAACTTAAAATGGGATTTTAAATAACCGGTAGTAATGGTTCTCTAATTTAATTTAGAAATCTTTAAAAGTATTTATTGAAAATCTTGAAAATTAAAATTTATTTTATTAGGGTAGTAGCGAAGCATGGCTCATAACAAAATGAGTGAAGGAATAATCTCTTGTGATAATCCTTTTTTTATTCCCTTCTTCTTAGCAGCACGTCTTTCTACCCGTTCGTGTTATACGCCTATATACTAATTAAGCTAATGGGCTAGGGGAGAGAAATTTTGAATTAAATAGGAAGTACACCCGAATTTGCTTGAAGAGAAAATGGAAAAACCATTTAGGAAAAACTCCGCTCAGTACACCAAACCACGATCAAAGCCCTGATATCTCCATCGTAAACGGTCTAGTCTATTGTGAAATCGATGCCTTAGACAATGCGGCCACCGAAGTGGGTTTCTAAAATTCTTACTATATTTCTAACTACAATACAACCTACAAAACACGCTTCCCTCCCCTCTGTGAAGTAAACTTTTATGCCCTAAAACATCAAGTGGCCCCTGCCACATGCGGACCCTTCACGCATTGAAACTCATATAGCCTACCTATACCATTGTCAGGGGCTCAAGCTAAATTTGGGATGGAAGTGAGCGCGAGATAACGTAAACATTCTGAGGTAATTATTACAATTTTTTCTTTAGCCAAAATTATTAAATTGTATTTATTTAGTGTAAGATTTAGTTTAATTAATTATACACATACAGTAATCTGAGCCATTTAAAATATTTGTCACACTTTGATCTTGGTGGCCTTGGTCTAAATTGCTGGCCTTAGAACCCGATAATCGTGGGTTCAAACTCAACCTTGGTTGGTGATTTTTTCTCGATATATTAAAATTTGTAACACAATTTCCTTCAGAGGAGAAGTAAAGCCACCAGTCACACGCCGATTGTGGCAAGTAAAGGAACCCTGGAAGCTATGTGAATTAACTTACCCGGAAATTGGTGGACCCTTTCGCTCTTGCTTGTAGAAATTCTCGTATTCAGATATAATCAGTCATTTAAATAAGTGCATGTTTAGTAAAAAAAATGTGTTATGAGCATAGTGAGATATGAAACTAAACTTTTGAAATTAAAGAAAAAACTATTTTAAATTGTTTGGATGAATATGGAGAATATTAAATAAGTGTTGATATTTGATTAAGGCCTATGAAATTAAAATAAAAGTATCTATCAAAGAAAATGTATTTTTTAGTAAAAAAGTTTTCATTTTGTTACTAGAACTGACAAATATAGATATTAGCTCATGTCCCTTTCTATCCAAACCTTAAGAGCGTGCATCACAGCAGGTCCAACTAAGCTCCCACCTCACGCGAGGAATGGGGGTAAAAGGGAAAAGAAAATAACAATATATGCCAGAAATGTGTGCGGTTAATTCGTATTTGAATGGTCACCCAGAACACTCCGTGGTGACGATGGGGGACAAAGTAACAAAGTTTCTTGTTAATAGCTACAATATGTCCCTATTGTGACAGAATAAATATTCGTGCACAGTGCTTATTTGTAAAGCCATTCTAAAATGGTCAAAAACGGCCTTTTCAACATAGTTTTATCCATATATATTATATATATATTATATTATATATATATATATAATTCTTCTGTACGTGTGTATGTCACTGAACTCCTCCTAAACGGCTGGACCGATTTTGATGAATTTTTTTGTTTGTGTTTGAGTGGGTCCATGGATGGTTTAGATTCACAATTGGACCCGGTAGGTGGAACTGCAATCGGGTTCTAGGATTTTTATTTTATTTTTTAGGGAAATTTTTTTGGGGGGTATTTTTTTAGATTTTTTTGCATATCAGAACATGTAACCTCAAAATTTCACCCCCTCCCCCGCCAACACCCCCAATATTTATAATAATGAATATAATATTAATAATTGACCTTTGAAACCTTCAATTATGCCACCCAAACGAAAAGCCAACGTTCGGGCAGGACATCGTCAGTCGGGTCCGCTAGTATTATATAATATCTCAACAATGTTCTTTACTAGGAACATCTATTAAATCTTTATCTCCATTAATGTATAATCAGAAATGATCCACGTGCAATAGTGTTCGCGTAAATTTACGATCTCGAGACGACTGTATCACAGAATTGATAGGCATAAGATTTACGCTCTTAAACACCAAATACTAACCTCGTAAAGTCAAGACGACGGCTAAGTTCATCTTAGGATCCGTGTTCACTTGACACTCATACTTCCCTTCATCCCTGGTCTGCACGCTCATGATCCTTAGGGTCCAAGAGTCAGACCCTGGAGGATGCAGGACTTCGAACCTTGCGTCTGACGTGTACGTCAAATCACCCGACGTCAGGATATGGAGGTCATGGGTACGAATCCAAGACACCTATGGAGATAAATGAAATAACATTAGGAATAAAGAAGAAATATTATTTTATCGCCGTATGAATTACCTGATTAAATATTAAGAAGGGTTAGTAATCTATTTATTTATATATTTTAATTACCTAAAATGAAATGTGCAAAAAGATATATTTTGAGTTTTGGTATCCTAGATTCTATATTTTTATATCCAGTGCACAGTGACATATTTCTATAGATAATTAAATAATTACTGTCTATACTTATTGGTTCTTACTAATAATGTTAAAACAATTATTATATGTTTATATTTACATTTTATTTTTGATTTAAAATGTGAGGACTGAAATATTTTCTATTATCGAACATTTTAAACGTATAGACTGCAGTAATGTGGAGCAAACCTTGAATAAACGGTAAAAAATATTTTAAACATTTTAAATACAATTTAGTTTTAATGTTTTTTAAATTTCCAAAATGATTTTACTATGGTGATTCAAAATATAATGGATATGTAATACCTATATATTATTAATATTTCAGCCCATGCTAACATGTTTTTTTGGCATAGCTTTTTTTTATGTACACCCCATGTACTCTGAAACTATATTTGGTTAGAATAAATTTACTTTATTTTAACTACAATATATTAAAGATGTCGCCTTAAGAATAAACGGAGATAATAAAACGTACATAGATTAAATTTATTACTTATGAAATTTTATATAATAAAATTAATGATTTAATAATTTAATAATAGCATATTGTACATCCTTAAAACTATCTAAATATGTAACATAATTTATAAATGTTTACAGTGATTTTCAAAAGGATAATTATGTCAGGTTATGTGTTAATTTTAATCCAAACTAATTTCTTACGTTTGAAATTTATAATTAAATAATTGGTGCAAACATTTGTCATCGAACAGTCTAAGGCATCACTATAGATATTTACTGGTATCCCAGTGACTTAAAGGTTAAGGATTCAACCCTAGCCTGTATCATTCAGGGTGACTTTATAGGGGTTAAGCCACCCTTAAGCCACATAAATGTTGGTGCATTTGGTCTAAACTCTACTCTTCATTGCTAAATCTTTAATGGAATTAGATGGCGTGGACGGTTAGTGACTAGTGGTGTTCAAAATTTTTTTTAATATATAATCTATTTAAATATTTTAACATATTTTATTCTAATATTTTATTTTGTTATTATATTTGAGCAAACCTAGTGAAGGTGCCATATTAATTATAAGAGAATATATGTAATATACTACTTTATATTAACTTATAGACTACATATTGGCGTGTACAATTAATTTAATTATTTATCAAGTTTTATTTTCTATTTGATAACTAAATGTATTCTTAAAAAATAGAGGATTGATTATAAAGTTAAAGATAAGTCATATATGTATGGATATTGTACTTTTTTTTATAAATTAAATAGTGCCATTCATATTAAAGGGAAAATGTATTGTAAACGTATATATAATGATATTGTATATTGATTGGACTCGTAAATTTGTAGATATATTAAAGTAAGTGTAGCCATAGTAGAACTATTCTGGTAGGAAGAGGGTTTTAAATAGTAAAAAAATATACTTTTCAAGTTGATAATGATGAGATTTTATTATATTATTTATTTTAAAAGTATTGATACTATTTAAAAAACTATAGTTGCATATTATATGACCTGACGTATGTGTATATGAAACATATTTTGGTAGCTTCTGTAATTATTGTCCTATATGTAGTTCCTACCTATACACTATCATAATATTAGTAGCCTGTAACTCGCCTCGGTGGCGTAGCTAGCTAACGCACTAATTATATTATTTAGCACCGCGTCTTACTACCCGTTCGGGTTATACGCTTAAGTACTAATTACGCTAATGGATTAGGAATTGGGAAGGTTGAATAGAGGAAGTGACCCGCATTTGCGTGGAGGGAGAGTGGAAAACCATTTAGGAAAAACCACCCCAGTTCACCCGACCGAGATTCGAACCTCGATCTCCCCGTCCTCGGCAGTCGGGCTCACACGACTAGCGCGTTAGCCAACTACGCCACCGAGGCGGGTAACGCACTAATTTAGTGTTAAGTTAGACTGCCGAGGATGGGGAGATTGAGGTTCGAATCTCACTCAGGTGAGCTAGGGCGTTTCCTCTAAATGGTTTTCCACTCTTCCTCCACGCAAATGCGGGTTCACTTCATCCATAATCAACCTTCCCAATTCCTAGTCCATTAGCATAATTAGTACTTAAGCGTATAACATGAACGGGTAGTAAGACGCGGTGCTGAGTAAAAAAATAAACTGTAAGATTCTGGAGATGTTCCATCTCATATTTTCTGATAATAAATGAGGAGGTTGAACACCAAAATTCTAAATAACATACATGTTGAAAGCGTCTTCCTTTATAAACAAATTGAAACGAAATGATTTTCAAATACTTTTATTTCCTTATAATTAATTCAATTTTCTCTTCATTAAACTTGCAACAGACGGAACACAATTTGTCAATGTCCTCGAATAAATGTAGAAGTGGTATTTATGGAGTTGATTAAAAAAAACTGAACAAATTCGTTAGTTACAAGTTCGCCGTAACATTCACTAATGTTACTGTAACATGATATATATTTTTAAAATATGAAATGATGGTGGGTCTAATGGATGTTACCGATAGATTACGTGCTCTATTATAGTTATTCCTCAAAGTGTTTAATTAATGAAGCCATATAAATATTAATAGAATATTTAAATTGAGATATAAATCTCCGTGAAATCAATACAATAAAGGTAAACCCCCATAATTTAGAATATGATAAGATTCTTATTAAATGTTATTTATTTAATTAAAACAGAGAATCCATTCAAAATTACATAAACATTTCCTTGAACTTTGAAAATTTGTCATCTTTTTTTAATATTCAAGATCATTCCTGGCTAAACATTTAAAAGCAGCTATTAATTAATGATATAAAGACAACTATATTTATAAAAACGGAAATAATTAATTATTTTATAAAACATTCAAGAGCAGTTTGAGATGATCCATCATCTAGACGTACTGATATTCAAAACTTAATAGAAAATAATAAACCTAAAGTGTATAAGAAATAAGTAAAAATTTAAAACACTTCCACTTTATTTAGTAAATTATTTATCATTCAGTTTTTAGCATAAAAATATTACATAGTATCAGATGTAAAAAATTAGGAATAGTCAACATGCTTTTACGAAATGCATCAAAGTTGGTAAAAGGATAAAAAGGCATTAGCTTATTTGTAAATGAATAGAGAGGTGAAAATCATGAAGCATTTCGAGATCTAGAAGATGGTTATGTAATTCCCATTTTATAAATATATTTCCAAAAATGGCTTAGAGCTCAATCAATCTTAAAATTATATGCGCAAACTGAAAATTTGGTAAAATAATCGATTTATTTAATTTCCATATTTTTATAAGGTTAAATTTACATTTTTTAAGTAACACCCTTAGTAGCATTAAAAAGAGAGAGAAATTGATAAACATTATTTTGAGAAATAAAAATCAATGTTCCTGGCTAATCTTTCAAAACTCTTCAGCCTATCACTGTCCATCTAGTATTATGTGTACCTGATGCCTTATACTATATGAACCCTAGTGTGGTGCCTTGAATAATAGAAATAAAATTAAGATATTATAAAATTTTCACTTAGCTAGTCCCATATGATTGAATAAGTTATTAACCGCCTCGGTGGAGCTGGTTTCGTGTTGCGCTAGACTGTCAAGGACGGGAAGATCAAGGTTCGAATCTCGTTCGGGTGAACTGGGGGTGGTTCATAAATGTTTTCCACTCTAATCCCACGCAAATGTGTGTTCACTTCATCTATATTCAACCTTCGCAACTCCTAACCAATTAGCGCCATTAGTACTTAAGCGTATAACCTGAACGTATAGTAAAACGTGGTGTTAAGTATTATATTATAAAAAGTTATTTTCCTTTTGAAATATTGAACTAAATATTTAAAAATGGAAACTTAATAAAATGAAAGTATAAGTTAGTAATAAATTAATTGTAAAAATTATTAGGTGAAAATTTCCTTCAGATTTTACTAAAGAAAAAAAATTATACTAAAATAAACGTTGCTAAAATTAAGCTAGAAATATTTGTTTTTCATGGCATTAATATTGTGTAAATTTATATATACAAGAAAGTAAAATAAATGATTATTTGAATTGTTATAATTATTTTAAATGGATAGGCTCAAGACAATCTCATAGTGACCAGTATTTTCATAATTAAATAATGTATAACATAGTATAAATTTAAATAAATACGGTTTTTTGTTGATTCAACGTGCAACATGTCAATATTTATCATTTATTTTGAACTATATTTATTATATTTATCTTCCTACCTATTGGGTATTTTTTAATACTAATTTGTAAATGATTACATAATATGAAATAACTGCAAGATTTATGTTGTTTATATTAGAATTGAAGAAATTAAAATTTGGGATAGAGTTTGGTTGTAGAAATGGCTGTATATTTTGTAATGGTGTCAATGAATGCCCTTGGCACTGCCGTGCCTGCGGCCACTGAGTAGAGTCAAACTAGAGACTATCGAGGTATAAGATTTGGGTCCCCAACCACTTGGAGGAACCATCCAGACCTAACCTCGTGGTTCTCAACCTGAGGAGTGTGAAGTACTTCCAGGAGCGACCGTGGAACAGTTCAGAAATAACGTTAAAAATCGGCTAAAAATTGAAGATTTTTTTAAATCATTTTCCCAAAGTAATTAAGATAATTATTTATTGTAGTGTTGGCAACACTGCCTAAAAGTTGTAATAAATTAGGTGATCAGCCAATAGTGTGCGTGCACGTACTTATTTTCAAGCTCACTGGCCTCAAATTTTCCCCTCAATTAATTCTTCTCTGTTCTCTCCCATTAAGTCAGATGTTCCCAAACTTTTTAGATAGAAGGAACACTTACACAATAAAAAATACAAGCTGAAGCCATCATATATTTTTAACACGAATATTATTAACGACATTTAATTCCTACATGTAGAAACGTATAAAAACAAACGGAAAATCTCACATGTTTTGGCTGCACCTTTGGTAAAATGTCCTTTCTTCAGATTTAAAAGAATTTGCAAAACTAATTTCTGATGGTATTTTATAGTGTAAAACAACAACTAAAGAATATTATAAAATTCTCTCCTGGAGCCTAAGATAAAAGTGCGGAGCATGATTTGGAAAGCACTGTCATAAGCTACCATTGTGGCCACGTACAAAACCACCCAATCTTCAACTCGGACTATCATAGAAACTAAACTGCGTCTTGTAGTCTTGAAGTGGAAAGCGATTTATGGTGTGCTCTGTCAAACATCAAACCCAATATTTAAGAAACTGTTGAAAACAAAACATTGCCAAACATCACGATAATATTTAGTATTTTTTAAATACTACTATCCCGCCAGTGTTATATTGATTTTTGTATAAATTGTTTTATAAATATGGTTAAAAATTAGTTGTGGGGATGGGGCGTATTTGACTATCTACTATCAGCTAAAAAATATTGGAACCACTTGTGTGAACATATGGGTAGAGAGAGCTTTACCTGGTTGCATGTAACACAAAAGTACCATCAAATGCCAAACATGGTAGGGACCACTAAGTACGATCATATAACAGATATATATATATATATATAAGAGAGAGAGAGAGTGATTTGCTAAATAACCTCTTGTTTCTCTCTCTACCCATGCATATATATAGAATTAATATTGCGAGAAGGAGAGGCAAATCACTTAAATAATGTATTTAGGCCTATACTTATCCTTTTACTGTACATACATACTTAAGTTTTTGTATTTATATTCACTTTGCCAGTGAGTTTTCTTTGCAAGTGGATGTAAACTAGTGTAATTTCATCGTTGTTTTTTTAAACGTAACATTTTAAATTTACCGGTATTATATTGTATTTTTCACACATTATTTTAGTTTCTCCATGCTTATAGGTTAGCTAGAATCATCAAATTTGCCACGCTTATGGAAATTGGATGTGCCAATATGCCTGCCAAATCTTATGATTCTAGCTGTCCCATAATTGTGTCGGAAAATTAAAAAATATATGCAAAATTTACATAAAATCAAATTTAAGATATAACCGATGGAGATACGACAAAAAGTAATAGGACCAAACTTGTGGATCTTGCCATTTCAGTAACTGCTGGTTCAATTCGTTTTTCGATAGGTCTTACCGTTTAGCCACTAGAGACCTGCACAGAAAGGTCCGCACCGACTTTAAAGTTGCTCCACCATTTTGGATTTTTTTTCTGTTAATTTTTTTTTAACTTTTTGGAATTTTCCCGTCGGTTACAGGCTATACTCTATAAGTTTGCCAAATTTCAAGTTCCTAGCTCATCTAAAAGTGGGTAAACATTAATGTCAGAGAGTGAGTCAGCCATGTGGCTTTATAGTAGTATAACATATAGAGGGAGATAGAAATATATTACTTTAATTTAATTCCTATAACCTCCTCTTTCATTATATGTAGGTTTATATATAGGTGTATGTATATATATATATACATAGAGAGAGGGAGAGAAAGATAAATATGTCACTTAAATTATCTATTGCTCTCTCTTTATATGTATATATTTATCTATCTGTGTATTTTTTGTTAGTCCATAGAAAGAGGGAGAAAGGAGAAAGAGTGATATTTAATGTGGTCTATAAAACGATGACCACTTTTAATAGTCACCCGCACCAACGGGCATGTGGATAGAGACGTCATTATAGTTTATCTTCTAAATGGCTGATGGAGAGGTCAGGGTTCAACTCCAAGTCAAGTGTACTAAGCTTATTTTTTCATAAATGGTCACACAAATACCAGCAGGTTTTCCCAAGATTATAACTTTCCCATTCCATCCCCATTATAGTGTTCATGCATATAGGTTGGAGAGGAAATAAAACACGTTATACAAATGCATAAATATATGTATGTGAGTATGTGAGGTATTATTTCTCAGAGACTAGTACCAAGACTTTATCTCAAAACAAACTGAAAACAGGTTCATGGCTTTTTTTTTTCTCAACAGCTGCTCTACTTACATTCACTCAAATATGTATGAAACAAAAGGAAGAGCAGAGGAAAACCAATATAAGAAAACCTTTTGCTGGCAATAAAGAATATTTCTTCCCCCCTCACGTCAATGTCTAAAAGCAACAAATCTCATTACATATCATGTGGGACGTAGTCATTTCTTACGTCTTTTATTTGTCTATTCATTGTGTATTTCTCTAGTTATGAACTTCTGAGTCATACAGGTAAGCGTTTGTTTGATGAATAAGTGAACAAGATTTATATTTTATGTGAATGCGTAACAACTTATGTGTAAATTTATTGTCAGGACATATCTGTAAGATGTTTGGTATTTGCATTGTATTTGACATAAACGAATATATTTTAAAATAATACCACATATCTATAGTCTGGGGATTTAAGAAAATTGTGGAAGTTTACTTTATTTTATACATTTAGAGATAATTTGATTATTTTGAAAATTTTATATATGTTTTTAAATTGGTATATTATATGTAGGTATAAAATATTACCTCACTGAGTAGAAAGTGTGAATTTTAAAAGTAAGTAAATCGTATAAATTATCTTATACTAATGAGATACGACATTATACTTTGTAGAAAAATAATCACTAATATGTTGTATATTACCTTTATTGTTTATGGTTTGCCATTTCTATATCTAAATATTGATTGATTCATATTATCAGCCTTAAAATTATAAAAAGGAGAAGTAAGATTTTTATGATCTGTGATGAGTTTATATTTTACTTTAAACTGATTGTAAATTTCTATATCAAGAATATTAGTTTTAATATATAGATTGTATCATTTAAAGTTGACAGGGTGAAAATTTATTAATAGCATATCTCGTATTTTACTGGTAGGTAGTCTATTAAAATACCAGTATGTGTGAGTAACTGAAAAGTATAAAAATACAATTATTATTATTTGATTATAGGGAGTTTCAATAATCTGTAGGATCACAAATTTATTCTAAATCTAATATTCGTAGATACAATATAAAATAATAATTGAGGGTTGAGGTATTTAAAGTTAATTACAATTAATAGTTTTACCTCACATAGTAACATACCTGAAAATTTCAAATGTATTTATATTTTGTATTTAAAGTTGAAATCAACTTATATACTTTCAATATACTTATATTATATATCTATGTAATTGGTAGATTTTATATTTTAAAGTTATATTAATACTATGAAAGGTTGAATGTGAAATAACCTTGAAGGTTTTTTAGTCAATTTATACAATATTATATTTTATGTGTAACCCATATACCAGTTTCTAGAAATTATGAAATACAGGGTATTGTTTTATTCATCAGTATATAAAACCTTAGTGTGAGCCAAAATGCCAACAACCTGTCATGTTAGAGGGTCGAAGCTCTAGGGATAAGGAATTACAACGTGTTAACTATTGAGAATATAAACATGGTTGAAAAGGTCAGGTTGTGTATCGTGTAGTATGCAAATTGTGGGCGGAGAGTTAGGTAAAATATGTGCGTGTGGCCAACATTAGACTCTTTTTTGTGAATATCAACTTTGGTTTTATTATGATGTGATTGATACAAAACCTATCATATTTTTTAATAAGAAAACAAAAACCAAATTATAAATACATTAAATAATAAACAATTTTAATGTGTGAATAAAATTGTATAGATTGATATTCATGTGTTACTAAAAACCTAATTAAACATATTTTTCAACATATTTTAAAGATACAGCCTATGCTTATTTAGTATATTTATGTTTAGCAAAATTTATATATTTATGTTATCAGCACAAATGAGAAGATAATTGATTTGAATCTGTACTTAATCACATTGCACTCCAATATGAATTGCAAAACTTTAAAGAAAGTTTGATGTTAAAATTGTCAGCGCAAGAGTGATTAAAATATGGATGTAAAAAGGGAAAAACACAGACCATTATTATCTAATGAAAATATATTAGTAGACCAAATTCAAAAAATCTATCAATCCTGTAACATTGGACATGCAGACTACGTGTAAAATTCATCAACTTGGTTTGACAGCTAAGGTGAAGTCACTCTTTGAATTCAGGCATGGCTTTCTTAGTGTTATCTTTCATTAATGGTTTCCCAAAATCACATCATTCAAATGTGGCTACATCTACTCTCAAATCTTCCTTTATCAGTTCTAGCCCATCATAGTAACTAAAAACAAGCAAATCCAGGACGGTTAGTAATAATTTGGGGAGAAACACCGAATAATACTTTTGAAAAATTAAAAAGAGGAACGGAAATATTTAGTTGTTTATAAGACTTCTATATTTGGTTCACCCCGCTTCAGTGGATAAATGTTCTAAGGCGTCATTCTATAAATAGGATAGGGTATCCATGGTGGGGAGATCGGAATCAAATCTCGGTTTTGTGTCCAAAATTGTTTTCCACTTTCTATCCAGGCTAGAGTGGGTACACTTTCTCTATATTTTTATTTATTTAGGACGCGATATTCTGTCACCAATAATGCTGCTTGACAATTTAATTAAGATGAGAGTATAGGGAACATGAATAAATTACTGTATTTGTTGCAGTTTTTTTTATCAAAGCCTTTTTTTTGTCAAAATAATTTAAACATTGTTTACAGAAGGAAATAATAATAATTCTCTCACATTTAATATCAAGAGTTATTCAATATTTATCAAGGTTTTCGTAAAATATACTGTCAACTTTTTATCTTTATTAAAAAAGTTACTCATTAAATGCCGCTATGTTTATGACGGATTCAACAAAATGTTGATATCACCACGTGAACTTAAATTAGATTGTGTGTTTTTACTGGACATTATTTGATTTAATTTGAAAAAAAAAAGTATTGTTAAAAAATTGGAAAACCACTTCCCTTACTCGTGTCTCCTACAATTACACCTTAATTAATAATATATTTTCTCTTATTCTTGATAAACGATATTATTATAGCTTTATTTTAGTAACTTTTTTTTAGTTTTAAAATGAGTGTGTCTATTTTTTACGATTATTACAGCTTAGCCAAAACGTAAATGGCGTTGGCCCTAGCCCCTTTAAACCAGACCTCGTATAACAACCCTCATAGGGAAAATGGGATAGTAGGGTATACAGCACTGGGAACACTGTTAGACCCTTTAGTGGTAGTATGAACTGGAGGGGTTCGGGCCGTTGGGAGTCCGTTTAGGATTTGGTGGGAGGATATTGCATATGTTGATGAGGTTTCGTTATGAATAGAAAGTGGTCATCATACCGTGAAGGGGCTCTGAGAAGATGTTTTGGACGTGGCGTGAAAAAATGTAATGGGATATGTGAGTAAGAACAGACACACCGAAACTCTTACATTTCATTAGAATATTGGCAATGGATCCCTTATACTCACCCCTCATCTCCCGTTTTTTTTTTGTGTACTGAAGACGTAGATCTAAGATGTATGGCTTTATGCTAAGCCCCATGATTATAACGAAAATTAGGCCAAGATATATATTTATATATATTCTGAATCTAAAATTTTCTTTCGAATCTTAAAATCTTTTAAAAATGTACAAATATATGATATTTTGGATGTCACGACTATTACGTAGTTGACTTCGGTGGTCTTTGTGTAATATGTTTACCTAAGGACCCGATGTTTGTTGGTTCAAACCCAACCAAGGTTGACTGATTTTTCTTGAGCGATAAAAGTCCATAACACAACTTCCTTTGAAAGGGAAGTAAGGCCGTTGGTTCAACGTAAGATTGTGGCATGTAAAATAACCTTTGAAATTATGTAAAAATACCTTTCCGGGCAAAATTAGTAATCCCTTTTGCTCTTTCTTATATAAATTCAGTGTGGAAGGCAGCCGGTAACGACCTCACTTCCTAAACTCCCCTAGTAGATGGGATCAATACCAGATGGTGTAAGCAGCACTAACCAGCTAAAAGGCAGATTACATATTTAGCTCCGGATGGAGAGAAGTCACTTCAAACCAACCTTCGGATTGTTTACTGAAGAAGAAGAAGAATAAGTAGTATATTACGTCATATACAACAATAGAACACTATTCAGTAATTAATTAATTATATTATTACTGTTGTCCTTTCTCGTTATTTTGCTATTCTCTCAACTAAACAAGTATATACTATAATTCCTTTTAACAGGTGATTAAATTGTTATTTGAAGGCAATGTCTTCATAAATTATTGCATTCGAGATATTAATTTGCGAATTTCTAGTGTCTTTAATCACTTGAACACCACTATGTTCAAAGAATGTGAGGAATAGATGATACGAGTGCTATCTCAGATTATAACTTATTCTTTATTTGAAATGGATGCATCTCTATAGTGATATTAATGATCCATGGTCGTTATAAATGAATAATTACTCTTATCTGGTAAAGATGAGTAATATATAATTCAATTCAAACTATTTTTTACCCGCAGCCTGGTTAAGGTGTCCTCATGGTATAACGTGCTACTTTCGCAGCAAGCTATACTGTCCATGACGGGGAGATCAAGGTTCAAATCTTGGTCAGGTGTAATGGGGGTGTTTTTTTCCCAAAATGGTTTTCCACCCTTTCTCTACCCAGTTGAAGGTACACTTCCTATAGATACCTTTCTAATCCCTAAAACCACTAGCGTGAATAGTACTTATATGAATGACCTTAAGGGTTAGTTAAACCCAATGCTAAAAAAAAAAATTATTTGTGACCGTACTTTCATGGAAATAACTAAAACGTTGAGGGAAAAACACTTAGGCAAGCTTGATCAAGTTGATATAAAACTTAATTTTTTTATAGATATTTTTAGTTGAGAAAAGTTTTAGATATATTTTACCCATCGACAAAAATTTCAGCTTCTTAAATAGAATGAATAGATTATCCCAGGTCTTAGAAATGCCACTTCAGTTAATTAATCCTTAAGAAGTTAACACCAGAAAAATTATCAAAATAATTACAATAAGTTAATAAAAGCGGTTTGAGTCCTCTACTCACACTCATGTACTGATTATAGCACCTGGTGGATAAAAGTATCATTAACGTTGTAGCACTTGTAGACCATAATGTTAATAACTCTTTGTTATCATCAAGACTTGAGGAATATATCCCCTTTTCTTTGGGATTCAACAAAATTTGAATTAAACCAAATATATATAGTTTCCTCTTTCTAAAATCCAACTATAAACATTCACACAAAATGTGTAGGTATGGGGAATAAGAAATGTAAAGGAATTGTTCTTGTATTGGTGTGGAGGGATAGTATGGAATCATTAATAAAAATCACGTCAGTAGACCAATATATTAATTACGCTAGAGGGCTAGGGATAAGGAAGGTTGAATTCAGAGGGAGTGTACTGACAGTTTCATGGAAAGAGAGTTGGAAACCATTTATGAAAAAACCAACCCTCGGTACACCCAACTGGATCAACAACGTTCACCTCGTTATCGGCAGTCCAGTCTATTGTGAGAGCAGTGCCTTAGACCATGGGCCAACAAAGAGGATCAAGCCAGGATTCAAATTCATACAACTTGTTTTTTGGAAAAACAATATATTATATATTCTTCGAGAATATTAAATCTAGTCGATTCTTGTATATTTTCTTAGACTAATATCAATCTGATCTAACATATATATTATTGATTACCATATATTATCTGTTCTCAGCCAAATATCAAATATATATATGTATAAAGATAAAGTGAGAGAAAAAATTATACATATATAAAAAAAGATAGCGGATATACAATATATAAATAAAGGGATGGATAGACAGATAAATACACATAAAGGCATTATTTGTAGGAGTCAACGTGTTTGAAAAAGATGTATTATTTTCTACAGAATGTATGGAGATTTGTGGAAAAAAACAAAAAACCGACTAGTTTAATTAGTATTTTTTTTATTATAAATTATGTGAATGTTAAATAAAACGGGAGAACATATTACTAGGTACAATTCAAACGTATTCAAACATCATGCACGTCACTCAAAGAGATATAGCGTTGACTTGAAAGGAATCAATATATGTATTTCATTGGAGTAAAACACCTCGAGGTAGAATGGGGGGTACGATTCTCTGATGATAATACGCCGCCATTAAAAGACGCCGGGTGGCCCGTGTCTATAGCGTCTCCGGGCGACGTTTACACCAAAGCTGCTAGCTCTCAATAGTAACAGTCGAGAGGACGTGAGTGAGATGTGACTCTTGGGGACTATTGAGAGAAGGTTGTGACGCAACGTGGATCTAACAACGTACGGAAATGTTTCACTTCTGGAGGACACCTGACTGTCTTGCAGGGCGTAAGAGACAAGGGTTGATAGCTCTACTAACAGTAGGATTTTGGTGAGAAGAACTTTTAGAAAATACGAAAGTATGTTGTTTTTGACGGCGAATATAGTTAACCTTTAACTATACTATCATTATCTTATAGCTATTAATATTATTAATTAAAAGTGATAGCTGCAGATAACATTACTTGATGTATTAACACGTGAAATTTTTTATTTTTTATCACCTTGTTCTGGTTATACACTTATGTACTAAATATATGGTTTTGGATATTAGTACAGTTATATTTATATAAAGTATACCCACATTTTCGTAGAGGTAGTGTGAAAAACGATTTTGGACAAAACATCTTAGGGACACCCGACTGAGATTTGTACCTCGACCTCCATGTCATCGGTGGTCTAACCTACTGCGAGAGTAGCACGTTAGACCATGCAGCCACCAAAGCGGGTTCGATCTAATTATTTTTCTGGCTGTATTCCTATGAAAATTACACTTTAGCTTAGCATTAATTATTTTCACAATATACCTCGCTTTCCTCCATTCTAAAAATTTACACCACGTTAACGATAATTATGTAATTTTACTATCGTTACTACGGTCTTAAGATTCAACTATGTATTTCCAGTTGAAATATCTCCCATAAAATCTCATTGGTTTTTGAAGTTGATATTAGTTTTCTCTTTGGTGAACAAGTTAGAGAGAATAAAAAGGAGATCCATATTTAAAAGTATACTATATTCACGGAGAATAACCATTGTATATGCTGTTTTATAGACTTCAATCTTGAAAGATAAATGTCAAATATTTTTATAAAATACGACATATGTATTAAATCGATTGCTTAGAATTTTAAATTAAAATAACTATAGATGAACTAATACATGAGAAACCTTTTGAGTGGCTATCATATTCAGATGAATAAACATATTTAAAAACTATGTCATGTACAAATATAGTTTGGCCTAGTTAATAAAAGTTAGAGTTAAGACCACATATATTATGTGCCACATTTAATAGGACTTCAGTTTCCTCGTGTTTGGTATTTCAATATGGGGATGTTGAGATTCAAATTTTACATACTTCATGGAAGTTTTTTTTTCCGAGTATTTGTCAACATAATTTTCTCATCCTATTCCCACGCTAATTCAAATGGACTTCTTATAAACAATCTTCATTATCCATTCCCCATAATCTATTAAAATAACCATGATATTGAATGAAACTAATAAGAATAACAATTCATAAGCATTTTATTTACAAGTATGCACGCGCAGAATGGTTCGTTACCGTTATGATTTGTTTTTTAAGTGAGCTTTGAATCTTTTTTTACGTTGTCTTCTTTTAAACCAAGTGATGGAATATGACCCTCTCTATTTCAGAGGTTTTTGGTCAGCATGTGAATCACGTATCCTTTAGAATTTCAAACGACCATGACCGATGAGTCTTTTATAGTTTTTGTATTCATATAAAGGGAAGATAAGAAGGTGACAGACGTGTATGTTCTTTTGTAACACACTCAAAACTTTTGATTTCTTTGACGGATCATGATAAAACTTTAATCATTGATAGAAACCAAACATAACACTTGAAATTTTGGTTTTATATCTTCTTACAACGTGCTATTTTGCATACTTCAGTTGATATTTTAGAAATTAATTGTTCACTTAGTACTATAGAATAATATATAAAGATAGTAGGAATATCTTGCATTAACAAAATTTACCTAAACTATTTTATAATATTCAGATATCAAGTTATGTGAACAACATATGACACTTGTGACGTTTTACCTGAGATAATAACCTCATCAACTTGGATTAGATCCTCTTCTGTGGCCGCAAGATCAAACGTGCTTACCTCCCAACTGTCGATGAGGAGATCAAGATTCTAATCTAGGTCGGATGTACTGAGGATGGTTTTCCAAAATAGTTTTCCACTCACCCTCCACACAAATGTGGGTAAGCTTCCTCTAAACATAACTTTCCTAGTCCCTAAAACTACTAGCGTAATTAGTAAGTTAGCGTATAGCACAAACGGGTAGTAATACGCAGTGTTAAAAAAATATAACTATTCAACATAAATAATTAAAAATTACTCAACAATGACACTAAATGAGCAAAATGTTACCGTACAGCCCATAATGATAAAAAGTGAACAAAAATTGATCTATAAAACAATACATTATCTATAACCAATAAATCAAAAAAATATGAGCTACAAAAATCTTGGGCTTAGTTATTATCATTGAAACTCTTTATTAAACCATCAAATTTAAGTTTACTGAATCCCTGAAACAATTTTTGAAAAAACAATCCAAATCTAGAAAACATATCAATATCTGATATAGAATTAGAACCATTATTTTATAATATTGTTCTAGGTGCAAACTAAATTGTAACCGTAAAATTATCCCGATTCTCGTACCATAAATATAGTGTATAAATTAACAGTTGATATAGTATTTAAATCTGTATTTGTGGCTGGAGTACAAACAAGCCACGAGCCAAACATGGACCACAGGAAATATTTTGAGAGCTGCTGCTTTGAATACACTTTCTCTCTGTTATATCGATATGACAAACACAAAAACATATAATCTAATCCGTTGCTAACGAACTACGGAACTAAATTAGAGCACAGTGAATTCACAAACCATGTTCTATTTCAGTTTTGATCCTAAAAATAATCATAGGCTTATGTGCAACTGTGCGAACCGCAAACATTGAAAAAACAAATTACTTTTCAGAAATATTGAAATAAACACAATCTACTATGACTTAGTACTATATGGTTTTTATTCATGGTAAAATAAAAATGAATGTAGCTAAAATATTTTAAAGAAAGTCTATATTTTAATAAAACTTATGTTGTTAATTATATATATTTCATCAAGAAATTTGCTAATTTTATTCACTTTATTCTCCTCCAATGGTATTTTAATAGTTTAACTAAATAATCAATCCCTTAGTAAAATAAATATAATAATAGATCAATTACTTAATAATATACTCTTATAGTTTATTTATCATTTACCTTCCCCTGAAACCTAGGAGGGATCGTTAACAAATTCTAATTCGAAATTTTAGTAGATGTTGACGTTCCGTGGTATTCGCGTTACCATCTGTTTGTATGTCAATTTGTCTCTCCGTAACGGGGCCTAAAGCCAAAACAATTTTTATGATTGGGCTTGGTTTTGATTAATATGGTTTTATAAGGTTCCCCAGAGGAATTTTTTGGATTATATACACCCTGGTTTTTGTTGGAAGAACAGTAGAGAAAATTCAAACATATTTCTTTGCGCCCAACATTGACAACATTTATTTATACTACTTGTGTTATTTTATAGATATTAATAAAATCTATCAAAAGTTACAGCTGCAGATAACATGACTTTATGTATGAATATATTAAAATGGTTTTAGTAACTTTAGTAACTAAAGTCTACTGTTCTTCCTACCAAAATCATACTATACATGTCCAAACCTAGCGCTAACGATGGTTTTCTTATGGACGAAAGGAGAAAAAGCAATTTTATCAAAACCAGTTCTAAAAATTTTGATTAAAATTCGTGTCTCGCCACTCTCTAGTATTATTTTAAGAAAATGTGCCTCTCATTATTCTGGATAAATGAATTAAAGGTTACTTTACATGAACGGATATCTCCAGTTTTAATATTTTCTTCGCGATTATTTGAGATTCAAAACAGCTTATCTTAGTAAAGTTGTAGGACTATAAAATATCAAACATTTTAATTGAAATCTATCTTTTAAATAAATTAATCAGCTATCAAGCTCCAAGGAAATATATTTTATTAATAATAGGTCTGGAATAGGGAGCTTATTGTTATAATCTTTTGTGAACAGTGATGTTCCTTTTTTCTTAAAATGTTTATGTAAAATTATAATATACTCTTTCTTTTGTGATCTTTAGTGGAATGTGATGTTTATTTTTCTATTATGTTTCTGCAACATATTATATATTTGATTCAAATATCTTGAGAATTTTAAGTAAATTTGATGCAAAGAAACGAGAAAGTATAAGTGGAACCACACAGTATTTAAGTTTGAATAACTATGTAATTTTGAGAGTGGGATTGGACATACTTCTGTGGTTACATGGACTGATTCATCACAATTTTATAGCACAAGGCTGAATGTTAAAGGCAGATCAGAGCTAAAATATTCTCCAAGTGTACAGATGTGTTTATTTTAAATTTTCATCCACTCTTACCCCATGTAATTGTTAAGAGTATTCCCTCTAAACTCTACCTTCCACATTCCTAGCTTATTAGTCTAAATATGCGCGCTGTCTATTAGGCTGTCAAGTAGCACAAGTTGCACAAAAAATCAGGTAGAGTTAAAATTGTATGTATTCACTAACGTAGTTCTGTGTGATCGCCTGAATTCAATTCAAAGTCTGATACAATTGGGAGATATTTTTTTCAATACGATTTGGTTTCTAATTTATTTCAGCTAAGCAATAGTACTTTTGAAATTTAGAATATCTATATTTATTTTCATGTTTTCTTAAATTATATTGTTCAAGTTATCAATATGAAATTTTGCTAATGTGGTAAGGAAAAAACAATAGTTAAAATAAGATAGGATGTGTGTGGAAATGTATATTTGAATACATTTCAATATAATCTTTTAATACTATACCTTACCTATTTCAGTAGACACGTGGTATAAATGTCAACATAATTTATATCGGGTTTCTGGGGATTTGGTTATCGGAGCTCAAACCCCAAATGGTAGGGATAAAGATTTTTTTAATTTCTTTTCTCTTCTCCCTACAGTCAAATGTTTGTTAAATAAATCTGTATATTCCTCATACCTAATCACTGGGGGGGGGGGGGGGTATGGAGGTGGGTCACCAGGTCTTACTACCTGTTCAGGCATAATGCCATCTCTGTTAATTAGCGTGATTAATATACAGTGTTATTCAGATTCCCGGGTAAGAAATATACAAGGTTGTAAGGGGTTATAAGACAAGTATTTCCTTGTATTGAACTTGGGGTTGGTGACACCAAACGGCGGCGCTACGAGACTTCAAAGCTGATACTGTATGCACCTGAGGGGTAGGCAGAACGTCGCGCAAACCAACACAGGCATCTCCTCTAATCCCTCGCCCGACTCAAACGATGGCACCAGCATAGCAGAGCGGCATTGCATGCCACTTGCTATTCACCAGAGATTGAAGAGTTGCCTACCCCAAAGGTGCACGCAGCACCCACTTTGACGACTCTTAGTTCCACCATTTGGGGTCGCTGACACCAAGTTCAATACGTGGATATATTTGTCTTGTCACCCTCCTACAACCTCTATAATTCTTTACCTAGAAATCTGAACTAACCTGCATATATGAATAGCCTGAAAGGGCAGTGAGACTACTAGGAAAATAAAGGTACTGCAATTTATTGGCATATTGCTGTGTCTTACTACCCATCCAGGCTGTCAGCATATTTACACTAATGGGTCTGGCATGAAGAATTGAAAATTTATAAAACGTGTACTTGTATTTGCGTAGAAATGATATTAGGGAATCATTTAAAGGAAAAAACCTCATCATCATATCATAACAGGATTCGATCCTTGACCTCACTGGCACCAACAAACCAGAAAAGACTAGAAGCATTTACCTTTGCGACCTACCCGGTAATATCGAAGACTGTAATCGGATCTGAGTAATTGACCAAAGGAAAAGATAAGTATTGTGAAGTTTAAGAAAATGGATAAGTATTTGATTTAAATAGCATGAGAATATGCGTATTGGGAAATGGTCCACCACATAGCTTAAGGCGAGATTGAAGAAAACGTTAGTTTACGTCCGCAGCTCAGCAGTTTTTAATCAAAAGAAAATATTTTAAACCAAAATCAATGAAACGTTTCCTTAGGAGATATATTTAATAATATTTTACAAACACAATAAAGTTAATAATTTTTGAATATTTTTCTTAAGCAACGTGACATTTGATTAGGATTAGCTTTCCTTTTTTAAAAATGTTTTCTCATCCTATTCCATCATGGGTGACCTGCAGGTCTAGGGGTAAGGTGTCAGACTACCGTGCTGAGGATCCGGGTTTCAATCCTCAGTCCCGGCACGGATTTATCTGATTGCCAAACCCTTCCTTCACCTCTGACAAGATGTGTATTAATCACAACTTGTGAATATGTATAATGACAGGTCTCCACCGTTGTTTGGATCCCACTTTAAACTGTAGGTCCTCCATTTCATCTCACAATCACCCTAACATTACACATTAACATAAGTGCGTATAGCCCAAACGGGTAGTAAGACGTAGTGTTAATAATAATAATAATAATAATAATAATCCACCTTGATCACGACGAATATTCGATAACTGTTAAGATAAGCACATTTAGAAAATTAAACTAAAGGTATCTAATAATATTTTTTATTTACTTTTGCTCAAATATTGCTTTTTTTTGGTAAAAATTACAAAATCTACAAAGTTTAAATTACGCTCAATTTCTATCCCTTATTTATTATTAGAAAATCAAATCTTGGACACCGGAAAGAGTATATTATTCTTACGTACACCAGATGCCACTGGTCTGTAAAAGGCTTTTACCTAATTAATTTAATGGATATGGATGGATACAAGAGTACAAAATAGTGTGTACCACATCACCATGAAATAGATACTTCATTGTAAGCGACCGAGAGTAAACAGCATGTGTGAGTCAAGATTAGTAGAACCAGACCTAGGCTTACATACCAGTTTTTCCTTTTACCAGCTATTTACAAAAATTTTAATACATATTTAATTCAAAATATAATTTACCGACATGATCAAGCCAAGCAAATTGCTCAAATATAAACATTATGCTTAATTATGGAATGTAACACTTTCTTTTTAACATTCTAGAATGATTTATTCTTAGACACCTTAATATTTTAATAAATTTTACCTTTTATTTAATTATAAAATGAGTAATATTTGACTCAATGTAAAGGATCTGAATATGTTAGCTTATTTTAGTATTTATGTTTCTATAATTAAATGTATTAAGCACTAGAATTTTCGATATCAGACGAAATAGTCTTCTACTAAAAATATTAAGAAGGAAAATTCTATTTTTCTTAATTTGTTATATATATATCTGGCACTTAATTTATTAATTTATAAAAGTTATTTAGTTAATTCTTAATTTTGTTTACTAGTACAACTTTCTAGATGGGTTTGTTTATTGCATTAATTTAACTTAATTTAAACACACCCTATAATCAAAAATATATCTTCAAATAAATCATGCAATTTACATATTCTCTTTATATTTAAAGAATATTATTTTACAATTTTAATATGCAAATGTTGATAGAATACTTTTTTATAATATTTCAAATTTAACGTTGGTAACTTAATTTTTGTGCTTTACGTTTATTGATACCATTGGTGAAAAACTAGTCCCTATTTGTTTATAAGTTTGGGTGCACATGGTAGAAACAATTTATTTCTAAAATTAACGATAAATATCTTCCTTAGAACCTATTGACAAATGGAATCAATATAGGGAGATAGGTTTATAAAACACATCTTTTTTTAAATTTGCACTATTATAAAAGGAGTATCCAAGTATTACCACAAACGAGAAAGAAATAAATTATGTATACTTATCGGAATTTGCGCGGAGGCATGTGTAAAATAGTTAAGGATAAAACCTAACCTAGTACACCCGTCCAAGATTCTAACCCTAAGCTTCTCGTCACCGGAAAACCAGACTAGGTGAGCCTGACCTTTATATCCTTCGCCCACTGATGTGGGTTTAGTAGAATTTTAAGCTATGTAACTTTTATAAAAAAAAAAATTATAAGGCATTGGTTATCTGTAAAGAGTGACAGATCTATGGAGTTAATGAAAAGTTATACTTGGTAAGATTTAATGATGTATATATGTATGATGTATGTATGTATATGTATTATGTTGTTGTGTGATGTATGTATGTATATGTATGTATGTATGTGTATGTATGTGTATGTATGTATGATGTATGCATATGTATGTATGTATGTATGTATGCATATGTATGTATGTATGTATGTATGCATATGTATGTATGTATGTGTGTATGCAATGTATGTATGTATGTGTGTATGCATATGTATGTATGTATGTGTGTATGCATATGTATGTATGTATGTGTGTATGCATATGTATGTATGTATGTGTGTATGCATATGTATGTATGTATGTTGTATGCATTATGTATGTATGTATGTATGTATGTATGTATGTATGTATGTATGTATGTATGTATGATATGTATGTATGATATGTATGTATGTATGTATGTATGTATGTATGTATGTATGTATGTATGTATGTATGTATGTATGTATGTATGTATGTATGTATGTATATGTATGTATGATATGTATGTATGCATATGTATGTATGCATATGTATGTATGCATATGTATGTATGCATATGTATGTATGCATATGTATGTATGCATATGTATGTATGCATATGTATGTATGCATATGTATGTATGCATATGTATGTATGCATATGTATGTATGCATATGTATGTATGCATATGTATGTATGATATGTATGTATGTATGTATATGTATGTATGTATAGTATGTATGTATTATGTATGAATGTATGTATGCATATGTATGTATGTATGCATTATGTATGTATATGTATGCATATATGTATGTATGTATGCAATATGTATGTATGTATGCATTTTATGTATGTATGATATGCATATGTATATGATGCATATATGTATGTATGTATGCATATATGTATGTATGTATGCATATATGTATGTATGTATGCAATATGTATGTATGTATGCATATATGTATGTATGTATGCATATGTATGTATGTATGCATATGTATGTATGTATGCGTATGTAGTAGTATGCGTATGTATGTATGTATGCGTATGTATGTATGTATGCGTATGTATGTATGTATGCGTATGTATGTATGCGTATGTATGCGTATGTATGTATGTCGTATGTATGTAGTATGTATGGTATGTATGTGTATGTAGTGTATGTATGTGTATGTATGTGTATGTATGTGTATGTATGTGTATGTATGCGTATGTATGTGTATGTATGCGTATGTATGTGTATGTATGCATGTGTATGTATGTATATGTATGCATGTGTATGTATGCATGTGTATGCATGTGTATGTATATGTATGCATATGTATGTATATGTATGCATATGTATGTATATGTATGTATATGTATGTATATGTATGTATATGTATGTATATGTATGCATATGTATGTATATGTATGCATATGTATGTATATGTATGCATATGTATGTATATGTATGCATATGTATGTATATGTATGCATATGTATGTATATGTATGCATATGTATGTATATGTATGCATATGTATGTATATGTGGAGGGGGAGAGAAGCAGATGAAGATTCCTTCCCTCCCCCCGTTTTGACTACAAGTCATTGACTAGATAATCAAGGACGTTTGTTGTAAGACATACCAAGAAGTAAGTGGAAAGACAATCAGACTGGTGAAATACTGAAAACCAATCTTCGGATTGATGACCATATTTGAACACACATTTGGAATTGACAGATATCTAATACTGTCTTCTTACCTGATCTCGTTATGCTTAATTTTATTTTTTAACATGTTCAAAAGCCACTATTAATTTAATCCAGAGTATGAAATAATTATTAGTCCTACCTACTAACTAGGGAAATATTTAAATATGTATAAAAAATTAATTTTAAAATCTCTATTTAATATATTATTTGGTAACACAAAATAATTTTATTTTCTAAAAAAAAAAAAATGGTACAGTTAGAACAATATTTATTTAACAAAATGTATTTTTTGACCACAATTATTACAATGCTGTAAACCCGTTAATAAGATTATCGTGATTATAACACTACAGTTCAATAAAAACTTAAAAACGCCTCTGAGCGGCGTTAAATCATCATCAGTAATAGATTTGATATTGTTGATGACAAATCAACAGTCGCCGCCAAAATACGGCTGGTATGGATTCACTGCTATGCAAGAGAGCTTAGCGTACGGCGCATATGTGCCATGAATGCTTTCCCGAACCACTCACCCACCCCCACTCCTGCGCTCGAGTTTATTTAGTTACTGAATTGAAGCTTTCAATTTTAAAACGGGTCATGTGGCTCTGTAGCTATATCTGTAAAATGTCAGGAAGAAACTTTGAGTTTGAAATATTGTTTTAGGGGTATTTGACGTGCATTTTCTCAATCCACTAATTATATCAGAAGTATAATCTAAAACTGACTTGAATATAGTACTGACATAGCACACAATTATCTGGATGCTAATGCATAACTGGGACATGAAACTTTACACACACACACACAAGTTTACCAAAAAGGCTTTAAAAATTAGATAAACACAAATAAATATACCCCAGATGAATTGTTAAGCCTTTGTGGTAAATTTACCCTTTTAGCCTTGCTCAGTAAGTCAAATAACTACAATTTGGTCAGTAATTAGGTTTTTATGAGCACCACATAATACTACCCGTTCAGCTTATACTATTACTTTTTTTTTAAACTGGTGTATACACGTATAGGAATTGGGTGGGCTGGAATGCATTATCCAGAACCATAACTTTATTTAATTTTAAGCTTTTATAAAACATCAAAATCAATAATAAATTATTTACATACAATATATATAGTTGGTTATTACAGCTCTAAAATAAGAAAATGAGGTTTTTTTAAAAAAAATAACATGCACTACGTTTTAATTTTACAGCACTGGCGCTTCTTTTCTACTTGATCAATAAAATACGGTTCGATTCGTTGAAAGCTATGTTGGTTCTAATTAACATTAATTTTATCGCAGAAACATAATATGGATGCTTAGAAAGAAGTATATGTTTTTACTAACAAAATTTATACTCCAATTACCATGAAAAGTATAGGTCTCTCCTTGATGGGCTCACTATTTCATTATTTTATGAATAAATCACATCATAGTGGAAACGACCAAAGATTTTATTTTCAACATTTATTTAAGGAATATAACGTACACTTTCTACACTGATGTATTATATCAGCACACGACTTAAAACCTAGCTCAAATATAGTATAAACTCAACATCCAGCCCCTGGCCTTTAATTCATCCCTACGAAAGTATAATCCTACATTCACACCAATTATACATTTTTCAGCCATGCGAGGAATCGAAACAGGGACCCTTAGCTTAGAAGATAGACATGCTACCAATTTAGCTAAGGTGTCTGACAGCTACAAAGATAAACTTGCTATATTTCAGGGTATAATGTAAGAATGCACGTCTGGGATACATCATTCGTAGTCCAGTAGTGGAAAGATTAGCAAGTACTAATGAACTGTTGCCCAGGGAACGCTCGAATGTACTAATCATACATTCTTTCCGTCGAGGATCTGTTCATGTCCCGATGAGATGAGATTAGATGATGGTGATAGTGAGTATGAGGGCGTGGAACCACTTAAACCTAATTTGAGCTCGGTGAGTTCCTGGTGACCGAAGAGGAAATTCCCCTTTCGGGAAAAATACCCAAGGTACCAGCCGAGAATATAACCCAGGACCCCTAGGCTCCTAGCCAGGTTCACTGACCACTACACCACGATGCCGGCTACCATTCAGATTTAATAGAGTGTATTCTACTTTGTCCTTAAAAAGAGACTGATCTGCCCTTAACAGCATGAGATATGAAGTTTTATCAAAAAAATCTAGACCATACTGGAACAAAGTAAGGTAAGATTTGTCACTACCCTTCAAGCTATACTAAGGGTACATAAGCTGCTAAGAAGATAGACACACCCAAAAAATTAAACGAGTAAAATAAGTTTAAAAAAAATATAAGCGGTTAGATTCTTCACGTTATGTTTACATGTTTTAATATCTGTATTAAAATGGAAGAAACAGAAAAAACGCTTAGCAATATTGGATCCCCTCATCCCACCCCTACTTACCAATATGTTGTCGTTATGATTTAGCCTTCCATGTTATCTTAACTAAACTCAAGATAAAGTCCAATGGTTACTTAAAATATATTCTCTAATTCTTAAAATGAGGAGGAATTTGATTAAATGATATATTTTGATCATCGCACTGTATGGAGCGGAAACTTGGACTCTTAGGAAGATGAAAAATAAATACTTAGAGAACTTTGAAATGTTGTGCGGGAGAAGACTTAAGAAGATCAAGTGGACAGACAGTGTGACAAATGAAGAAGTTCAAAGAAGAGCAGGTGAGAATAGGAACATTTTGGATGTTATTCTTCAGTATAAATGAAACTGGATCTGACAAATCTTTAGGAGGCACTGTCTTCTGCACGACGTCATAGAAGGTATGGTTGAGGGAAAGAGAAATTTAGGAAAAAAGAGGATTACAATTTTGCATGACTTGAAAGAAAGAAGAAAATTCTGAAAGCTTAAGGAGGAGGCAGAGGACGGGGCACATTGGTTGGTGGTCAAAGCTCACTGACAAAAGGAATGGACCTATTGTAAGACAGAACAAGTAGTAATTACATTATTTCTTATACTTAGAAGACAAATATTTTTAGTAGCTTATACTGCAACCAAATAACCCGTCTATAAATATTGCTAATTAAATTTTTGATTGAGTTTTTTAAAATTGTAACCCAACACGTCCACACGTCATTATCTGGTAACTTTATTTTATTTTCATATATATTTACAGAATTTAATTACTTATATTTTTCAGTGATAAGGATGGAAAAGGGTTTGGATAATATGTTTTCAGGAAAACTTTTGCTAAATCTCATACAAAGGCCCAATACTATTGTGTTTTAAGTTCATTCCTAAAGCTAGACTAAGCTACTAGTGGCACAATGGCTGCGTGTGCTTATTTGGTTGTTGTAAGCTGGTTTGAATAATAAACAGACCACACTTAGTGACACTTTTCTGACATTTTCAAAAACTGAATTTCATCTATTTACAAGCCAACGAAAGCGTGGGGTGGTAATTTTAACACCTTTAATATATACGAGTATATGAATACTTTTTTACATATCTATATAAATAGTTTATAATTCTATAAGTATGTGAGCACACCTCAATATTTTTGTAGTTTGAAGGTCATGTGCAAGTACAGCTCACTCAGTGGCGTGATGTGGAATGTTACTAGAGTAAGAAGAAATAGTTTAAACTGTACACCTCATTTATCATTCAAGGTAGCAGTAGTACCTTGACCAATTACAGTACGGCTATACTAAAGTTGGGGCTGAAGCCTTTAGACGATTAGTAACTTAAAAACTAGCGCTTTAATTGACAAGTAAATATTCACTAGCTAGATAAAATCAAAACTACTTAATGATTTTTTTCATTTTTTAAAGATAATGTCCCTCAGGTAAACTCCATCGGACGCAAGCACGTTGTCCATCACTTTCCTCAGCATAATTCGTATAGCTCACCTTAACTCAGTCGGTAGTGTGTCTGCCTACTGAGCTAAGGGTCCCGGGTTTGATTCCCAGCATGGCCAAAATATTTATCATTAGTGAACTGTGGGTTCACCCTTTAGTCTTAAGATAGATTATAAGGATACGATAGGCCTAGTAAGCTGGTAGTTGAAAATATATAACTTTAATAAAAAAAACTGACCCAGATCATTACCTGGAAATGTTTAGAGATGTAAAATAAATGATTGTCTAATGGTTTCCACTCCGCCCTGTATTATAAGCTGGACCATAGTGAAATCCGTACCTTTCAGTGTTACCAGAGCTTACTTGTTACGGTTCTATTTGTATCACACCTTCTTAATACCTATTCATGCTATACGCATTTATTATAATTACTATAATGATCTAGAGAAGAGGAAGAATGAATTTTAGAGGTAATCTAGGCGCATTTACTTGGAAGGAGAGTGGGGAACCACCTAGTAAAAAAAACCTGAGTAGAACCGAAGAGGGTTCTAGCCCTGATCTCCCCGTCATCAGCAGGCCAGTACAACACGATTATGACACCTTAGACCGTTAGACCACTAAAAGAGTTTTGTGATTTTTCTCATCACTCAGTAGAAGCCCACATTCCTCAGTACTAACAAGCATATCATCCTAGATGAGGTACGTAAAGCAGAGCCTACATATGATTGATCAAATGGGGACCAACTTGGGAAGAAATCACAGATAAACTTTTAGCGAGCTACGCTTACCCTGGAAACACTCCCCGCCACGTCACTGAACTTATAAAATTTTATCATGACCCTTATATTTCTAATGGTCAAGACTATACACATATTCACACCAATTTTGTAAGGCTAAGACACCTAGGTATAGTTTAAAATAAATGCACCCACATTTCCCTAAAGTAGAATGAAAAACAAATTATTAAAAATAACCTTATCACATCCCTTATTACCTGTCACCGTTAAACCAGACTAAGTGAGTCTAACTTTTTTGCCCACTGGTGAGAGTAATTTTTTTTAAGTGGTTCATTACTTTTCTTATATTAATTTCCTGGATCCAAGGCGCTACTCTTGTAGTAGATTATATTATTATTTATTATTATTTAGCACCGCGTCTTACTACCCTTTCGGGTTATACGCTTAAGTAATAATTACACTAATGGATTAGGAATGGGGAAGGTTGAATTTAGAGGAAGTTACCCGCATTTGTGTGGAGGGAGAGTGGAAAACCATTTAGGGAAAACCACCCCCAGTTCACCCGACCGAGATTCGAACCTCGATCTTCCCGTCCTCGGTGGTCTAGCTCAACACGACTGGCGCGTTAGCCAATTACGATACCGAGGCGGGTCAGTAGACTATACTTACAAAGATGGAAAGATCAAGTTTTGGATCTCGGCCGGGTCTACTGAGGGCGGGTGGGGTTCCAAAATGGCTTTCCACAATCCCTCAAAGCAAATGCAGGTACAATTCCTATAAATATACCCTTACTCATCCCTAAAACCATTAGCGTAATTAGTATATAACCGTAAAAACCGAACGGGTAGTAAGATGTGTTTCTAAAAAGAAATTGTTTAATATCATCATCAAATAAAATATTTAAAGAAAATTATCAATGATTTAATAACTAAATGGTCCATCAACTAGCCATAGCAATACTTTCCCATCCATTAGAGGATTGAACGCTCCCTCAATAATTCTCTCGATGTGAATTGTTTTTAGCGAGTTATCACCTTGTTACACTCAAGTCCTCAATTAAACTGTGTACCTGTCGAGCCACGCTGTCCGCGGTGGTATGAGGGGTTGTAATGGGTTACAGAGTGAAGGGTTTCCTGAAGGGAAAAGGGTTGAAAGGGGAGATCCCAGGTCAGAGAGAGGGAGAGAGAGAGAGCTTGAGAGAGGGCTTTGATAGGTGAAGGGGGTTAGAGGGAGATATGTTCAATATGTCCACTGCTGTCCGCCAACACATAAATCTAAGAGTAGAAAGCCAGAGGGAACAACATACCAGACCCAGGCCTCAATCATACTTCAACAAACCTCCTCCCTAACCCCTTTCGACCCTTCTTCACCAAACAGACCCACGAAACAACAATCAAAATTATTATTGTTGATAACAACATACTCTAATGGGTGTGAGGGATGAGTGTACAAAACAATGTTCTGCGTTGTCGTTTTTTTCCTCAAATTGAATTATAATATTAAAACATCTAGACACGACGTGAAGTTTCCAGTCACTAATTAATTTTTAATCTTAATTTACTCGTTTAACTTTTAGGAGGTGGATTTGTTTCTAGCAGCTTATGTACCCTTCATATACCTTTAAAGGTAGCAAGAGAACTTACCTTGATTAGTACCACTATGCTATAGTCTTGTGTTAGTACACTATAGTTCATGCAGTTATGTTAAGACCGGTACCTTTCAAGGGGAAATGGAGTTGTCATCATTATCATCATCATCAACTTTTTCCAACCTGTGGCCAGGTTCAGCTTAGTAAAATACCTCCATTTTCCTACTGTGACCTGGTGACCTGGTGGTCTAAGGGTAAGGTGTCAGACTTCTGCTCTGGGGTTCCGGGGATCAATCCTCGGTTCCGGCACGGATTTATTTGATTGCCAAAGCCTTCCTTCACCTCTGACAAGACGTGTATTAATCACAACTTGTGAATGTGTGGAGTGCCAGGCCTCCACCGTGGTTTGGACTCTACGTTAAACTGTAGGTCCTCCATTTCATCTCACAATAACTCTAACATTACACATTAGCGTAAGTGTGTATAGCTCAAATTGGGGGGGGATTAAGACGCGGTGCTAATAATAATAATAATGCTAATTAGAACTAATATAGCTTTCAACAAACTGTCCTTATTTGGCTAGTCAGTAAAAAGAGGCACCAATGTTGGAAAATTAAGGCGTAGAGTGTCTTAGTAAAATAAAAAATGCAGGTTTCTTATTTGGTTGTTAGAATATCTGACAGTATTTTCGGTGCCTGTTCCTGAAGCAGAGTGATTTTAATGTTTGACTACCAGTCTAACAAGGAGCCCTGGTACAGCCCAATTTTATAATGGAAATACCTCATCTGACACCTATAAGACCTAATAGATCTACTTTCATGTGCTCATAGGTCAAGTCATGTGATCTGAATCCGTCCCTTTTGATTGAAATATCAACACTTATAAAATAACCCACTTCAGTGACCACATGGTCTATGGTGCTACTCACGCAGTTGACTATACTGTCAATGACGATGTTCTAAAAGTTCGAATCTCGGTCGGGTGAATTGAGGGTCGTTTTTCCAAAATATTTTTCCACTCTCCCTCCACGTAACTGCAAGTCCACTTTCTATAAATATAAACTTCTTTATACTTAAAACTATTAGCATAATAATCAGTGCATAAGCGTATAGCTCAAATGGGTAGTAAGACGTGGGGCTAAAAAAAACGTATAAAATATTATTTATAAAGATGTAGAACGTTCTAATTGTTGGCCTGAGAGAATATGTTTGGTTGCTTATGTAAATTGTGCTGTAAATCAATTTTCTGTGTGACAGGTATGATTGTGCGTGATGTGAGAATGATTATCTCTTACTCGGGAGACCTATATTTGAAACCAAACTATTGGAAAATGTGAGTTTCAAATAATTTGTAAAGGCTTTACAGTAAACAAATCTGGAATATGTGTCGTTTGGTATCAATATTATGTAGCTAATAGTATTGTAGATTAAATACTTTTATCAACATTTATGAAGCTCAACATAGTAACATATAATCATTACTTATTAATAAATTTGCATAATATAAATAATTCAAACTCTTGAATTGAAATATTTCCAATGTTTTTAATAAAGGAATATACTATTATTATTATTTACTTGGTTCTATTAAAGTATTTCTGTATAAAATAATTAAATACTTTAGTATTTTACAAGAATTGGACACCTCAGCTCAGTCAGTAGCGTGTTTGCCAACTGAGTTAAAGGTCCCGGGTTTGATTCCTGGAATGGTCGAAAATTTATCATTTGTGAAAATATGTGATACCATTTCACATTCTGGGGACTGAATGTTGTGCCTGTCCTAGTCTTAAGATAGATTACAGGTATATGAAGCTGCGACAAGCCTAGCTAACATGTAATGGAAAAATTTATGGCTTTAATAAAAAAAACTGACCCAGGCTACTGGTTGGAAACATTAATTGATGTAAAAATTAGTGTTTTATAATAACAAAATCTATTATATTTAATATTAAAATAACCTATATTGGTAGGACCATGGATTAAGCCTCAAGCTCGTCTGGTATGGTTGAACTATGACAAGGATTTGAGGGTTTGAATATTTAACATATTTTTTTTCTTCATCAGTTTCCCACTTTCTCTCCAAGCAAATTAACGTATATTTCACACAATTATAACTTCCTCGTAATTAGTACAAAAGTATTATTAAAATTGTGGATATCCTGGTAATATGAGATGCCAAAAAGGAACTGGTTGTTTATATTAGCTATTCGCTAACATATTTATCAAACAAAACATACATTTGAGCTCTCAATATTTGTAGCCTATTTGTCGCACGAACAAATACAGCACATGATGAAACTAACGTGTACGTATATCCTGAATTAATAATCTAATCTATGAATCACTTGCCTGTCCAGAATATTGCAACGAAGGTCTATCCCATTAAATGTATGATGATGATGGTGATGATTCAAGCTTCAACGGACTCACTACAATCCAGGGGTCGTATAATTGGATTAAAAGGAGATCCCTTCTATTTCAAACATCGCTGAGTAATTGTCTAACAAGAACGAAATTGCAAGAAATTAAAATGTATTCCATATACATTTTAGCTGACATTTATATTATTCTATAAATAATTAAATTTCCTAGAACATATAATTAAAGTAGAACTCAGTGTTCTTTGGGTAAAGGGCTTGTCTAAGGACTCAACGTTTGAGGGTTCATACCCAACCGATGTCAACGGATTTTTCTTGAGCGATAAAATTCCATTGCTAATCAAAATGCAGGTGACGTGGACTGATATTAAGATACGGTGAGAAAAAAGTCCATAGTACACATCTCTATCAAAATTTCATATTCATAAATTAATAAAATATTCTACATTCCATCAAATTTTCAGAATTAAAGCAATTTGTTAAACAAACATGCGTGTCACATAAATTGAATTCCGTCATTTTATTAAATTGCTATGTAAGTCAGGCATTACACCAAAATTTACTTTTCCGTTGTATCTTAGTGGGATTCTCTGTTCGGGCTATACGCGTACATTAATTACACTAATGGTATAGGGGTGAGGAAGGTAAAATATGTGTTATACGTTAGATTACCGATGGACGCAACACCATTATTGTAATGTGCTTTGGTGAAATTAATTCTGTATTAGAACATCGCTTCAAATGTAATCTGCACGTAGGCCTACTATTTTTTTTCTAGTTAAAATCTGGGTAACGAATACAATGTAAAATTCCAGAATAAGGAGAAATTATAACTAAATTATTTCAAAAATTTATGAAAGATTAAATTTTAATCAAAAATCTTAATTATTTAATAATATTTACATGTATTTTTTTTATAGTTACTTTGGTGTAAATGTGATTACCATGTATTTATATTATTATTAAGTTTTCTCTAAAGTGACAATGTTAAAAAAATAAGCGAATAATTCTATTAATGTGTACATTTTCTAACTGAAATTATTTTATCTTTCTTTTTAAACCAAACAATCTAAGGGAAAAAGCAAGTCAAATGAGAAATAATTGAAACTTTTAATTAACGAGGAGATGACAAAAAAGATAAAATATCTGTTTAAATTGATTCATAGAAAATATGTATTTTAGATCTTACTTGAATAAGTAAACTTGATTAGTTCAACCAAAACAAATAACATTAATTTTAAAATTTGTGTATTTCTATGAAGGTTAAAATTAAAAGAAACAAAACAAAGACTAAAGTTGAACCTTTTTAGTGCCAGTGTTTTGTTGTTGGGGTTTCTTGAGATTTATGTGCGTACAAACTAGGAGAACATACAGTGAAGTAAAAGGGGTGAGTCGGTAAAAAAAAAAAATTGAGAGAAGGAGGTAAGATAGGTCTAGGTTTCCAAAGACAAAGAGGTGGGCGTAAAATACTCTTAGAGATTTGAGTGGGTTTTTTTTAACATGAGAACGGGAGGTTGAAGGTGAAAACGTATTCCTTTTTTTTACAAGGGCTATATTCTATTTTTCTAATTATGTAACTATGTTTATAGACTAACTAGAATATGATGGCACGTCTAGCTATATAGTATTACAACAATAAAATGGCCAGACTGCCGAGGACGGGGAGATCGAGGTTCAAATCTCGGTCGGGTAGACTGGGGATGGTTTTTTCCTAATTGGTTTTCCACTCTCCCTCCACACAAATGTGGGTTCACTTCTTCTAAATTCAACCTTCCGATTCCCAACCCATTTGAGTAATTAGTACTTAAGAGTATGACCCGAACGGGTAGTAAGACGTGATGCAAATATTATTTATTATATAAATAATATGGCTCCATGCTGGTTTGCGGTATCAAAATAACAGTAATATTTTTCAGGTAATATATTATATAAAATCAGGATCAATCAATTTTCCACAGTTAAATTTAACTATACTGGAATATTCAGTTTAAAAATGTATAGTGGAAAGACTACTGTATT
Source organism: Timema podura (assembly GCA_033556935.1). Lineage (NCBI taxonomy): Eukaryota > Metazoa > Arthropoda > Insecta > Phasmatodea > Timematidae > Timema > Timema podura. The sequence continues at coordinate 41,234,443 of JAVRXN010000012.1, forward strand.
TTACTCCTATATGCACAAATAATAATATATAAATTAAAATTTTAATTTTGGTTATCATAATATTTGATTTGATGGTAAAAAAATTAGTAACAATCATAAAATAAGTTACTGGGTACGAATCGATGTAAAGAGAATATAAATTAGTACTAAATGGATAAAGACATCTGATCGGCTGAGCTTGTGACGTCACTCGGTACCCAAACCAGCTCGTTTCATACACAAAGCTATATGGAAGACAAACTAAGTTGTAAAAATCAATTTATATCTTGGAACTTTAAATAATAGATAAATCTTTTAAATCCATACCAATATCTAATTAACGTCATAACAATACTGATTTTTTTTAAATATGTATGTTTGGCTGTCTTCCTATTAAAATATACCTGATGTATACTGGGTGATGTGAGCAATTACATAATCAATTTTCTCCAAAGAGCGTTACCTTTATAATCTCCTTACATTGGTATTAACAACTTGAATTATATAAAGTTACGTAATCTTGAACCTTTTACACTTTAATTTAAATCGAGTAGACTAATACATAAACTTGATAAATATATGTTCGAGATATTAAACTGGTGATATAATAAACAATAATTTTACCTTTTTTTTAGCACCGCATCTTACTACCCATTTGGGTTATACGCTTATGTAATAATTACTCTAATGGTTTTAGGGATGAGGAAGATTATATTTATAGGAAGTGTACCCATATTTTCGTGAAGGGGGATGTGAAAGCAATATTGGAAATACGACCCTCAGTACACCCAACTGAGATTAGAACCTTGATCTTCCCGTCATTGGCATTTTAGGCTAATGCAAGAACAGTGCGTTAGACTAGGTGGTCACCGAAGCAGGTAGCCTTGAAATTGGTAGTATAAGAAGAATTCTCTCTATCAACAGATCACAAACTATTCCATAATTTAGTTATAATTGTGATGTATGTATAGAGTCTTAATTCAAAAGCCTAACGATAAACATAACTCATACTATATACATTTAATTTTAATCCTTTTCTAGTTTCAATCAGCTGCCATCCAAGTGTAATTCATACAAATACAATTTGTATTCAAAGGAATATCACAATGTATAAACAAACTCTTTTGTTAACAGAATGATTTATTTCCCATTGCTTTCAAACTTTAATCAACTCTGTTTATTTATACAGAATATAAAATCTATTGACCAAACATATTATTTTCTTCGATCTTGAATGATTCAATATATAGTTTAATATTTCAATACATGCTTGGTCACGGTTCTCTCCAGTAGCAAAATAGACGATTGTTCGAAAAAAAAAAAGATGATAATTTCAATGCACACATACAATTTTACGTTCATATAATATGTCAATTTAAAAAATCATATTAAGGTCATATAAATTATAAAAATAAAACAATTGACAATCCAGTATGACAGAACCCTCTAACATTTTTGGTAAATTAGGCCTATTCCTAAAGGTCTCAGGGTTGATTCCTTGAAATAGTAGAGCAATTAAAAAATATTAAACTAGTTTTATGTTTAGTAAAATTATGAATAAATTGTCAAGTAAGACATTAAGACATTACAAAAGTAAATAAAATATAATTAAATCCAGAGTGATGAAATGTGTGTGATTTAATACACAGCCTTGGCAAGAGAATATGATCAGCTTTTAAGTTCAAGTCAAATTAATCATCTCAATTTTGGTGTTAGTGATTGTTAATGTACTGTAGATGTAGTATAATGCACTATAATTCAATTATGCATAACAAGGCCTCCGTCGTGGTTCTAATTCCACGTTAAGCTGTAGGTCCTCCATTTCATCTCACAATCACCCTACCATTACACATTAGCGTAAGTGCGTATAACCCGAACGGGTAGTAAGACGCGGTTCTAATAATAATAATAATAATAATAATAATAATAATAATAATAATATTATTATTATTATTATTATTATTACTAATATTATTATTATTATTATTATTACTAATATTATTATGCATAAAATGAATAGTTTAGTCAATTGTTTATCATTTCATTTAATCTGTAACCAAACAAACAAATAAATGATAGAACGAACCTGAGATCAGTTTGATTTAGTTAAAAACAAAAATTAAAATCTTCAAATCATTACATTTTACATATTTTATATAAATATTATAATTGTAGTACAAGCTAAAAATCCAAACACGTATAAAATTATTGTAATTAAAAAAATCTAAGATTCAATTTATATTACTTTCCCGGTAGCAATTTTTTATTGTAAATTATACCAAACCGTGATACATTGAAGAACAACCTATTGAGACGTTATACGTCCAGTTTGCTAATGATAATGTTTTCTCGTTACCTATTTGTTTGTGTGTGTGTTTAAACTGAAGATACGGCGCAAAACGAATGAATATTCATCGAGCAGTGGCATAGGAGAGAATACTCTTTTTAAGTTGTTTCTTGTGCAGCGTCTCTTTATTTATTTTTAATTTACCTTCCTTCTTTCCGAAGCCATTCAGTGAAAGAAGTGAGAATATCGCATCACCCGTGAACGTTTCAAGTCTTGAAAAGAACAGAGTATGTCTAACGATTTTGTTTGGAACAATTATTATTATTATTTGCACCGCGTCTTACTACCCGTTCGGGTTATACGCACTTACGCTAGTGTGTAATGGTGGGGTGATTGTGAGATGAAATGGAGGACCTACAGTTTAACGTGGAATCCGAACCACGGTGGAGGCCTGGCATTCCTCACATTCACAAGTTGTGATTAATACACATCTTGTCAGAGGTGAAGTGTTTGGAACAAGAATTAGTGGTATGTGAGAGAGAAGTTAAAAAGGGGGTTTACGTTGGATGAGTTGATTTAGAGAAGATATTTGGTGGAGCAGGACCTGTCACTCAACATAAGATGTATTAAAAATATGTTTAAAGCATTTAGTAAATTTTAGAGTTGTATAATATATATATATATATACTAAAAATGTGTTACCAAATTGCCAAAAAGGCAGCTCTAGCAAAGAAATTATTTTAAGGATATAATTTTAAATACATTCTAGAAAAAATATATAATAGTACTTTTTTTATTAATTCTAGCCATAATATGTTGAACTTGAACATTTACTAAAAATATGTTTTTTTTGTAGTGTCAACCAGTGAATTAATTCTACTGAGACCACAGGAAATAAAACAAGTGTTATCAAAAGGAATATTTGTTAAAATATACAAAAGAGATGAAAGAATAAATTTAATATAATAATTATAAAACTCAAGTGCTTTTCTTATAAAAAAATATGTCTCAATTTATATCATCAACGCAAAATTATATCTTGTTAACAATTTTTTTATATATAATACATAAGTTTTTCTAAAATGTAATGTAGCTAGTGAATTTACACGTATTCTAAAATACAAACTTCATAAAATAAAAAAATGAATATTTAACCACGAGGCATTAGAATAAAGAATAATATAAATTAATAAAAAAATCAATTCAAATATTTTATATATATTTAATACCTTAACTCTCTTAGATTGCGGTGGGCAGGACATGCAGTATTAATGGGAGAATCTAGAACCTTGTTCAGGGTATTGACTGGCAAACCCAATGGGAAGAGATCATTGGGAAGACCTACACGCAAATGGTAAGAATGAATTTTAAAAAGATAGGATCTAATGAGGTGGACTGGATAGAACTAGCTCAAGACAGGTATAGGTGACATTATTTAATAAGTGCGGCAACGAACTTTCAAGTCCCAAAGATTAGGTGGATGACTGGTTTATAACTTTAGTATACCTAATAAACTAGCTGTATATACATCACATAATATACCAATATTATTATTTACACACCAGCAAATCACTCCTTATTTAAAACTTTGAGTGATATTAAAATATCCAGTATTTTATGATTAAATTAAACGTTTTGCAAATTTAATTCGTAGAACCAGATCTATTTGAGTAGATTTTATAATGTGTATTATCCAACGTCTAATTATATTCATCGTATGAGCTTCAGTAACTATTTTTAAAACATTTCATATCATAATAATAATTCAAGTATAAACTCATGTAATAATGTGTTTTATCAATAAATTAATGCTTAAGGGTTTGATTAAGCATTTATTTAACGAACTATCTAATTTTAATGAGCCAGAGGAATATGATGAATTTATATAAAGTAACCTTCAATCGACTTAAGATTGGATAGTGCTTAGGGTTCCGTGATTGTATTTACTTTGATCTCAGAACTTACTATCAATCAGATTAAGATTGGATAGTGCTTAGGGTTCCGTGATTGTATTTACTTTGATCTCAGAACATACCATTAATCAGCTAAAGATTGGATAGTGCTTAGTGTTCCGTGAGAGTATTTAATTTGATCTCAGAACTTACTATCAATCGGTTTAAGATTGGATAGTGCTTAGTGTTCCGTGAGTGTATTTAATTTGATCTCAGAACTTACTATCAATCGGTTTAAGATTGGATAGTGCTTAGTGTTCCGTGAGTGTATTTAATTTGATCTCAGAACTTACTATCAATCAGATTAAGATTGGATAGTGTTTAGTGTTCCGTGAGTGTATTTAATTTGATCTCAGAACTTACTATCAATCGGTTTAAGATTGGATAGTGCTTAGTGTTCCGTGAGTGTATTTAATTTGATCTCAGAACTTACTATCAATCGGTTTAGATTGGATAGTGTTTAGGGTTACGTGATTGTATTTAATTTGATCACAGAACTTGGGCATTTTACTTTTCCGGATTGTTATTTTATTGATAAAATTATGCTGTGAGGTTTTGAAACAAACTTTTAGCATTTATTTTGGAATGAAACCTATTTTGGAAAAACAAACAATACTAAATAACGCTTTATTTCTGGACGCTTTGAATGCGTTTCATTATTCACTATTCAGCGAATATAAGGGCGTTTCCTACCTGTGACGTAATGTAATTCAAGAAATGAATTACTATGTTAACGTATTTATATTTTATTTGAAAGGTTTTAACGATATAACATTAAAACTAAAAATAAAACTTCTTAAATAAATCTAAAATTAGTCCTACACTGTCACAATACTTTTTTTATCTTACAATAATTTTTTGTAAACTTATTTTTTAATCTTCTAAAACTTATTATATCAATTGTATTTTACTAACTAAAATGACCTATAGGTATACTCCTGCCGAAATATAGATTTAAAATATGTGGAAGCATATATCTATTTAAAATTAGAGAAAATAAATATGAAAAACAAGTATTTGCTGCCCAAGAACAAATAGGAGATTGGATATGTATATTCGTCAGTGGAAGAGGGTAGTATTATCAGCAGTTAAACAAAGGCCTTGCAGAGTAAACTACACATTTGATTCTCTCTCTTTCTATTTCAAACATTGGCGTAAAGGTGTAAGTGCTTGGAATGATTTAGTGTGACAAGCTATGATGCAACCCGTTTTGCAAAATAGTTTCAAATTTACTAACGTCATTAAAAAAATGCAGAAATATCCATAACAAGCGCACCCACTTGGATATGAAAACTTTTTTCAGTATTGGCGGAGTACGATTTTAATAAACCCTTCGCAGCTAACCAAACGTAGAAAAAAATAAATTAAAAACTGTGATCGTAAATCACCACAAATGTATTTAAAAAAAAGTGAACGTAGCTGTAAATGTTTTACTACATTCACGGATATGACCTATAAATCTTAACCAATTAAAAACAAGGATGCTTATATTTATTTAAAATGTATAAACGTTTCCTAAATTTGCACTAAAGGTAAAATTATTAACTTGTCATAAAAATCCACTTATAAACATTTTGGTCCCACCGAATTTTATTGTTATCATGATATTACTAACTATTTACTCGATAATGAACCAATTCAAAAGTAATTCGTTTTTTTTAAAAAAACAACTTTACTGCGCCATTTGAAATCACCAGCGTAGTGGGGGTTGGCTTATTTATTTGTAGCAACATCATTTAAGTGTTAACGACGAGGTGTTACGACTCCAAACCCATTATAATTTCGTTAGCTTTGGCCCCATCCCTCCCAACCCCCACGTAAATGTTTACAAAGCCATTCCCTCCCCCTTCCCCCAACATCAGCACCAACGTGTAATGGTTGCCGCTACTTTCAAATTACCGCCGCTACATAATATAACCAGTTACCACAAACATAAATGTACACAATAAATACTGAATACCTACAAATATGTATAGTTTGTTAAATAAAAACTATACACAATAAATAGGTTATAACTGAGTTAACTAACTTTGTTTAAAGTCCTATACAAAGCTGTTTTTTTAGCACCGCTTATTACTACCCGTTCAGGCTATACGCTTAAGTATTAATTACTCTTATAGTTTTAGGAATGAGGAAGGATATATTTATAGGAAGTGTACCCGTATTTGCGTGGTGGGATGGTGTTAAAATCATTTTGGATATGACAACCTCAGTAAATACGACCGATATTCGAACCTCAATCTTTCCATCAAAATCGTTTAGTCCTTCTGCGAGAGTAGTGCGTTAGACCATGTGGCCAAACACAAATACTTTTAATAACTCTTTTATTTTTTAATAAAGGCCGTAATATATATGAACTGGAGATTGAAGGTCTATCGTGTCATCATCGTGTTAGATTGGTTTTCTGGTGTTTGGAATATCAGGGTTTGAACCCCAGTCGAGTGTATTGAGGGTGCTTTCTCCTAGATTAGTTCCCATTCTGCCGTCCTCGTAAATGAAGGCACAGTTTCTCTAAAACTCATCTTTATCATATATATTTTATAAACGTATAACTCAAACGGTGACTAAAAAGTGGTGAGAAAAATGCATAACAACTATTTTGGTAGTTATTTGTAAATACCTTTTTTTTTCTATGTGCTACACATATAAATAGCAGAATGAAATATCTTATTGTTTACATTAATATTATTAAAAACGTAGGAAGTATAATTAGAATAAGAATTTACAAATATGCGTGAAAGGTAATTGAAGTCCATTTTGGAAAAGTTTCCTTAGTACACCCAGCTGAGGCTCGAACCAATATCCACATCCCCATCAGTGTCAATGAATAAAATACGTTGGTAGTTCTTTTTTCCACATGCTGAATGATATAAATAACTTAGCTCGAGGATTATAGCTGAGTAGTTTGTCCCCATAAGATACTATATAAATATCAAAGTGATAATATTATTATTAGCACCGCGTCTTTCTAACCGTTCTGGTTATACTCACTTAAGCTAATGATGTAATGGTAGGGTGATTGTGAGATTAAATGGAGGACCTACAGTTTAACGTGAGATCCGAACCACGGTGGAGGCGTTTCATTCCACACATTCACAAGTTGTGATTAATACACGTCCTGTCAGAGATGAAGGAAGGGTTTGGCAATCAGATAAATCTGTGTCGGGACCGAGGATTGGACCCCGGACCCTCAGCACAGAAGTATGACACCTTACCCCTACACCACCAGGTCACCTAAAGTGATAATATAAAATATAAAGTGATGATAAATTATAGAATGTGATTATAGATAAAAGAAAATTAACCTCTATAAACAGGGATTAATTTGATATCTGACCTAATCAGTAGTAAAATTCAAGTCCATTCCGAATCTAACATTTTAGATTTCAAGGCCACTGCTTCAGGCATCATAATTTTGATAAGTTAATGACTAGTTCCAGAGGTCCTGGGTTTTAATCCCCACTGTTTCTAGATTTTCTGTTAAGCAATGGGTTTGTAGCGGTGTCAACTTTGCCTCATGTGGACAAAATCAATGAGCCATTACTCGAGTAAAAAAGTAGTGACTCCGGTCTAAAAAAACTTAGACTAACCGCCATACGGTTTCTTTTTAGGACCATATGGTAACCTCTCGGCATAATTTGGTACTATTTTCACCAACAAATCGCATCCGCTCGTTTAGTGTGGCTTCATTTTGGATTTGACACCATGGAGTTTTTTTATCGACTAGATCACGGGTATACGAATGGACATCCCATTGTTTATAATGTTCATAATAATTAATTACTGGTAGATAAAGTAGTTTTAGCTACAAATAGGCAGTGGAATTCAGCTAGAGTAGGTAGAGTGATATCTCCGGTAGGGCGCATCCCTAGGTGGCGGATAGATGGATGCCCGTCCCCTCTGGGGCTCTCGCTGATCTGGGAGCTATTAGATCCAGAGGGCTTCGGGACAGCCACCAGGGCAGGGTACAGAGGCGTAGTACACCCAGGGGGCACCAACAAGTAGGATACGAATTAGTAGTAGGAACTGCAGGACATTTAGGTTAGGTGCCATTTCCAAACTCATATTGTATTAAAATCGGACTTTAGCTAAATGATGCAAAGTAAATTTAAACTGTAGATCTAGGTTCCGAACTACATGCTAGGAATCGGGACAGTTAATTTAGGAAGAATAAAAAGTTCATAATGTTAGCATAACTATATCGTTGAATCATTACTCTACATTTTCAAGACCTAGAAAAGTTTAAATTAATTTCACATTAAATATGAAATAGTAGAGTGAAAGTAAATGGTATATTATAAAAAATAATTGATATTTTATTATACAATGGTATCCATCGAAGAGAAATATATATATAGATAATTTAATATTTCTATTAAAAGGCTTAGTTATTAGTGACTTAATTAGTATTTACTTTCCATTTATAAATGGTGCATGGTAAGAAATTACAATAAAAATAATTTATGTGAAAATGGAAGAGTATAAGAAGAGAGTTGAATTATTAATACAAAAATTACCGACTGGTTAATTTGGTATTAGGAAATTGAAGTGAATATGTGGTGACGTAAAAACATGTTCTTCGGTCTCAGGCGAAACCGACTCTCTTGACTTTTGTACTCAAGAGTTATTACCGGTGGTGAAAATCCAGAAACTCAGGCCACACAGAGTTACATCCTCTTGCATCCCCTTCCAGCTCCCTTCACCCCCACCAACCACCTCTTTCCTATCCCCCTGTAGGTTTTACATGGAGCTAACTAAGATTAAATATACACGGGGAAAACGTACATAACAAGTGCCTGGAAGAGAAGAAGAAAGGGAAGGGTTGGGGTAACTTTTACCAGAACACATACACTGGATCGTCGGAGGAAAATAAATATAGTGCTTAACTTAATTAGCGCGTACATGGACATATCGTTTCATTAAATTATTTGAATTCTAGGATTTCTCTAAGTTGTTGTGGCCGTGCTGAGTTTTAAACCTCGAAGGTGGGGAAAAAAAAAGAAGAAATAACTTTTTTTTTTTTTTTGGTCATTGGAATTAGTTTCTTCCAAATCCTAAAGGAACAATGAGAGGTTTATACACATCACTAACAAGGTCACTCTAATGGGGAAAAACAATCTGTGAAAGGGGTGAGTTAAAATCTGACTTGGGTAAAATCTTTAAGCTGTGGGCAGTAGTACTCTTTCAGGGAGTATAGCAAGCCCCAGAGTGAAAAAAAAAAGAGACAACTTAAATATTTGTGGTTTGAGGTATGACCACAGGGAGATGCACAAAACTAGCACATTCCTCCAATTAAAACCATATTATTTATACTAAATACCGCTGATTTCAATATAAACTTCCATTATAATTTTATTGAGGAGGAAATATTTAACAAATGTCAAAGCAGTAAACAATCTTAGAGCTGAACTACAGATATATATATATTCACTACCTACATCATGAAAAGCTAGTGAAATGTGACTCCATCCCACGATTAAATCGTTAGCTATCATAACCATTGTCAATAGTGAGTAAAGGATTGACTCTCATACGCGAGTTTCAATGCTATTAGCAATAGAGTTATCGACAAGATAATCTAGTCTGATTTATTATTGTTAGTAATAATTATATTATAATTATATTGACGATTCATATTACTGCACCGTTGGACTCCAAAAAACTTACAATAATCTATGAACACATAATGAAGACGCAAATTGAACATTAATTTTACTAAAGGGATAATCAAATCAACAACAAAAACACCACAATTATCATAGAAAGAGGGACCAGTTTCATAGTCAAACTTTGTACGCCTCAAGTACGGTGCTATACTAAATACAAGACGACACCTAACTAGACTCGAATGGAATGGGCCAGTTTTCGAATATATATATATATATATATATATTATAATCTAATAAAATTATTGTATATATATATTTATATATTATATATTTGTATATATATGTATATAAACACAATTAAAAATCCATAATTTATTATGCAAAGATACACAGTTCTTCAACAGTAAGAATTCATGATATATTAATAACCAACATTATATTCAATAAAATAATGTTACTAGCTAATATATATTATATTTTAGCTGAGTCATCGAGATATAACTTCTCTATTCTTTACTAGTCTTTGTAATGTAGAATAATATTAAACATACCACCAGAGGAGGTAATGTCGTAATACACCAAACTATATTTTTTATATTATATATATATATAAATAGTTTCTATAAGTACCATAGTTTAGTAAGTGAATGATAGAAAGAACGTTAATGAATATTTCCAATTAAAAATACCATGAATTTGGTAAGACTATGGTTTGAAGATAATTAGTTTACCAAAGGTTGGTACCATCCTAAATTAAAATAAATATGTATCTTAGCCTGAAATAGCAATATCCAACTTAAGTTAACCAAACTTAACATTAAGCTAAAATTTAACAATGCCTAATGTGATTTTGCTAATCCACCTTTGCCTACGACCACTAATTTTATAAGGTTTAATCAAAATAACACCAATATAATCTGTATAAGAATGGTCATATTTTTATAGTAACTAATATAAATTAATTTACAAAAGTAAATAAATGGTTTTAAAATTTTAGGCCTAATATATATTTTTAGCATCACGTGTTACTAACTTTCGGATTATTCATATATGTACTAATCACTCCAATGGATTAGGAAGGTTGAATTAATAAAAGTTTTCCCGAATTTGCCTGGAGAGAGAGAGAGAGAGAGAGAGAGAGAGAGAGAGAGAGAAGAAAATAGGAAAACCTTTAGAAAAGCCACCCTCATTACACTTGACTGGGATCGAACCATGATTTACCTTTCAAATGCATACATGTTTGAAATTATGGGCTATTATTTATATTTGTCTTACGATGAAAATGTTTATTACAAATATAAAGGCTAGTAACATTTTACAATACATATACCTAAGAATTCCATTAACTCGCTATTGGAAAATGAGGTGAGTTCATTTATCTGAAATGTTTGTTAGAAATTCCTTTGGTTCTGCGATCTGCTCTGAACTTATTGAATTCTATGGAATGAATTTTGTGAACATAGATTCCTTAGCTCTTATATTCAAACAGAGAGGACCTTATATCACATTTCATTTAACTTAATTAAATTGGTAAGAATAAAATAAAAATAGATTGTAAAAATTCTGTACAAATTAAACTTCAAAGGTTTATTCACCAAATCATCATTATCGTTGGGTTATTCTTGAAAAAAAAATTAATACTTTGACATATTTAAAGCTATATATTAAAAACAATAATTTAGAAAAGATAACCAATTTTTCTTTTGATCTTAAAACAAAACAAAAAATATTAAAAATTGTATAATCCGATCGGTTAGTGAAATCGGTGCTAAAAAAAAGATCAAATGCATTCTGTGTATAATATTGTACTGCTAGAAATCAATGATACATTTTATATTTAATTATTAATTTGAAATAAATTTAACCAAACAATTTATGTTCTGTAAAAATCCCAGAATGTATAATATTATCGATTAAATCTCACCCTTAGCTCAATCAGTAGCGTGTCATGTACTATTGAGCTGAGGGTCCTGGGTTCGATTCCTGACACTACCGTAAATTTTATCATTGGTGAAATATGGGACTACCCTTTTACAGTGATAATTACCTGCTGGGGATGGATTTTTGTGTATACTCTCTATTTAAGTTAATTAATAAATGTGTACTGACACAATCAGTCGATTCAGTAAGTACACGTTAAATTTATGAAAAAAAAATACGCATCTAGATATAGTAAGCAACAGAAATATTCCAAGACTCAATTTATATTAAGTTTAGAATATACAATTTTATAGTTTGAGTTTTAGCAAAAATCAATTAAAATATACATATTTTATATTGTTTTCTTACACATGCTTTTATTTTTAATGTATTACAAGAAAAAAAGGATTTAAATAAACCACCTATTTTATTTACACTCATTCAGTTCGGTTCTTTCAAAATTTCTATGTGTGATTATTTGTTTTTATTAATTTAAAATTTCCTCTATTTTGAATGGTCTTCCTCTGGCCTTTATTCCATCCAACATTTTAGTTATAATTGTAATTGTTGAAAAAGTAATTAAATTCAAAAATGTTTGATAAATACAGCTTACTAAAGTCAACAGATGTTTCTCCTTCGAATATAATAATTAACCTAGAAATTATCCGTCTAAAAGTTTGAATAACATTTCGCTTAGCTTGCATTGAACTTCTCAACCTATTTACTTAAAAGTAACTTATAAAATCGACCCCAAATAATATTTACCTCTTATGTCAGTCTGTTGCGATATATATGTGTACAGAAAGAGTACCTAGAAGTATGAATGCTAATTAAATTCTCGTGTTAATCTTTAACTAAACGTATTTTAAACCCAAGTATTAACTTTTCCGTGTATAGGTTTAACTAGGGCGGAAAAAGGATTTAAACAGGGATATACTGTTATTTGTGAGCATTCAGTAGAAGAGTGGGGTAAGTGTAGCTAAGGAAGAACTCCTGGGAAAAATATATGGTAATGTATGTCAAAGAAAAAAATTATTATAACATAAAAAAACCGTTAGAATAAAATCTAAGTCAAATACAGACACAATAGTTTGCTTAATGATTTATAAGAATAGAGATAAAGACATGTGGAATGTAAATACATAAAGAAGACAGAGTATAGAGGGAAGCAGCTTAATGTGACTTAGAGTTCATTGGAATATAATGATTTCATTCAGCTTAAATAATGTTTTACTTACTTTATTTAGTGAGTATTTTTATATAAAAAAGATACAAAGCGTAAGCTATCCATCCAGTATATAGGCTTGTATACAAAATATATATAGGCCTATATATAAATATATAGGCTTAAATATATAAATATGTATATATATACAGAGTACTTGGAAACTAAACGCCCAAATTGCACATATAGTTTTTTGAACCAAGATTAATACAAAATCCCTACACATTTACATCCGTCAAACTATGCTAATACCACAAAATCGTGTTCAAAGTTTTGGGGAAGTACCCCAGGAGAGCAAAGCTGTTCAAGCATGCGTGTACAACAGGTTGAATAGGAGCTAGGCGCATGGCACTACACAACTCAACATCTTGAAGTACGGCAGCAGAACATATTACAACTAATAGTAAACAACACAACAGTCCATCTGTAAATGAGAATTCATTCATACATATATTAACGCTCCTACACACACAGCAAGTGCTCGCTATTATTACATGTGGAGTGCCACGTACCTAGCTCCTATGCAATCTATTGTACACGCATACTTGAACAGTTTTGCTCTCCCGGCACTGTACGCCAAATTTTTTAATACAATTTAATGGTATTAGCATAGTTTGCCAGATGTAAGTTTAGGGTATTTTGGGTATTACTTTTGGTTCAAACAAACTACATATTGCAGATTTGGTGTTGAATTTACAAAACTATATATATATATATATAATCTGCAAACATATTTAACATACATATATAAATAGTGCTTATGGTCATCGTGACTCACTCACCTACAAATTTTTCTAGAAGAAACAAAACAACGAACAAAGTAGGCATAATATTGTAAATAAAACCTGTTTTAAAATGTGTGTGCTAGCCTCGCATATCATACACTTCGTTTGCACTGATATATAATTAGCTCATCTTGATTGGTTCCACTAATGTATAACTTATAAAATAGACTCATTAAATTTAAAAAAAGACACCTGAACACAGGTATAGAACTCAGAAACTTTTACTTAGTAATCTAATGCTCTAAACACTGAGCTATCTATTCCGCTCTCAGGGTTAATATTCACTCATATTTTAAAGGCATAATCTGTGATTGATGGACGTGTGGAAATAGATTGTGATATTTAATACATAATTATATGTACATTCGTACAATTATTGTCATTGTATAGTTGCCAGCAGAAAAAGTCAGCCCAAGACGTAGGTGGCTGCGTTATCTGATAGCTCGTGATCTTAATTGATCGCTCATATATTGCTAACAATTTATCCACGTCCATTACAGACTATGTCTTAAAATATTAGTTGAGAACGACCCTGAGCGTGGGACAACTCCTGGATAGTTCAGTGGTTAGAACATTGGACGTGCAAAGCTCGATTCCCGTGTTCAGGTATCATTTATCAATTTAATGAATATTATACTTAAATACAGCTACAACAGTAACTAACAAATATAATTATTTGGCTGTTTAATCACTTATAAAATAGAGCCATAGTGTAATCATCCAAAGTAACAAGGCTATCTTTTAGTGCAAATAATATATATCTAAGATAAAAAGACCTAGTTGCTTGACGACTACCTTACATTTATGTATTTACTTGCTATTGATTTGATTCTTATAAAACTATAGTTATCTGGCTTTATTTGAATCCTCATCTTAAAATGTGTTAAATTTACTTGCCAGAAATCTGTCTTCTATATGAAATTAACATAATACTCATTATAAATGTAACAGGGACATCACTTCATTTGAATATAGCTTGTTTCCATACTCTAACGAGCTATAGGTTGTATTGTCTCCCATTTACTGCATTACTATACAGTGAAAATAAAATAGAGATACTAGAAATTTCATAACGATTCATAAACTAATTGTTGGTCATCAAATAATCCCATATGAATTGCAAGTTAAGCTCCCGGTTTTTAATAAGATTGTAATTGCAAATTATTCATTCATGTGGGGAGTATTATTTAATAAGAGCTTGTAGATTAAATACACGGTACGATTGACCTATTTCAATAGGTCACAGACTATGTTGTTTAAAATGTTATTTAACAAAACACAACTAAACAAATAAGAAAAAATAATTAAAAACAATGTGCTCCATTAAAGGAATCTCAGAAACATTTCATATTTTGTGATCAAAACCACATATAAACCACCAAAGTCTGGTAAGTTACAAATAAATGCTAGAAACATAGAACATATATATATTTAAAATATTAAATATCGGACATCTTTGAAAGATGTTGTCAAACAATCAATTGAATATATTTATTAAAATAAAATGTTTTAAATGCTTGGACATAATAAAGCTTTTGATTAGTTTTTAGAAAATAAACATCAACATTCACATCCAAATTATGACCCCTGCGTCTACTGGAATCGAACTAAGGATGGTTGTGAAATTATCGAAGTCTCATTATATAAGTTTCATTGATTGTTAGGATTCTATTTTAATATTGAAAAAACAACACAAGACTGATAAAGCGAACATGTTTATGTAAAAATAATGAAGAATATATTTATAGCACCTAAAATATTGTTTCAAGTAAGGTAAAAGTCGATAATTTTACAATAGTGTTATATTAAGAAGATACCACGAAACACAAAAAGTGGATATCAAATATACATAACTGAGACTGGAGTTTGGAAAATAGAAAAGTAATTTCTTTTCTTTTATTCCCCCCATTCTCTCATTCATTTGGCTATTCCGAACGTTTGTTCAAACAATACAGAGACACTTAACAGAATCTAATTCCCTTTTCTTCTCCAATTTCAAATTCTCGAGAAACATGAAGGAAAGGACAATGGTATTCTATTATGGGTGGCTTCTGAAATTTGTTTAAATGAAAAAAAAAGTAGAAATATTAACACAGGGATGTCTGTGGCGATTGTTTGTACAGAGTACGTCAGATGTAGATAGAGATGTTACACTCGAGAGAGAATTATATTTGTCGGTTTGAGAAAATGTACGTTAGGATTATTTAAAGAAGAATATACACGAAACGAACAGAAATAGCAATCACAAATGTATTCCTCACTTCCAAGAACTCTCCACTTATTTGCTGTTGGTAGATTTATCACGCGGTTTGTATATGATGTCCAAACATTTATTGATTAGGAGTGATTACTTACGTTCCAATAAATAAGTTAGCGTTTAATCATACATACATAATACATACATACATACATACATACATATACATAATCATATATACATATATACATATATATATATACATATATACATTATATATATATACATATATATTATATATATACATATATACATATATACATATATATACATATATACATATATACATATACATATAATATACATATATACATATACATATATACATATATATATACATATATATATACATATATACATATATATACATATATACATATATATACATATATACATATATATACATATATACATATATATACATATATACATATATATACATACATACATACATACATACATACATACATATAAAATAACGCCATTCCCTTGTGGGGTGGATAAGAAACTCTACATATAACACACAAAAATCCATCCTCAATAAATTTTTCCACATTTCATAATGTGTCTTAATGGGTTTTTTTACACATTCTTCTACCATATTAAGACATGGCCTACCACTTCCATTAAGATCCTTACACTCTACCTTCATATATTTACTTCGTCACCCGATTTACACTCATCCTTTAAATATGCCCAAGCAACGTAAGACGCTTCTTACACATAGAACTATTGGATTCCCTTTCAAACCACACTCCTTCAGCACCCATTCTTTACTGACTCTATCTATAGGAGTTTTTCCACATACATTTCTTAGATAACTCGTTCCAACCACTTTCACCTTGCTCTTGTGTTTCTCTTGACAAACTCACACTCTAAATTCACTAAACAATGTTGGCGTCAACACACTTTTATACACTGCCATATTTGCCTCTTAGACTCAGGTTTATAGACTTACTTAGGTTTATAATTAATGGGTTTTTGGTTTAATATACTGTTTGCGTGGTTACCACATTAAATAATTACAACCTAACTTTGTTTTTTTCTTTCACTTACGTTGTAGTTCTTACTTTGCCTAACCAGATACGAGAGTTTTTTTTTTTTAATATCATGGAACAGAACAAGGAGATGGTTTTCAAGGATCTAATACATACGTAGTGCGAAAGAATGGTAATTAACAATTCTGATATAAGTGTGGTCCCAGTCACTTTAAGCTTCAATTATGTCTAAATGACATCTCAATACACTTTAAGACCTTAAGTCTCAGTAGTCTCCAGTGTTTAAGTCCTACCCAGGTTTGTTAGTGGAAAAGAGATTAAGTCACAATCATCCTGAGGTCATTGACACTGTTGCAATTCCTGCCAAATTTGCCCCATTAGATTGTTATCCTCTTTGCTTCTGTTCTATTTGTATTTCATTTTTATTTGATAAAAAAAAACTGAATTGAGGTTTTTGGATTTTATTTCTGTTTGAATCCTTTAAAGAACGTCTTGGGGTCTTGTTTGATAGTTTGGTTCGAGTCTTTGGGAGGAGATTGTTGTCTCATATGATTTTGGTTCGAGAGAGAAGTTGTACTGCCTTTGTTCCCCTATATCGGGTTGCTCCCACATTAAAATCATTTTGAAGTTTTAGAAATGTGTGAAGGGTATTCAACTCCCTCCCCCTCTCTTCCTTCTCTGCTACCATCACGCCCTTTACTTGTCCTGGGAGTGGCTGGCACTCATGGCCTACTAAACAATATTTGAAATTATATATATATCATTAAATTTCCTAACACATTTTTATTTTACAAGAGGGGGGGAGGGTGATCCCATGAGCCAGATTAAGATCACAGCGACCATGTGGATAGAGTTATAGATATAGGTTTGGCTTATGGAGCTTTCAATCGTGAGAAAATTCTGAATCTTGTCTTTATCAAAATAACAAGGAACAGACCTCATTCTTAATTCGGAGAGGCATGACTCCTGGTTCTTAAAAACCAACTTTTTATATTTATAGATCAAGCGTTTGAACCTTTAATTTAACTATCATCTTTTGACCAAGAGGATATATTAATTGATCACAAGTCCATACGACCCTAGTTGGATCTCTGAATGTGCTGATGAAGCCTAGTTGATAATTTTATACTAACAATTATTACATGGATGATAGGTCTACTGGCACCTTCTTGAATAGAAAACTTTTGTTTTAAGTAACTAAAATACTAAAGAAGTTTTACAGCAATACTTATTTTAGATGAACAATGTTCGTTAGTTAGATTAAATGAATATTCTCACACAGCCCAAAAAAAGCAGTAAAAATAAAAGCTAATTTGAATACCGATAGCCAACTGTAGTATTTTCACAGGTCTTATAACAAACTTGTTTATTTTTTAAATAAAAAATTAAAATAACTCTCCAGTAGGAATATAGAGTTTCATGGTGATATCAACAATTGTTGAATATCTGTCACGAGAATAGTTGCATTAGATGAAAAACATTTTAGATGAAGATAAAATATTGTCATTAAATTCCCGACCATCCTTGACAGATAATAAAGAAATGTTGAGTTCGCCATGTGAAGAAAATTAGGTTTTTTTTATGTTTGTACTGAAGCATAGGTACCGGAACTATTTACACATTTCATTGTTCTATTTAATCTTAATCTTAATCAAACATTATTAGGAAAATCTGGTCAAACCATCAATAGTATTTTGTTCAATCTAATAAATCCTACAGCATAGCTATATTTAATTGTTTAGTGAATTTTGTTCTTCCAGTCATTGCTTTCCCCTTTTTGTTTCTACTCAACCTAACAACCTGAACATAGCGTCATTTTTCACTTTAGCCCCCACTCCTATTTTCTTTTTTCGCTATCGTACAGGTAGAGAAAGTATTGTGATCGTCAAAAAAATTGAGCTCGAGATTCTGATGAATCTTGACGTGAAACTTCAACCCCCCCGAATCAAAATAGTGGGTTTTGAATTTACGTCTGTCTGTCTGTACCTCCAACTAGAGCCTTAACTATTTTACCGATCGGACTAAAGCTTGGTATCTAGAGTTTTCATAGAAGTGCACCAAGGGTTGTTTGGAATTGGATATCTAACCTAAAATTAAGGGTAGTTTACTGAAGGGCAAAAAGAGAAAAAGTCGAATTTCTCTAAATCGACTCTAATGATGTTGATTAAATTTCTTTTCAAAACATTTATGGATATTCTAAACAAAATGGCTAGTCTCAATATTTCTGCAAAATGAATTTAAGGGCTCGGGTCAGATGCGTAATATATCATTTTATATCATATCTCCGTAACTGTTTAAGATATGAAATGACTTACTTTATAAAATATGTAGATATATTTACAATACAAATATTTTATTCGAAACATATTTTTATAAAATAAATAAATTTCAAGTTATACGCAAATATATACATATATACATAATTTTTAACTTTTCGAAAACTAAATTTAAAGTATTGCGACCATAAAACCAAAATATGACCCAAAATGTTATTATTATTAGCACCGCGTCTTACTAACCATTCGGGCTATACGCACCCAAAATGTTGATGTATGTCAACGTCTCATGACTCCCCTACCATAAAAAGTGGTCTTTGCAATACCATCAGTCTGTTTGTCTTTTTAGACTTTCTCAAAATTGGCTATAACGATTTTGATTGAAATTCGTATCTAGTCGTTGATTAAGATTTTAAGTAAACTGGCTATTTTCATTTTCCCATGAAAATGAATTTTAGGGTAATTTACAGATGCGGAAATTTACGTATTTCCGCAACTACTTTAGATACCTCATAACTTATCATTGCAAAATTGTAGTACTATTAAAAATAAAACAACTTTTATTTGAAACTTATTTTTATAAAACTAACAGTTTTTTAGATATTCGCAAATATATTAATACGATTTTGTGAGGTTTAGTTGTAAAGAGATACTACTTAAGTTTTGATGCAATAATTCTCCAATGTCATAAAGTAATTAAATAAAATTAAGTCTCTCAAAAGTTTTGTTATTTTTCCTTAAAACCCTTAGGAGAAATGCTTGTACAACTATGATCTATTTCCATTTTAGACTCAAGAGTCAATATTTACATTTTTTATTGATCAAAATTTATAAATGAGGAATTAAATAGCAATGCGATGACCTGAAGATATGCAACATCTAATATAATGTCGATAATTTTAACCGTAAGTCGAAATTTCAATACGAAGTGTTGACCCTTGTGGACTCAACATTGATATTTTTTGTTGGTCCAAACATTCAAATGACAACATTAATTCTTTAAAAATAAAATTATAAAATTTAAAACCGAGACTCAAAAAATGTTTTACATAAGTATAGTGCAATTTATTCTTGGGTTTGCTAGTGTATATTATTTCATTTCACATATATTACGAGTTTTGAGTAAATATCTTCATTTTTAAACAATATATCGAGATAGTCCTTGCGGAGTTCCGTACATTTATTTTTACTCAAACTATCCAACATAGTAAAATGTTGTCTCCTCCTACCTCCCCTGGACAAAAAAAAAAAAGTTCCGGAGCCCCTGTACTGAAACAATATTTGACCTATTTCGGCCAAGAAAATGTTTTGCCATAAAAACTGCAAAATTTTAACATTAACACGCGTGATCTACACGCTCACCTTAAGAAAACTAAGTTAAGTTATAGATGACAAACTTGGATACGGGAATTGAACCCAGACCTCTGACTATATGTGTACATAATCTACCAGTAAGCCATCCCATTTTGTATTTTTCTAAATAAATAAATTAGTAATGCATATGTTATCCATACACAAAGTGTTAAGGACAACATTTGGACACTGATAATGAAGTCAAACCAACTTAAACAACCCATTTATTACCGAGGAAACTAAAGATAATTACTTTCAAACAAAGGTTCTTCCGTTCATTTACGGGCTCGGTATTTAAATCTGGAAAAATCGTTTACAATATATTTTCAGTTGATATGCGTCAGACACTAATAAACTTTGTTAAGTTTCAATAAACAACACCCAAAACCAATACAATATTTATTAATATGTACAGTTCAAATAGATAAATTTAAAACAAATTAAATACAAATGTTACAATAATTTAAAATAGATATTAAATAGAGATCATAATAACCATATTTCTAGTTTTGTTAGTAAGGGATTTAGTGTGATAATAATTTATATGTAAATGCAATCAATGCAATTTAATGTGGTCGTGATTAATAATTGACCTAGTAGGTTTGAATTAAAAGGATAATTAACTTCATTATATTAGCTGACAGCTTGATTAAATACATATTAATTTTCATAAATAATAACTAACATAACTACTCCGTTAGTTTACTTTTCCTAACTTTTCATTTTTATATATGTTTTTATTAATTAAGTGTATCTATCGTGAACCAGCTTAATTCTAGAACCAACACATCCCACAGTATTCTAACCATTTATTCGTTACTGTGAACGGGGAATATCCAGTTATGACAATATTGAATTATTACGGTCTTGTCAGAAGTTTAACTGACGGAGCTAAGGTTTGGACAGTATTTTAGATATTATAAAAGCTTTTAAAGCGACATAAGTGAAAGAACTTTAAGAATGATTAGTATTAGATTATATGATAAAATAAAGTCATCATCATCATCATCAATAGGTAATAAATCTTTCAAATGGTTTGCTGTAGCTCTACTATTTTGCCTATCCTATGGCCAATTTATTTTTACATCTTTCTACCTTCTCTTATAAGCACCGTTCACTCTCTGTTACGTGTACTCCATTTCTGGGCTCTCTCTTGAATTTCTCTTTTCCTCATCACCTACTAAAATCTTCGTCAAATTATCATGTCTCAGTAAAAGTCCTATTATGTTATGTCTTCTTTTTTGTATATCTTTGCAAAGTTAACTTTCTTTATCTGCTTTTCTCAGCATTTCACTACCACAATATAAAGTATACCATGAAAACTGAACAATAATAGTGATGATGTGACTGAACAAAGTATACCATGAAAACTGAACAAGAATAGGGATGATGTGACTGAACAAAGTATACCATGAAAACTGAACAAGAATAGGGATGATGTGACTGAACAAAGTATACCATGAAAACTGAACAAGAATAGGGATATGTGACTGAACAAAGTATACCATGAAAACTGAACAAGAATAGGGATATGTGACTGAACAAAGTAAACCATGAAAACTGAACAAGAATAGTTATGATGTGACTGAACAAAGTATTCCATGAAAACTGAACAAGAATAGGGATGATGTGACTGAACAAAGTATACCATGAAAACTGAATAATAATAGGGATGATGTGACTGAACAAAGTCTACCTTGATATTCTTTCAAATGTACAATAACGGCACCTCTTAGAAATATAAAAACTTTTTTGGTAGTTAATATTAATAAAATTTTATTATATTAATTATGAGTGTTATTTGAGAGACAATGAGAAGTTCTATCAAAATTGAGAGATACGAATCACATGACCTAATCAATGAATACGTGAAATTAAATATAATAACTTTCATTAAATGTCAGGAAAGTTGGATTATAGCTAGGCCTTTTCATAAGCTATATTAAACAATCTACTGGGGAAAAATATTATAATTCATGTATTACGATCATATTTGACCGTCATTTAACAAATCTGGTAACTATTGCCTTAATATGTTAATTTAAAGTTATACATGCATTACTCAGACCCGATGGGGCTGAACACTAACAAGATACACCGATGAGGAGAAGAAATATTAATTTATTATTTTTTAGCTAAAATAAGGGGCAGCTAATTTCCTTACCATTTAACTATATCATGCTGTGACTATAAATTAGTTGTTTTATGTTTTGGATAGCACAAACGAGCATTCAGACGCTTGACATTATAGAACCAAGTGGTTTGAGATTTATTTGCCAATAAAAGCAAACCTTTGACCCTTTAATACCCTTGGTTCAATGAAATGAGCCCTGATGATAATTGTTAATCAAGGAATACATATTACTCATTAAAGTGGACAGGAATAATACGCCTGAAACAAGGTGATAGATAAAATATTATATTATACTATATCTTACTATTGGTCATTCATATGTAGATGACAATTCCCACACGTCCATCACAGACTCAGCCCTAAGCTATGAATGAAGAATGACCTTGAGTATGGAACAAATACTTGTTAGCTCAGTCAGGGCCTATGAGAGGAATTTAATCAGGAGGTACAAAACTTTATCGGGCCTCTATCCATTTTACAATAATCCTGTCTAAAAAAATTTAATGAATCAATATTATCTGAAAAAAAAGAAAATAAATAAGACAAAAATATATTTAAATAACTAATCCATTTATACAAAAAAATAAGACAACAGAACAAAAATTATTATACTTCTTATAATTTAGTAATAGTACTTGTAGTGGAAATGTGACTGCTAGTCATCAATACCAGCAGACATTTTCTGAAGTCCCAGGAATTTCCAGGCCCCTTTTAGACTCCCGGGCCCAAGTAGGATGTACTCCCTGCACCCTCTTTAATAGGGCCTGAGCTCAGTGGTAGAGTATTGGCTCGATAAGCCAAAGGCCCCGTGGCCAGGTGTAATTTTTTAACTAGTTCAAAGTAATTGAAATGTGGTCCCCTCCATACGGACAGTGCCTTAACTACAATGTGTGTTGATATTCATTAAAATGTTATAAACATTATAAAGATAAAGAATATATTTACTATATTAATTTTAAATAATACAAAAAAATTAGAAATAATTTCGGTCTCGCGTCCTAAATAATTTAGATGATTTATTTAAACCAGATCCTTGACATTTTTGATATTACAGGATAAGTTGATAAAAAAATTGTTTACTACAATAATTTATATTTTATTTTCAAACTGTAGCTTTTCATTCATGTGAAACATTATTTGTATTGTCTCAGATAGAACATTTATGGCACTAATAGCGATAATAGTTATCCATATATTATACTTTCATAAATCAATACAAGTGGTTAGTTATAAAATTGTAAAATAATTACCCTCCAGTTGGCAGACAAAAGTACCAGTAGTGGAAAAATCTCATGACATATAACAGATGAAAATAGACGAAGTATCATTTATAAAATATCTATATGGCCTTAAGCTGACATTACTAGAAAAAATCTTCTCACATCCGATACAATTATTCGACCATCGAACCTTGAAATGCCCTTAAGAAGTACGTCTATGTTTTTTCAAGCAGCCTTTCAAAAATGTATGAACAAAGTTACAAAAAGTGAGGTTATGGCTGTTATAATGGTAGGTTTATTATAACTACCCATCAAGTTAATAATAGAGTAGACATACCATAATTTTATGATATCACAAAATTTCTTCCTAAATGTTGTAAGTGAGGAAATGATCTGGGCGTAGACTAGTTATAAATTACCTTTTTTTTTGTATGGTGGTAATTTTGTTTAAAGCTGTTCATTCACAAACATAAATATGAACAAATGAGGTGTCTATTACATTATTATACCTCTTTAGGACTGAAAAAGATTAAAGTTAGGTGGTATATTCATAACAATTATAGAACCAATATTTCAAAGCATGCTAGAGGGAGGAGTTTTTTTTATTAGTAATTGGTTGTTATCGAAAAATATCAATAAATTATAACGGGGATTTACAAGTTCACAAAAGATAAATATATATATTTACCTTTATCAGTCTTTTTTACTAAACGTCCAGACTATCTGCGTTCAATTGGGGAGATAAGACAGAAATATTTTATAGGAAATATAGCCAACCAAATCGGCGTAGAAAGGTAGAGTGTAACACCAATCGGTAGTAAACATCCTCAGAATACTTTGTCAGGATTCAAACTATCACCTCTTCATCAACGTAAAATCAGATTTACATTCAGTTCACAAAATCTAACAATGTTTTTATATAAATTACCAAAAATACCCTCTCTTTGCTATTTTGTGTATACACTTCGCTGAGTATTTAATTTCAATAACTCAACAAATACTTCTTTTTTGGGGGGAGGGGGATTGTGCGAAAGTTTCGCAAGGGTTTACTGGTTTTATTTTTTGAGTTAGGTAACGTGCACTTTATGAGCCAGCCGATTATATTGGCAAATGAGAATTTCAATGAATGATAGCAAAGGGCCTACCAATTTTGCCAATAAAGGTTTTTAATACCTTACCAAGGTTAATTTACATGCTATAATCAAAATAGGCTGACGGCTTGGGATAAAAAACATGTTGATAATAAAATTAACTAGACTATCATAACCTCACATATTAAAGTTACTAGACCATCCAAAACAATTCCTATATGAGCTACAGAAAAATATGCATATTAATGATTTTAAATCAACCTGAAGTAAATATGTAAAACCCACTAAAAATCCACCTAAAAAACTAATTCCCACTCATGACCTAAGATGATTATAGATTAAACCAGGACTAATCATTAAAATATAAATACGAAACAACCCAGTGTGTGGTATTTAAAAAAAAATTATATCTGATTAAATTGAAACATATTTTTGGGATTTAAACCTTATTCTCTTTTCTTACTTTGGGTAAGGGATACTTTACGGATTGGCAAGACTTGCATTATGGTGTTGTACCATTTATTTCAGAGGAAGGAAATGAAGGCATTTGAATGGGAATGTAATTAGGGCATAATAATTAAATAAACTAATTGTTAACTTGAACCAAAACCAAGAAGTGAGGGTATCTGGACCTCAATACAAATTATTAATTTTTCCCGCACCTTTAACATAATCAAAAAAAAAATTATTAAAATCTAATTTCAAGAATTCAAAATATTTTTTATTCTCTATGTGAAAACAAAATTGTTACTAAAATTGCAAACTATCAAAAAAATTATTTATATGATATGATGATGAATATATTTAGAATGTTGCAATAAATTACTTCTATTCTTCATTTTTCCCTTGTTCGTAAGTAACAAACAGAAAATGCGTTTAGGATTCCAGCGCGCTGACTTTATGACAAACTTCACACTATTCCACAAGGCATGTTGCCAATATGGTGGGAGATATTGTTTATGAAATAAAGAAACTTTATTAGACTCATAAATTCCTCCTTGTTTGTGACCCTGGAGCTCTTTGCCAAAAAAAAAAAACGTGCGATGCACTTTCTTCTTAAAAGTTGTTGTGGACATCCTCCACATTCTTATGGCTCAAAGTGTTGCTAGATCAAATTGTATGGTTAATTTAGATTATTTAAAATAACTATAATTGGATACGTATAGCATGTAATAATTTGAAATTTACAGGGAAAAAGAACCATAGGCCTTACTACACACATTTTCCAGGACTTTAAACCTCATAAGGACTCCAGCAAATACATTATTTTTAAATTAATTTATGATATACAGATAACTCTTTTAACCGTAATTTGATAAAAATTATAAGGTATTATGACTGTCTTAAAAATGAAGAATAACTAGATCTCAGTTTAAATTGAGCTATCCTCTTTAACTCCGTACCCTTCATGTGATTTGTGTTAGAATTGTCTCTTATTATTACTATTGGGTGTTCTGTCTTACGACAGGTCCATTCCTTTGGTCAGTGAACTTAGACCGCTAATACACCTGTACTCTGCCTCATGTTTCAGCTCCCAGAATGTTCTTCTTTCCTTCAAGTCATCCAATATTTGAATCTTCCTTCTTCAAAGATTCTTTATTCCTACAACGTTTCCTTCTATGACGCCGTGCAGAAGACAGTTCCTTCTAAGGATGAGTCGGACCCAGTTTGCTTTGCGCCGAAGAATCACATCCAAAATGGTTCTCTTCCCACCCACTTCCACTTAAGACTTTTTCATTTGTCACTCTGTCTGACCTACCTGATCTTCAAGTCTTCTATAGCATGATAACGTTTTATCGTTTCTTGTGCTCCACATTTTATTACTATTTGATCTATGCGTATATTCACACTAATGGAATAAGGATGAGGAAGGTACAATTTAGAAGAAAAGTATGCAACTGGCGTTTGTGTGGATGGAGAGTTAGAAAGTATTTAAGAAAATACATCCGCAGTTATTACTACCAGGTTTCCAACCCCGACTTCACTGTTAATGTAAACCAGAATAGATGACCCTGACACTCATCCCGCATGACCACCAATGCTGGTATTATTGTTGTACTATTTTGACAGTCTTTGTGTTTTTTGCATAGGTCTATGGCCTTATGGGTGTTTATGTCTTGTGCTGATGAGGGAACTATAGCAAACCAACCTGCATGTGAGCTAACTTATTCCATAACTTCTTAAATATGTTTACAATGTCTCCGTTTATAAATAAAACTAATCGGTTCCTTTAAGAGAAGTATTCAAACACTATGGGCCAGTTTCATAGTCAGACCTAGAACGCCTCAAGTGCGGTGCTATACTAAATACAAGACTACACCTACCTAGATCAGAAAGGAATTGGCCAAATTGATATGTGATACTGTCCCATCCATTCTGGTCTAGGTATGTACTGTCTTGTATTTACTATAGCGCCACACTTGAGGCGTACTCAGTATGCTACTAAACTGGCCCTATGCACTATCTTACAAGCTTGCAAGTTCTAATGCTTACTAAATCTGCATGATTATACTTGACCACTTTATCTCCCAGGTTGTTGACTCGGCATGGCAAGTAGACGGTCTGCCCAACAAGCGCAGTGATACTCGTGTCGTCATTTCGAACGAGGGATCTGCCATCTTTCCGTCTTCCTGTTTCCTCCAGACTCTGCTAGATTCACCCCAAGAATAGCCTGTAATGAAACAACACCAAAGTAACCATTTTGGAAAAAAACATATAGTAGTTGTCATACTAAGTAACACAAATGAGAGATGCATCATCTTGCCATTTTCCATCGTCGTTCTTGGTCTGATAGATTGGTTCTAGGAGTAATATGAAATTAAACACAGCTAAGTTAACCGTTTTGGAATAGAAACAAGACAGTCTTTCACCTAATTGTTGGCAGTCACAAACGAGGGAAGCGCCATCTTGCCATCTTTCAGTGTCATTCATTGTCTGATGATTTATTCCAGGAGTAGCCCGAAATGAAACACCTCTAAGGTAACCATTTAGGAAGAGAAATATGGTAGTAACTTTCACTCTAATTGGCAGTCACAAATGAGGGTTTAAAACCATCTTCTAGTGTTGTTCATTATCTGATAGATTTGTTCTAGAAATAACCTGAAATGAAACACAACCTAGGTCACGATTTTGGAAGAATACAAGGAAGGGAATATCACAGTATACCAAACTTACCGTACTAACAAACTTGGACGTGGCTATTTGTTTAGTATACATGATTGTTTCCAAGCACGTAGCATGAGAATAGGAGAGCACACTTAGAAGGATTTACTTGGACCCCTCTAGATTATCTGAATTTTTATATTAGTAAGGAAGGTAGAAGGGCAGTTTGTAGTCGAATAAATGTGCCCGAATCTGTGTTAAAGAAGTGGGAAATATCCGATTATGTAAAATATATCATCGATTATCGTGTAGTAATTTTAACCCTGACCTCCTCTTCACTGGCCAAACAGATCAAATAATGTTGCCAAACTTACTCGTGTTCCCACTGATGTGGATATGGGAATAGCAACTCTATTTGAAAAGATTATTTTATCAAATGAATAAAACACATATTTTTTTCTGAACTGGTAATGCATTTACTAACTGAGCTAAGGTTTTCAGCTTTAATTCTATATGTGATTTAAATATTTGTTGTTGTGGTCAGATAGTGTTTCCCC
Organism: Timema podura; assembly: GCA_033556935.1. Classification (NCBI taxonomy): domain Eukaryota; kingdom Metazoa; phylum Arthropoda; class Insecta; order Phasmatodea; family Timematidae; genus Timema; species Timema podura. Next base: position 41,263,188 of record JAVRXN010000012.1, read on the forward strand.
TTTAACGGTGATAAGTTAATTGCTTGAAGACTAGGTTTAGTGTTCTAAGGTATATACTAATTTGTAAGTCATGTGTTTACACGATTAGTTGGTTAATTTTTTATTTTATTTGCACCGCGTATTACTAACCGTACAGGTATATGCCTAAATACTAATTACTCTAATAGGTTAATAATTGGGAAGGTTGAATATAAAGGAAGTGAATCCCCATTTTGCGTGGAGGAAGTGTGGAAAAAACTTATGAAAATCAGCCCAGTTTTGCCCGAGTGAGATTACGAACCTCGATTCTCCCCGTTCTGCTGTCTAGCTCAACGTGAAACTAGCGCCTTAGCTAACTAGCCACCGAGGCGGGTAATTAGTTATTTTATTCAGAAAGTGCACGTAAAATATATACAATATAAACCTTTGAAGACTAATCTAACAATTCTTAAATGTCTTGTAGGTAACAAGGCAAAGCTATGAGCTACATATTTCTGGGTTCCTTAGTTGTGCATACTCCCACCACATCTTTTATAGGACAATGGGAGATATCAGGTTATATGTGCACTTTATTAAAATTGAGTATGGACTTATGGCCAATTCACAAAATATAGAAGATTCCTCAGGAATAACTAATTTTTTATCTCTTCTTTAATGTACCCAATAGATTATTAACATTTAAGCTGTGTTTTTTTTGGGATGAATTTTTATAGTAATGTGAAATTATTTTAGTTTAAGATTGTGATTAAATCATGAAACATCGATTTATAGTAGTTTTCTCTAACACCAATCAATATAGCAAACTACTCATCCATTCATAATAGATATTATTAGAGTATGTATTAATAATTATGTGGTAAAAATAATTGTAGAAGCTCAAAAATATATTTTTTATCTCTCAAAAATTCACAATACATATGTATAAGTAAGTTTAATTAATGTATTTGTACTTTTAAGGGAACTTAGTGATTTATTTGAAATAGTTGGAATGAATAAAGTAACATACAAAAATACACGATTATTAGTGGAGAGAGTATTGGAAAACAAGTTCAAATATAGAATATGAAGAACTTATCTAAAGGCATCGGTAAGGGCTTGGACCCAAGTCTTACATTGAAAGCTGAACAAATTAAATACGCGTCTTAATGCCTGACTCTTTTTTAAAGTTCCATGAATCCTTCAAAATAATTTGTAATCGATCGTTCCTTGTACTAATCCAATTAAGGAAAGTATTCTAAGATTCAGTGAGCTTTCGAAAGACCACTTAAACATTTATAATGGGAATTTAGATTAGCTTTACTTACAAATAAATTATTTCGACAATTTCATTATTTTGTAGTTATCGAAAGAGGAAATATTTAAATTCGTCAGTTATTAGTTGTATAAAAATTACCAATTACAATTAGCATGTAAATACTCAATCTAAACACTTGTAGTGGAATGAAACTAGCTATCAGAAACAAAATAGATAGCAATTACTTTCCAATATAACAACCATAGTGAATTAATTACTAGCTAGATTTGTAGAACAGTGCCGTGTAGTACCAGTAGGATTAGTACATTTGGGTGTACCCTAGACATCAGTACGTTAGTACTGGATAATCTTTCCACTACTGGGATATGATTGACGGAGCTCAGACAGAAAAAAAAATTATATATACCTGGAGAGTTTATTCACCACGTTAATGAAATAAATAAATTAAGGTGGCCTGGTGGTTTAGGGGTAAGGTGTCAGACTTATGTTCTGAGGGTCCGGTTTCAATCCTCGGTACCAGCACAGATTTATTTGATCACCAAACCCTTCTTTCACATCTGACAAGACGTGTATTAATCACAACTTGTGAATGTGGGGAATGCCAGGCCTCTACCATGGTTCGAATTCCACGATAAACTTAGATCCTCCATTTTCATCTCACATTCACCTTGAGTGTTTACGGGTATATTTCTGTCAAAACTTGTTAACCCTGGGAACAATCCACGAGCTGGTAAGTAAATAAAACACTTCTGATAATAGTAATAAAAATAACTAACATAAATCTTAGTCTAAATAACCTTACGCATTCCAATTCGGCCTAAACAATAGTTTAAATATATTCCGAAATGTTAAGAAACGTAACAGTCCATTTACCTTCATTAAGTTGAACTTTTCCAGAGAACTATCAAAAGCCAAAACCCTATCTAATGGTTATCTTTTGAAATGCGTTTAAAACAAGTCGATCCACCCCTATTAAGTGTATAAAAAAAGAGGGGGAGGTTTAAATAAAACTCAAAACCTTACTACGGCAAAGGGCCGAGGGGTTATAACAGATGTGGCGTTTCTTGATGTTTCCAATGTTGGAAGCAATTCATTTAACGCCGCCAGCTGTGATGTGTTGTATAATAGGTCCTACAATCTCCCCCGCAATAACATAGGCATGGGCTCGCCTGTCAAACAATCCATATCCTGTTCTTCCTACACAACATAAAACTAGGTTATGGTTTCAATCATACGAATCTACCATAAACAAAAAATATAGTAGTAAACATTTAAGAGAACATATGGGATGTCAAATAACAATGTTATCCTCTGCTCGATTTAATAATGTAGCTTTATATTTCCGATTTAATTATAAAAATGGTCAGTAAAACTTAATTATATTTTAATGTAGTTTAAGGGAGTTTGAAGAAAGTGTTTAAGCATAGTTTATATTTTTAGCACACTGTTGGGTTCTAATTACTCAAATGTGTTAGGAATGAGGAAGGATGAGCAAAGAGGAAGTGTGGCCACATTTGTAGGGATGTAGAATGTAAAGACACAAAGGAAATATCACCCTCAGTGCACCCAAACAGAATTTGAACCTTAATATCTACGTCATCGGCAGTTTAGTCTATTGCATAGGGATGCCTTAGAGCGTTTGGCCACAGAAATGGGTCATCGGTCTAGTTCATTTTTGGAGAAAGGTGGTGGTAGATGGTTTCATATGTAAGGTTAACAGTGTGATTCAGATACTCTCTCCACGCTTGTTATGGTTCATAGAATACTCCCTTATTTCCTTATACCTTGGCTTAAATCGTTAATAACTTATGTTTTGGTCATTTAAATCAAAAAACTTAGACAGATAAATTTATTTACAATTATTTTTAATATCTTTATTAGAACAACCAAATCTGTGGTCACGCGGACTAAGTGTAACTCTCTTTTGCCTGGTTTGTTGGTGACATGGTTCTAATACTGGAGGGAAGGGGAGAATTGAGAAATGAACTTTCTAAATTGGTTTTCCACTCTTTCTCCAAGCAAAATTCAGATCCACCTCTAGATTATACTTTCTTCTTCACGATTCCATAGGCGTAAACTGGCAGACTCGACTTAGAGTCCAATTTTATATAAAGAGCCTTTTAGTTAATACAAACATATATTTTGAGACATACATTTATGACTGTTTTACTTTATTATAATTATTATTTTATATGTATCTATCAAAAATGGAAGCTGCCAACCACATAGCAAGACGTATGACATATGAATGCGTAAAATATATATTTATAAAATTTTAGTTGTCAAATGAAAATTATAGTATAGTTGAACGTGGATAATTTTAGTAAAATATCTAAAAAAAATCATAATGTTCTGTTCTAAAAATAAACTGTAGTTACAAAATAAAAGTTCATAATGTCCCAATTCTCTCTGAATGTAGCTATCTGTACGACGAGTTGAGAGTCACGGAAACAACGATATTTACCAGGGATACCTACCATCTGCTAGCGGCGAGTGTTACTACAGTCGTGCGGTATATCACAGGAGTGCTCTGCCAAAAGTCGGTGAAGCAATGAAACCAGAGGCAAGGGAATTGGTCGGGATTAATGGCGCCGTTTATTGTCTGTCGAAGAGGTGATTTATTATGACATAAAATCATAATTAGCTGGAATTATGATTGGGATTGTGGTAATTGTGATCGTACAGCAGGGCTTTGGATGTTCCCCGTATGGGGTAATGGTATGCCGTGTTGTTGCGTCAAAACTTCAGATATCACAGTATATAAATAGGCTTTTTTTTTAATTATACACGTGTGACCAACGTCACCAAAGTTAAAAAACATTAAATTTTCCTTTTTATCACCAGGTGTAAACTACCTTGTTTAGCTTGTACGCTTATGTACGAATTACTCTAATGTGTTAGAGATGAGTAATGTGGAATTTAGAGGAAGTGTACCCGCATTTTCGTGGAGGATGAGTGACAAGCCATTCAGGAGAAACACCCTCAATAAACTCAACCTGGATCCGAACCTGGAACTCACCATCATCGCATTCTAGTCTATTGTAAGAGTGCCGCCTTAAACCAGAGGTCAGCAACCTTTTTTTTATATCACGGGCGTATGAGCTTAACAATAATTTTGTGGGCCGGTTAGGAAAAAACATATCAAGCAAAAAATGTCAACGTTATATTTCTTATTAAGGAATCAGCTGTTTTTTATGGGCACATATTGTTTTGTTGCGATGTTTGTTGGAGCCAGATAAAATAAGTCGGTGGGCTTGATTCGACCCACGGGCCTAAGGTTGCTGACCACTGCCTTAGACCATGTGGCCACCAAGGCTGGTTTTGAATTCAATTAGTCACGTGGAAATAGAGTGAAGTCTATTCAAATGAGTTGGATTAGTTTGTCTCAAACTGTACTCCGTGAAGCCCTAGGGCTCCTTCATAATCATCTCAGGCTCCATGAGGCAATTTTATAATATTCTTTATTTGTTTTTCACACTTTAAAATCGCATCAATAATTTTGATTGCCCTTTTTTTTCCAAATCTGAATAAAGAATATTTCCAAAGGGACAGCCAAAACATGTTGTGCTTTCCGTTTGTTTTATATTTTCATACTTTTAAAATTTAACTGTCATTATTGAATGTTTATAAAATTAGATTGAAAAAAACTTGTATGATGGCTCCAACATATTTTTTTCTTGTGCAATGGTTCCTTCGGTCTAAAATTTTGGTATCCCCTGATTTAGATAATAAATGAAACAGGCTACCGTAAAAATTAGAAAATCTCACCAAAATCCCCCTGCTTGCAAAGTTATACATGCCAACCACTTCACCAAACTTGGTGGCGTAAGCATGTATTATAATAGTTGTCAGTGATCCACTTCAATGGCTGCGTTGTCTAACGTGCTACTCTAACAGTAGACTATATTGCTGATGATGGGGAGACCGAGGTTCGAATCTAGGTTGGATTAAATGAGGGTTGTTATTACAAAATGGTTTTCCACTCTCCCTCCATGCAATGGAGGTAGACCACCTCTAAATAAAACCTTCTTCGTCTCTAAAAACCAATAACGTAATTATTACATAAGCGTGTAACCTGAACTGGTAGTAACACGTGTTGTTAAAATAAGTGTATATATAATATACTATATTTAATCAAAGCTACTCGCATTGGTAGACACGTGGGATAGGCTGTCAAATATTTTAATCTGGTTTTCAAGGAATGGAAAATTTTAGTTTAAATTCCGGTGGAGATGTATTGTATTTTTCAGATCTTTTTTCCACGCAAGTGTGGATATATTTTTCTTGATCTTACCTTTTCCTTATCCCTACTACATTAATGCAAATATGTGGATAGTACAGCTGAGTAGCGAATAGAATATGATACTTCTTTTTAACAAAGTTAAAGCTAAGCACTTGCGTTGTGATTTCATCACAAAAAATAAAACTTTTACTGGTGTTTTTAGATGATAACATACACTTAATAATGTTTACCTGTAGCATTGGTTAGTGTTGCCCGCACCATCTTATAGAAATCCCATGTATTAAGGAAGCTCAGAGAGAATGGTGGTTCCCCGTTGCCTTCCACACTGAATTTCTATGAGCGAGCGCAAAAGGGCCTAGTAATTTTGCCTCTGAAGGTATTTTCACATACCTTCCAGGGTTCTCTAACATGCCACAATTGACTTGGGACAGATGGCTTTACATCCATTGTGAAGAAAGTGGTGTCATGGATTTTCATCGCTCAAAAAAAATCCGTCAACCTCAACAGGGTATGAACCCACGAACATCGGACAAAAGCAACCCCTAACCATAACACCACCATGACACTACGGGGAGTGACATTGTCTGGATGGACCTCAAACAATAAGGGGATGGAATCCTGGAGGATTGGGTGGTAAGTGGTAGTGAAGAATCAGGTGATATTAAATTAAGCTATATTTCTAGAGGATGGGACAACATAAAAAAAATTTACACACAGATAATACATAATACAATCACGTGATGCAGAAGCATAAGCGATCGAAAGGAACCTCGCGAACTGTCTATGGAACCGAGTTCGAGTCCCCACAACATGGGAGCCACGGGGTATTGGTTTACATCAAGTTCTCTTGCAGATGGTTGCTAAACGACTTCTTTGTTATGTTCTTTAATTTAGTAAGGCTTCTCTTTGACTGGGGTGAATCTCCACCCACCCCTACTATTTAGACAACCAATCACCCAACAAGGGTTTTTCTAGTTTTCTACTTGAAACTTGCTGATCTACACATTATATCAAGCAAGTCAGGTCCATTGGACGAACGATGCTCACTCGTTCACAGGAAATAATACTCGTCCTCAGCAGGACGTTAATCTGACACTGATTTACTTCCAACGAGATTTGCAAACGTGGATTTAAATCTTTCCAGAATAAACTTTAAAATAGTATGTTCATAAATATACAGTGTGTTCCCCGGGTTAAGCAGCTAAACTTTGGGAAGTGGTAGCGAATCAAAAAACTAACTCAAAATGTATTATTGTAGATTTGCTCGTTTTAGCCTCCTTTTCACTCAAATATCAAAAATATAAATAAAAATCACGTTTTTTTCTGCAGAGGTCCTCATCAATTAATTAATATCAATTTTCCTGGGAGATGGATCGTTCGTGCTGGACCTATGTCTTGGCCTCTGCGTTCACCTGACTTAAAGCCATTAAATTATTTTTGTATGGAGAGCTCTCAAACAAAAATCGTTCGAAGTGCCTGTTAATGACCTTGAATCATTACGACAAATGATAATGGAAGCGTACAAAGAAACAACAGTCACATAATGTCGGTCAGTCGCTCGTTTTGTTATTGATCGGTGCAATGTTTGTCTCCGTGCTAGTAGCCTTTAATTTCAGAAAAATAAATAAAATATTTTATTTAATACCTGCCTATTTTGTTTATAATTAGTTTTTGCTTTTTGCGTGGAAAGGAAGATAAAACAAGCAAATCTCCTAAATACGTTTTTAGTTAGTTTCTTGATTTACTACTTCCTAAAGTTTAGCCGTTTAACCAGGGAGCACCCTGGATAAATATAAATATGTATATATAAATATATAAAAATGTGAATAAATATTATATATATATATATTGTTTTACAATTCTCTTATCGAATGCCCTTCTAATACGTTGATTTCTTTTACAAGATCAAACGCAAAAATTTCCCTCGCCCTTAGTTTGTGTTCTATTCAGTTCTTTAAGACCGTGACTAATGTCTTTCAAGTTAGGTGGACTGTAAAACGCCGAACACAAACACAAATTCTAGAACTCATACTCCACACTATTTATTCCGCACTAAAATCTGAACAGTCTTCTCGTTTCGAATGGAAGACAGATGAAGATAGGAATATATTAACAAAAATAGAGGGAAAAAGATAAATAAAAAAAATGTATAATAAGAAAAGTTGGAATGAGAAAAAAAAAATCTTGTTTATAAATGAGAAGATTCTATTTTTTTTTATTGGGGATGTAATCTATCTTTTGAAATTCACGCATAAGCGAAACGAATTTGAAATTGGTGGGAAAGAGATCCTACCTGGTAGCCAGCCCTCTTTAGTATATATTCTAGGGAAACAAGAGACAAAATCTCACAAGGAAATAATAGTATTATGAAGTTTTCTATTTGGATTTGTAGAGGAATCTGTCGGGTGGAAATCCTATTATGAAACCTCATCATTTTCGAAAGGTACAGAAAATTGGAATAGAATTAACAAACGGAAATGAGTTGATTACAAGGACCCACTTCTAGTATTTTAGAAACTTTTTTTCAGTTTACCATTCATTGCTGAGGTTAGCAAAATATTTTCATTTTGGAATGGGTCTGGAAGGGTTAGCTTCGTGGGTATCGCTCACGTCACACCTACATGGAATTTCAAAATAAAAGGGATATATACACGATTAAATATGTTTAAATTATTAATTTTAACTTGTATTTGAACAGAGATTTAAAGTTTACACAGAATCATACATTTCTGATCCATTACAAATGTGGACGGATTGGCAACGAGATATATGAATGGAAAATCACCGCCCGATTGACTACCGTTGTAGGATTAACCCTCCCACTCTTAATTCAAATCCCATTAATATAAAAAAATGACAATATGAGTAATTTTAAATAAAAACACTAATTCTAAGCTAAATATAAGCTAATTATGAGACTAGTACTATATTTTTCATTTTCATATAAATACTATAAAATACCATTTGAAATCTATATATTTTCGAAATTTTATTTTAAATTACTCAAATTTATATAAATTATACATTTAGACTATAACATTAATTACATAAATTATAAATATATAAACAATATGTAAATATTTATATATATATAGATTAAATATGTATATATAACTTATAAATACTTAATTTGTATATAAGTTTATATATATATTCACTAGAAATTTTATTTTTAAGTACTTATGGACAAATGACAGTCTTAGACTCATATTTATATGATATAGCAATGGTTAGTGATGTATCCATAGTATATGTTTTTGAGTATAGAGGTGATTCGTATTTGGTCAAATCGTATTATATTGAGCCCAAATGAATTAAAAGAAATCCCTTACTTCACCAGCCAACGCCATGGGCTCGTATCAAATAATATATTATAAGTTAACGATTTCCAATATTTAAAAGTAAAATAATGTAAAAAAAAGCCTTATTTTTTTACTTCTAATTTAATAGCCAAAATGTGTTTGTTTTGAATAACGTACAGCAAGTATTTAATTTTACATTATTCAATGTAAAAAAAAAACTCGGCTTAAAATTTCAAGAAGTTAAGTCTGAGGTTGAAAATATACTATATTACTCTAGTATAACTTTCTTATAAAATTAAATAAAGCCAAAATTAGAAAGGAAAAAAAAAAGTATTAGTTGTTACAGGAAACTTAACTAAAATAACAACTAGAATAGAAAGAAGCTCAACTTCATGATGTTTTTAATCAAAGAACACAGACATTCTTGACTTTTTTACGTCAAATAAAAGCGACCCAAATACTCTCGAATAGCTGCCATTTTCTTGTAACGACGAGTTCACACAAAAGTTGCTATAAACTTTTAACATACCTTGTTTTATTGCGAAACTCCGTGTCATTTTTTGTTTGAGGGAAGATATGATATTAAGCACAGTTTCAAGAAATCACATTTGCTTGAGTCATTGATTTTGCTACATTATTAAGATTGTTACCATGAACTTTAGTCACGCGAGAAATTTGTAAGTAAGTTGTACGACATAATCCTCGTTAAATTTGTTAAAGAACGGTAGTTAATTATAAATAATATTGTCTTTAGCTGTTCACGAGCTATACAGTCTCTTTATTTTGACTAACCTTGATGAGTTTAATGAGAAATATTCAATAAAATATCTAGTAATCAAAATTAGTCAGAATATAGATATATATTATTTGAATTTAACTTAAATTTTTTAATTAAGTAGAACATAGTGATATATTTATTTAGAAGATGGGTGGACATACCCCAGAAAGTACCTAATATATTATGGAATTACTTTTAGTTTAAATTAAAAGTCTTAGGACATATTTAATGTATGCAATTTTGTACCCTTTTGAATATAAATTCGTTACCGATATTACAATTATTTATCCTATATATTTGATACATTATCGGTGCTTTACACTAATATATATGTGTTTTTTAAATTTTATTCATTCCAATATTTTTTTTAGTACCTACAGCACTACTGACTATGAAGTACACGACATCCAGGTTTGGTCGCCTGTATGTAGACTATTCGCCGCTCTGGTGGCGAAGAGCGTTGCCTAAGGTACACCTATAGGGGTTATCTACACGTCACACCAACAATCAGATGAAATAATGATATTGGATAGTGTGAGTCTTAAACATAACTTAAGCCTTATTTACTAGCCCCTGGCAACCATTGGGATATTTCCTTCTAAGATAAAAGTACCCACGGTAGATCTACCAGCCGGGAATCACCGAACCTGGGACCCCTAGGTCCGTATCCAGTACAGTGACCACTACATCATGGGGTTGGATACCTGCTTCGGTGGCTGCATGTCTTAAGGCAATAAATTGTACCGCTGATAACGTGGAGGTCGGGATTACAATCCCGGTCGGTTGTAATGAGCGTGGTTTTTCCTATATAGTTTCTACTCTCCCTCCACGTAAATACGGGCACACAATCTCTAAATTCAACCTTTCTCATCATAGCTCATTAGCGTAATTAGTACATAAGCATATAGCCTGAACTGGTAGGAAGAAGTGAAGCTAAAAACAAATAGGCACTACCAAAAATCAAGTTATAATTATTTATAAGTTTTAAGATTTTATTAAAATTTCTTTGCATTGGCAATAAGGGGGCGAAAGCAAATGCTCCCTATCCCCCCCCCAAAAAAATAAGCACAAACCCCTCTCACATATCTGTTCTACAATATTGTGTTTTGCTTTATTATAACTATTACATGGGAAAATATCTAATTAATAATATGAAAAAGAGAGTTAATAATACAAGGAATCCTATACACTTGTTCTCTATAATTTATTTATAAAACAAAATATAATAAATTTCATATTAAATTGATGTATTCAAAAAAATTTCATCACATGCATATTTATGAACGGTATGAAATTTTCCTGGAATTATATAGTATATTAATATATTTTAATTCTGGAATATTAATGAATTATCAATATTTTTTCAATTCTTTATTTCATGAATCAATGATAATTAACTATTCACATCTTGGTAAAACTAAAGAGGAAAATATAATAGATATAAACTATGGAATTTTAAATTGTTATATTTCTCTTTCTACATTGTATGTTATATTTTTAAAACCATTTATAAAAAGTTAATCTAAGTAATAAAGATGAGAGGGTAGTTTTTAAGGAAGTTTGTATGGATTTACATGTAAAAGGGATAGTAAAATAAATGTTTAAATTAAATATTATGGCAAACCATCTCAAGGAAACTTGACCTAGATTCGAAAAATCTACCTTCCTGTAACCATCTACTCAGCCTATTACCACTGATGTCTTAGAACTTTTAACTATACTCTGATTTTGGAAGAAACCATTTTCTGGAGGGCCATATCTTGTACCAGAATCCCAATCTATTGTACTATTTTGGAAGGATAAAAAGCCTACCAGGATGGAAATTTTAATATCATTCTAGGATGTATTTTATTCTAACATAATACTAAAATACAGTGGGATTCTCATACAAAATAAGGCCTTATAGAATATGCTTCCTGCCAAAATCAGGGTATAACTTTTTATGTAATTGTTGTAATACATATATTATATTAAATTATATTATATCATATCATATAATTAGTATCTGCATAGGGGCATCGCACTGTATAAAGCAGGAACTTGAACTCTTATTAAGACGGAAAAGAAGTACTTGGAGAGCTGTGAAATGTGATGCTGGAGAAGACTAGAGAAGATGAAGTGGACAAACAGGGTGACAAATGAAGAAGTCCTAAGAAGAGTGAGTGAGAAGAGAACCATTTTGTATTTGATTCTTAGGTACAAATCAAACTGATTTGAACACAGCCTTAGGAGGAACTGTCTTCTGCACGACATCATAAAAATAAAGGTTGAGGGAAAGAGCAGCTTAGGAAGAGGAGAACTCGAATATTGGATGATTTTAAAGAAAAAGAAAATTCTGGGAACTTAAGGAGGAGGCAGAGAACAGGGTGCATTGCCGGTCTAAGTTCACTGAGAAAAATAATGGTCCTGTCGTAAGACAGAACACCAAATAACAATAATAATAGGATAGTGATAAACTAACATTGTACATGTCTGTTATACTTTGAATTCTTCATTACATAAAAATAGCAATTTTTATATTATTTAATAACTAATTCAAATAATTTGAAAGCTAGATTGATAAATAACAATTGGTTTAACATTTGAAATATCAAAAATACAAAATATACCATATGATGATATTTTATTTCGATTCCTCTTAAGATATTTTATTAAATACAAAAAAAGCTACTACGGAAGTCGCACATTCCAAGAATCTACTCTCTCTGTCTTAAGAAAATGTGAGGCCCGGGGCCAAAACAATTGGAGGCTCCCCCCCCCCCCTTTTGTACGGCACTTTTTCAGTTTTAGCACTAAGCCTTTATAATATATTGATACGTACTCGGTACTTATGTTAAGTACTTAATAATTTCTCATATTTTATTGAATATTGATCAACCCAACATTAAATGATTGTACTTTATTAAATGCAAACCAATTAAGTTACACAAGTAAATTCCTCTCTGTACCATTGCACTGTTAATTTTCTGTGGACCGACGGTGGTAGTACAATGGTGGCGTATTCTACCGTACTGCAGCACATTACTCGAATAATGTAAATCTTAAATTACATAAAGTTAGGGTTTTCAGGAATCTGGAATGGAATCCTATCACTAAGCGAATACTTATTGCTGTTAATTATATGTACACTATTTGATGCGAAATTTATAATAATAACTGTAATTGAATTTAATAATGTATGGAGGAAATGTGTCCCCCTGGAATGTGAGGCCTAGGGCAATTGCCCCCTTTGCACCCCCCTCACCCCAGACATGGCCCTGCAGTCTCAGTAGATAAAAGGGAGATAAAAGTTCGAATATCTGTCGGGCGTAATGAAGGTGGGTTTTCCAAATGGTTTTTCACTCTAATTACACGCAAATGAAGGCAAACTTATTCTAAATTCAACCTTTATCATCCCTAGCTCATTAGCCTAATTAATACACATGCGTGTTACCTAAACAGGTAGTAATACATGGTGGTAAAAAAAATACAAAATAAAGTTGTTATTACGTTCGTACAGAAATAAATTAGTATACGTCATGTACGACCGCTATTGTGTACATAGACATGTAGTTCTCCTAGAACAAAACCTTTCTATGAAGGTTTGTTTGCAGATAATTATCCAACATTTCCCGTTATACATGCGGACGAAACATTCCTTTTGATGTTAGCTTGCAATCCGTGTCAAACTGGAGCCGTGTATATTTTTCACTGCTATCTATCTATAGTCACCCAACTTAGTAGTCAAAAAATACAAGGCATCGGAGAATACCGAAAGCGTAGAAGAAGGACAAAATCTCATAGCAAAAGCGCATGAAGATATGGATCAAAAGCGCACAGAGAAAAAAATCTCTCATAAAGTGGCAACATGGCAAACATGTATTGTAAATTTTATTTATTTATTTATTTATTTAGCACTGCGTCTTACTACACGTTCGGGTTATACGCTTAAGTACTAATTACACTAATGGATTAGGGAATTGGAAGGTTGAATTTAGAGGAAGTGAACCACATTTGAGTGGAGGAGAGTGGAAAACCATTTAGGAAAAACCACCCCCAGTTCACCCGACCGAGATTCAACCTCGATCTCCCCGTCCTCGGTGGTCTGGCTCAACACGACTGGCGCGTTAGCCAACTACGCCACCGAGGTGGTTGTATTGTAAATAACCACTGTATTTTCTACAATAACCAAAATAAAATAGTAAAACTACAAAGTCAGGTTAGGTTAGGTTAAGTTAGGTTAGTTGGTTAGTATGCAAATAGATGACAACTCAAATTTAAATATATATGTGTCTTTCCTTAGCGAACAAACAGGCTGTGCTGCTTGGTTTATAATTTGGTCCATGGGCCGCAAAAGAAAAAAGGCCATGGCCGCATTAAGCCGGCACGAGTTTGACATGACTGCTCTCAGAGGTCACTCTCGAAATTGACTGAGCTGCCGATGACGGGGAGATCGTGGTTTGGATATTGGTCAAGTGTACTGTGGCTCGTTTTATTTAGTTGGTTGGTACACTTCCACTAAATTCAACATTTCCTCAACCCTAACACATTAGAGTAATTAGTTGTTTATTTGCACTGCGTATTACTAACTGTTCGTGCTATACACCTATGTACTAATTACGCTAATGGTATTAGGACTTAGGAAGGTTATATTTCATCTAAGTGTTCCCGCACTTGCGTAGAGGGAGAGTGGCAAACCACTTTGGAAAAAACTCACTCAGAAACCACGACCGAGATTCAAATCTATATCTCACCATCATTGGCAATCTAATCTACTGTGAGAGTGACGGCGTAGACCATACAGCCGCCAAATGAGGTATTATTCGTGTCGTATATTCTTTTTGAATATAACGGATATTTCTGTTCAAGTTATTGTAAAGATAAAAATAGAAACTTTTCAGAGATAAAAATGTTTGGCCACATCTCACGGTGAACCCGGTCTAGTAGCGAACTAAACCCCGAACCTTCCAGGTAGGAGTCTAACACTCAATACGAGACATATGAAACTGAGCCAACCCTTCACGCCTTCGATTGTTTTACTAAGACATGGTTAATAATTATACTTCTTTTTGAGCATAATCAACCACAGCGTTATAATTAGGGCCGTACCATATATTGCCTTCAATAATATTTCACTTCTATCTAACCTTGTCAATTTTGCACTAGTTGAAGTATTTAATATTAGAAAAATTGGGGATATTTTCTTTTTTTTTAACCAACTAAATCAACACGTATGAGTAAATAATAAGATTATTATTCATTTGAGATGGGACAGCTGTGGAGTTTATCTCTATTTAAATAGGGTGGTTTACAAGAACGCCACCAAGTGTGAGTGTATGCTTGGTGGCTCGTTAGTGTAGTCCCGAGTAAATTCAAGGTCCACCTTCTAGCCTATGATGACGTAAACAAATCAACGTCACCGCGGGTCGTTCACTCACACTAGGTGCCCACTTAGGGGTGTTATTGCATACGGCTCTAAGGGATATTTACTAACAAATGTTATTATAAATATTGATAAACATATAATAATATACTATAACGCTAGCAAATGCTACAAGAAAAAATATAATAAAATATATTTTTAAAATACTTTATTATTATACATCCAGCTTATAAATAAGTCTATATATACAAATAAATATGTTAACCCACATCATCCCCAAAATCTCTTATAGGGCCCCTACACGATCAATCAGACTGTCAGTATGCATCAGTATCTACAACGAGATCATACACGGTCAGTATTTGTATCATTATTTTTATCAATCTCAGCTCCCGCGTGCAACGTGCAACAACATGGATGATAAGAAAAAGGTGTGGGCAGTCCATGTTTGCTACTGAGACTGAAGGAAATACTGACGAGCGCGTGGACATGGTCAGTACTACTGTCAGTATCTCCCACCGCTTGCAAGACTGATGGACTGACACTGATGTGATCAGAAAATTCGGATCACATAGTATTTTAGTCAGTCCGGCCATCAGTCCATCAGTACTGCCCCTACACGATCAGTCAGACTGTCAGTATTAATTATTACTTTATTAATATTATTTTACTATACTTTATTAAAAATTGTCAGTATTAATTATTACTTTATTAATACTGACAGTCTGGCTGATTGTGTAGGGGCTCTATAGGCTAATACCTACTTGGGGTGGGAAAATATTTCAAAAAACCCCCCTCCTTAATTTTTATTTACTAAAACTAGCTTCCTCCAATTCACTGATCGAGTGGTCTAAGGCGCGTTAAATTGGACTGTTGATGACGGGGAGGTCAGGGTTATAGTCCCGGTTGGGTCTACTGAAGGTGGTTTTTCCTATATAGTATCCCACTCCACGCAAATTTATGTAGATTACCTCTAAAATGCTTACTTTCTAATTCCTACCATGTAACTTAAATATGTAATAGGACGCTGTGAAAAACAAAGTCCACCAACATCTTTTTAGCTTTGAATAAAATAAAGTACACCTATAATTTAGTATTCTTAGCTACACAAATAGTTTATTAGCCTTCTTTTGTAAACTACCATTAGGTGTTAACATAGATAATAGCCATTGATTTTAATTCATTACATTCTAAAGAGATGGTTCCCAGAATTCTATACAAAGAAACCATTGAATAAGCGTTTAGAATGCCCATGATGTAAGTAATTTAAGAACAAAAGCGAACAGCGTGACATCTATTAGCGTGAACAGAAACCACAACAACTTCAAAGAGGAGGGGTGCGCAAATTGGTTGCGCTATAGTGACGTATTACGAAATACATCCAGTAGACCTATACAGCGCGTTCGATAAAAAGGGCTCGAAATATGTGAGATATTTTTGCGACCTTCGTAAATGAGAGAAAAAAAACAGATATAAATACCAAAGATGTATTGACTTATCATAAGTATTTATCAAAATTTTAATTAATAAATTTTGAAAATATAAGTAAATTATATGTATTTTTAATAACCTACTTGCAATTTTAAATGAATAAGTTCGTTTGAGAGCTCGACCGCCGAGGACGGGGAGATCGAGGTTCGAATCTTGGTCGGGTGAACTGAGGGTGGTTTTTCCTAAATGGTTTTCCACTCTTCCTCCACGCAAATGCGGGTTCACTTCCTCTAAAATTCAACCCTCCCATTTCCTAATCCATTAGTGTAATTAGTACTTAAGCGTATAACCCAAACGGGTAGTAAGACGCGGTGCTAAATATTAATATTATTAATTAAAGTTCGTTTGATGTAGGTGTAGTCTTATTTATGTATGAAGGTATTAGTGGAAGGTGTGGAACGTAGTCTCCTACCTTACATGACAAAATAGATTTAGGGTGATTGAAAACCAGCTGCTTAAGAAAATCTATAGTCCAAAAATGGATAAGGCTAATGTGGAATGGATGATGTTACATAATGGTGAGTTACATAACCTGTTATCATCACATTACATTATTTACATGACAAAATAACAAAATAATAATTCTTGGGTGTTTGAAAACAAGGTGTTTAAGAAAACGTTTAGTCCAAGAATGGATAAGGCTAATGTAAAACTGAGAATGTTACAAAACGATGAGTTATATAACCTGTATTAATCACATAACATTGTTAGGATTATAAAACTTCAAATTATAGTGGGTAGGACATGCAGTGCGAATGGAAGGATCTAGAATCCTGTTCAAGGTATTAACTGGCAAACCCATTGGGAAGAGACCATTTGTAAGACCTAAAAGCAGATGGGAGGATAATATTAAAATTGACCTAAAGGAGATAGGGTGTAATGAGGTGGACTGAATATAACTAGTTCAAGATAGAGATAGGTGGTATACTTTTTTAAGTGCGGCAATTAACTTTCGGGTTCCTAATGCCATGGAGTAGGTATATTTTTAAAAATTTCATAAACAATGTTTAAATATGTATACACATAGCTATACGATCTGCATTTGTCACTTTTAGTTGAATGCATCAATAACTACATAATTATACCAATAGTAAAAAAAAATTCTATCAATGCTGACCATATTTAATTTCTCTCTATCTTACAGGTAGAGAAAGTATGGTGATCGTCAAAAAATTCGAACTCGAGATTTTAATGAATTTTGACGTTTCATGACTTCCTGAATCCGAAAAAGTGGTTTTTGAATTTCCGTTTGTCTGTCTGTCTGTCTGTACCTCCAACTAGAGCCTAAACTATTTTACCGATTAAGCTGAAACTTGATATCTAGGGTTTTCATAGGGTTGCCCCGAGGGGTTTTTGGAATTGGATATCTACCCCTAAAATTAAGGGTAGTTTACTGAAGGGAAAAAAAGAAAAAGTCGATTTTCTCAAAATCGGCTCTAACGATTTTGATTAAATTTCATTTATGAACATTAATAAATATTCCAAACAAAATGGCTACTCTCAATATTTCGGAAAAATCGCTTTAAGGGCTCCGGTCTGATGCGTAAATTAACATTTTTTTTAATAGCTCCGAAACTATTTGAGATATGAAATTACTTAGCATTACAAATATGTATAAATATTTATAATACAAATATTTTGTTCGAAACATATTTTTATAAAATCAATAATTTTCCATCTAAACGCAATTATATATATATTTTTAGCTTTTTGGACATTAAAGCTTAAGTATTGCGATCGTAAAAAAAACTAACCTGAAATGTTGATGGATTTCGACGTCTCATGACCCCCCGAACCCTAAAAAATAGTCTTTGCAATGCCGTCTGTCTGTGTGTCTATAAAAACTTAAAATTAAGGGTAGTTTACTGAAGGGCGTAAAGAGAAAAATTTGGTTTTCTCAAAATCTGCTCAAACGATTTTGATTAAAATTCTTATCTAGGCGTTGATTAAGATTATAAATAAACTTGCTATTTTCATTTTCCTATGAAAATGATTTTTAGGGTACATTACAGAAGCGTTAATTTCCGTATCTCCACAACTATTGGAGAAATTAAACAACTTATCATTGCAAAATTGTAGGACTATTAGAAATAAAAAACTTTTGTTTGACATATATTTTTATAAAAGCAGCAGTTTCTGAGATATTTGCAAATATATTAATACCATTTTGTGAGCTTTAGTTGTAAACATATACTACTTAAGTCTTAACGCAATAATTCTCCAATGCCATAGAGTAATTAAATATAAGTATCTAAAATAGTATGTTATTTTTCCTTAAATCTCTTAGGAGAAATGTTTGCATAGCAATGATCTATCTCCATTTTAGACTCAATAGCTAATATTTACATTTTTTATTGGTCAAATGTATAAATGAATAATTAAATATCAATGCGATGACTTGAAGATCTGCAACACGATATAAAATGTTAAAACTTTAACCAGAAATCGAAATTTTAATACGAAGTGTTGACCCTTGTGGAAGACATTAAACTGTTTGAAATGCTGTTAGGTGGACAAAGATGCGCCTCTTTTCTCATTGATTCTATATCATTGTATATTATTCTATGCGTGTTCTTATGTGGAGTGGTGATGATACAATGTACATTATTCCGTTCAGAAATCTTACGAGTTTATAGAAAGAGAGAGAAAGTCTGTGCGGTCTGCCGTACCATTTATTTTTGTTTACCTTCCTTATCTTGCAGTTATAAACTTTCATGTGTTTACACCTCAAATCATGTGATATGCAGCTTTCCAATGTCTGTTGCAGGAAGAACTGCTAGGAGGTACGTGATACTTTACTACACAGTAAATTTTGCTACAAACCTGTACTTCTAGTAAGGTACAATTTATCAATATTGACCAACTTTTTTTTTAACATTCCCATCCATTTAACTGTGTCATTGACCGAGACGTAAGTTAAATATCACCTTGCAATGTTACTATCCTTCATCAATGGGAGACTGAGCCACCATCTTTCCCCTCCCCCTCATGTTACTATTTGTTCTAGCACCGCGGCTTCCTACTCTTTCGTTCTGTACGCTTATGCACTAACTACGCTAATGGTTTTATGGATTAGGAAGGTTATATTTAGAGGAATTGTATCCTCATTTACGTGCAGAAGGTGTAGAAACCCATTTTGGGAAAAACCACTCTCAATACAACCGACCGAGATTCGAACCTCAATCTGACCCTTCATCGGCAGACTAGTCTATTGTGAGAGTAGCGCCTTACAGCCACCGAGAGGGGTCTCGTGTTACTAGACAGCTTGGTAAACTCTTCGAGCATTACCCTTCATCTGAAGTAAGAGACTCGTAAAAAGTAAATACACCCATTACCAAAGTCGAAAGAACACTTGGTTACCATCAGTGGGGAGAAAATACCAAGGAGGTATTCACAAAGGAGGACTTCCAATCTGTTATAGAATATAAAGGAGGAATTTTCTCACATGCCCCGCCGTCCACTTTCATCAGAACCTGTCCTGATAATGGAATAATTATATTCATTTATGTGAAAAGTAATGACCTTGATGCAGGATTCAAACCAGAGACCTTGGATTTTTTCATGCAAACAATCTAATAACAAAATATCTAGGTTAATCTCGTTCCCAGAAGCACTTTGTCATTGCTATTAGAATTTTCTTTTAGAACCACGTCTTACTACCCGTCAGGTTTATACATTTATATACTAATTACGATAATAGTTTAAGGGATTAAGAAGGTTAAATTTATAGAAAGTGTACCCACTTTTGCGTAGAGGGAGAGTAGAAAACAATATTGGAAAAACCAGCCTCAGTACGTCCAACCAAGATTCAAACTTAAATCGCCCCGTCATCGGTAGTCTAATCTATTGCGATAGTAGCGCGTTAGACCGTGCGGCCACCAAAGCTGATATTAGATAAATGATTTATATATTTCACCTGGGGTAGATTTTAACCACAAATTTGAGTTCATAAACCATTAAATACCAGTTTATTGCAAGTAAGGTGCATTAGAACACGTGACAATCATGTTAAAAACTATGAATATGTTTTGTTGTGTATTGTGTGTCTTTGTATTTGCTATGCGCATTTTGTTTTACTGTTGTCACTTTATGTTGCCATGGGCCTGTAGTCTTTTGTTTTGTTTATCTAAATGAAGCGACAGAACAGGGTCCTCTTTTGTACGCGTGATAGAATAAAATAATAATTAAGTCTGAGTTGTTTAATTCTGTGGTCCTCCCGGTTGTTATAAATAGAGATTCCTCAGCCGTCAACCCCGAATATTTTTTAAGTGGGTTATCAAAATATCCAATGGGATACGATTCAAAATATGACAAGTACAGGGATGTGGTCACTCTTGAAACGCCCTCCATTCTTTTACATCGTGGGGGAATAGGGATGAAGACAAGGTTCGTTAGAACGAGACACCGACTTCCTGAGATCGTTCTGAAACCGGAAACCACAAACTTCCATCCATCTACTTTTGTTTCCTGGGTTTTAGGTCATTCTTCTCCACTCGATTTTTCTAACCCCCCAGAGAAAGAAGAGAAATAGAACGTTCACGATGAAAAATAAGAATTGTCGAAAGAAACAAGAAGATCTCGGTATAAAACTCAACAAAAAAAATATATATATAAAACAACGGGTAGAGAAAGAAAGATGATTCGTAGAAGTCTTCTGTAAGGGGGTCTAAGTTAACAGAGCACAACTGTATAAACTACGTGGAGCCATTCATTTTAACAAAAAAGGAATTGACCTTTTTTTTTTATGAGTAGGCGGAAGGTAGAGAATAGCCTAGGGGTAAAGATGGTTGAGTGAAAACATTACACCCTTATACAGACTAAAAAACACTTGATACAGTTTAATTCTTAATCTTTTAATCAAACTTTATTCACCATATTCTTAGAAGTTGATAGTAAAGTAAAGTCATATTATTAAGATCTGGTCTTTTACATGAACATATACTTTACCTTGAGGATGATAATTTTTTATATTTACTGGTATCTAAATCTTTGAGCTATTTCTGAGTATATAAATACATAGTATGGCGCACCGCACAGATTTTCTCTCGCTTTTATCTTAAAATAGAAATTTACTAAAAACTCACAGGATTTGCGAAACAAAATAATAGGTATATACAGTGTTGTGGAAACATTACATCAAATGAAATGAAATTAATCAGTATACACTGTTACTTACTTAGTTACTTGCCTACTTACTCTATGACATTAAGAACTAGGAATACTGTTACAGAAAATTTGAGAAAAGAGAGAGCTATCTGTTCATCAAAGAGAATAAGAATCAATTCATTTTCAAAGACCTGAATTAAAAAGTATATATATATTTTTATAGCTCAGAAACTATTGGTTTTATAAAATTATATTTCAATTAAATTTGTTTATCTTTATTAGTACTACAGCTTTATAATGATAAGTTATTTCAAATCTCAAATATTTGTGGAGAAAATATTAAAATTGGAGAATTTTCAGGATGTAAAATATCCTCAAAGTCATTTTCATAAGAAAATGAGAATCGCTTTCTTGTTTATAAAGAAAAATAGTGTTTAGATTTTAAAAAAATAATCTAAATCGTTACAGCAAATTAAAAAATTTATTTTTCTCTTTTTTCCCTTAAGTTAACTACCCGTAATTTTAGGGTTAAATGTATAATTCCAAAAACAATTCAGAGGAAACTTATGAAAACCCCAAAGACCAAGTCTTAGCACGATTGGTAAAATAGTTACGGCTCTTAACTCGAGCTCAATTTTTTTTTGACGTTCACAATACTTTCTCTCTGAAGTGTCGAGCGATAGTAAAAATAATAACTTATTATTTCTACAGGTGTCTTACTACCCGTTCGGGCTACACGCTTTTATACTAATTAAGCTAGTTGTTTTTAGGGATAAGGAAGGTTATATTTATACTACACATATCCGCATTTTCGTGGAGGAATATTCACTATTAGTATGCAATTTTTTTCTATATCTGGGTGGCGTTGTAGTTGGTTAGCCAGTAAATATTGAATTTTGGTTTTTCAATTTTCATGCTTTATATTTTCCCTCTTCGTATACATTATATACGTGGTCGGCTATTGCTACGGTCGGTTGGATGATTAGTTACTTGATGCATTCCTCCATATCTTCTTTATACTTTCAATATTATTGTGCAATATTACCCTATTTAATAGTAATTTAGCCAGGGGAGAGGGTAAAAATGAAGATAAGTTTTATAAAAGCAAAAAAAATTGAAATACAACTTTAATATAAATTATTTAGGGTGTGTTGAATGTATGTGCTAAATTTTAAGAACAAACCAAAGACAAATTGTTCAAAGTTATACTACTATATATATAATATTTAAAGTGCTCCTACAGTGTAAAAATGGTAAAAGTAGAGAAAACATTTGCTTTGATAACATTATTGGTGACTAACTGAACCCAACTGATTGGCGCTGCTGTCGGTTGAATGTTAACTTAACGTACCCTCCCCCGCATTCCTCATCAATTAACTCAGTCACCTGCCTCGGTGGCCGCATGGTCTTAGGCGCCACTTTATTTTTAAACTAGTCTGTATATGACACGGAAATTGTTGGTGTAATCCTTGTCGGAGTACTGAGGGTGTTTTTATAAAATAGTAATCCACTCTCCCTCCACAAAAAGGCGGGTACACTTTCTATAAATTCAACCTACCTTTCCCCTATACCACTAGAATAATTAGTATATATGTGTATAACCTTAACCGGTAGTAAGATGTACTAAAAGAAATTGAGTTTGCATGGTTGCCTATACCTCCCTACGTACCATTAATAATAATAATATTTAGCACCGCGTCTTACTACCCGTTCGGGTTATACGCTTAAGTACTAATTACTCTAAAGGATTAGGAATTGGGAGGGTTGAAATTAGGGAAGTGAACCCGCATTTGCTTGGAGGGAGAGTGGAAAACCATTTAGGAACCCCCCCCCCCCCAGTTCACCCGACCGAGATTCGAACCTCGATCTCCCCGTCCCCGGCGGTCGAGCTCAACACGACAAGCGCGTTAGCCAACTACGCCACCGAGGCGGGTTATGTACCATTAGATTCAAAGACGAGTAAGAGAGGCTTGGGCTGATTGGTTCTACTGTTTACATGTCAATTTCGCAAGCCCTTTTGCTCCATGCATGATATTATAAATACATGAATCGGCACCTATGATTTGCTGTCAGATATCCACATTTTGATTAGAAAATATTAATTATTTTAGTGAATTATTAAATCGAATAAATGTGATTTGAATGGTGTTTTACTCCTAGATTTTCCGCTGTTGACTTTCTCTTATGCTTACTCTATTGAACAGAGCTTAAATTATTTTTTCATGCATGTAGCAAAGTAGTATTAATTTTTGCTACTTTATATGAACGAGATTGGCATTATTTTTATAAAATCACAAACTTAAATGTTAAATCTTGATCCAAAATTAAAGGTACTTATAATATTAATCCGTACAATTTGATAATTTTTTTAATTTTTTGACTTAAGATAATAAAAATAATTTTATAAAATACTATGTTAAAATAAGCTATTTTAATTGTTTGAAAATTAAAAACATTTATACTGTCCAAATTTTATTCTTGTTTCATAACCTACATACTTACTTAACTCTATGACATTAAAAACTGGAAAGTTCATTGCCACACTTAAAAAAAGTACGCCAGCCATCCTTATATTGAGCAAGTTCTATCCAGTACACCTCATTACACCCCATCCCTATCTTGAACTAGTTCTATCCAGTCTACCTCATTACACCCTAGCCCTATTTTGAGCTAGTTATATCCAGTACACCTCATTACACCCTATCCCTATATTGAGCTAGTTCTATCCAGCCCACCTCATTACACCCTATCCCTATCTTGAGCTAGTTATATCCAGGCCACTTCATTTCACACTATTTATTTCAGGCCCATCCTATTGTCATCCTCCCATCTGCATCTAGGTCTTTCCAATAGTCTCTTGCCATTAGGTTTGCCTGTCCATACAATGAATATGATTCTCTCATTCATACTGCATGTTCTTCCCTCCTAAAAATACGAGATTTGATCATTTTAACAGTGCCTTGTAATGAGCACATCGTATGTAACTTATCTTTATGTAACCTCATCCACTCCTGAGTAGCCTCATCCCTTTTTTGGACCAAATAAATGACTAAGCAAATTGTTTTCAAGCACCCTAAGTTTCTTTTTATCATATTTCGTAAGCTTCATATCAGAAGTTGATATTAAAAATTAAAGCAGTATTTAGACATAATTTATAATAAATGCATACTATTTATCTATTTATCAATAGAAAAAAAATCCAATTCGATAAATATGCGGCAGGATCTCGTTAACGCGTCTTTAAGTGACAACGGGAAGACATCCAATCAAGAAGATAGAGGAAGCTAGTTTCCATAGACTAGATTACACCCAAACCCGAGAAAGCAGAGAGGGGACAAGGGTCGTCCGGTCTTACCCTCTCCCTCTCTTATCCCCTCCCTCTCTTACCAACCTCTTTCTTTCCCCTTCCTCTTCCCTGAGGGATCAGGTGCAGCTACTGTAATCTTGTCAGCTAATAAACTCAATTAGGAATTGGTTAAGAGTTTCCAAGCCAAGGGGAAGGAAACTGCCTGTCGTGCAATAGGAGCCTCCTTGTTGGAATTCTTCTAAGAGTCTTCATGATTGTCGGTTTCAATGCGGTACTTTTGTATCAGTGCTGCAATCTAATTTTCTTAGGAAGGTCCTTTTGTGACATCTAGAAGAGCTACTTGATCTACTTTCACGTATTCATACGTCAATTCATGTGATCTGCAGCTGTCACTTTTGATAGATATTATTATTATTTACATTATTATTATTAAGGGCCTTAAAAGGGAGTGAGTTTAGGATTTTGGGCCTCCCATGGCTACAGGTGTAACTTTCCCCCTTCTTACTTTCCCCCAAAAATAGCTTTCACTTACCTTAGATATTATTTATTTTAGCACAACATCTTACTACCAGTTTGGGTTGTATGCATATCTACTAATTACTTTTATGTGTTAGGAATGGAGAAGTTTGAATTTGGAGTAAGTGTACCCACATTTGCACGGAGAGAGTGATAAACCATTAAATTAAAACAACCCTCAGAACACCCAACCATGATTATAACCCTGATCTCTCCATCTTCGGTGGGCCAGTCGATTGCGTGAGTAACGCCTTAGACCATTAGGCCACCAAAGAGGGTTTGGATACTATTATTAATTACAAGAGCCCAGATCTGTATGCAAAACGCATGTTCTTTTTTACATATCTAAGGGTATGCGAAAACCATATACTTTGAAAGTCACACTTTAATTAGGCCTACCATTTGGCCAGTGTTTGATAGTGCATATAAATGCATACTTTGGGGAATAATGACTACGCATAGATTTTTTAAATTTTTAAGGTGAAACTGCATATTTAAGTTCTATTTTCAAGGTAAAAATGCATATTTTACTCGTAAATGTCGTATTAAATTACTGGTCCCCTCTCTGCCATCGGCTGGTTACTAATTAATTAATAAAATCTCAACAGTTAATTGGGCATAAAATAAAACGAAACTAGCGTGCGTGCATAAGTTTATTTGTTCTAAAGATGGTATCGAGAAAAAAATCCAGTATATCCATAACCACTTCCTTAAATTACCTGAAATCATAACACAGTTGGAAGCTCGAAGTAATTTCTCGCAGTACTCTGATAGATCAATATTAGTGGCCTTGTCGTCAGAAACTCAAGATATTTTTAAAATTGCAATAGAGTAAGCTTGGCTGAGTAATAAATAAAAATCCTGGATACAAAACAGTCTTGTCAAATTAGCAAAAATATCCGGCGATAAACTACAATACAAGAGGAATTCACCGAAGAAGAGTTGTGGATTTTTCATTTGCTCCTGTGACATTATGCGATGTCAAAAGGAATTTTCATTGTACAAAACATTCTTCAGTGACAGGCATAAAATTTCACAGAAGAAAATCTCAGTATGACCTTACATTATATTGTAAGGTAAGATTTTCCACAAAACAAATTATTTGATTTTTGTTCAATTTTTTTGCATGTTAAGGTGCATATTTTTTACATTGTTCACGCATATTTGAATGCATATTTTACTATTTGATTGTGTATACAAATCTAAGATATATTAATGACTATAAAATAATATTAATAGAATACTTAACTGTTTTCAATGTTGACAGTAAGAAAGTTTATTTAAAATAAAGATTTATCCTATTAAAATTGGACTTTAAGGGCTAACTAAATTATATAATCTGAGGGCAGTGTGGCAAGGAGGATGCATCTAGAAGCATTCTTTTGGACAAAGATTTGATTTGTGGTTAAGTTCAACACTAGAATATTTAATGGATTAAAGGGTAAGAATTAGATGGGTACCTTAAAGGAAATGAATCCACCTAAACCGAAGAGAGGGAAAGGAAAATCACATTAGAAGAGCCAGCCGTTGTCTGCCTTGTCAGATTTAAAACCCCAAAATATCTGTTAAGTTTGACCAAGTGCAGCGCGAGTGTGACATCTTAGACAGCATGACCAACGAATCAGTATGGAGGGAGGATAATAAATTATGTTTATGAATGGAAGTAAGTGATAAATGAATCAATCCCATATCGTTAGGATAATCTAGTTTGGTTTGCTGGTGATGGGCAACCGGGTATTGTATTCCGGTCTGTTTTACTGAGGCTGGGTTTTCCTAAAATGCTTCTGCTCTCCATCCAGAAAATGCTAGAAAATTTTACCTAATTTCTACTTCCATCATCCCCAATAGTTTGATTAAATTCGGATTGTCCGTATGGGTAGTGTGAAGTAGTACAAAAAAAGACACGGTTTATTCAGTCTACGATTACTCCTCTCATTCTTGTTTTTTGGATAAATTAGTTGTGTTTTTAAATTAAAGTCCAAGTACGCCGTGTTCGGTTTTAAATAGTGATGAAAAAATATGTTTATTATTTATTTACTAGTTAGTCATTTAATACGATTAGTAAACATCTAGTCCTCAATGTTAGGGTTGTAATTCTTGTAATATAACAGTCATAATTCATTAGATAATCAATCTTGAGATTGGTTTGCCGTATCTATAAAGTCTTATCTATCTTGGACTGAAATTTTCATCTTTGTACCTTATTCCGACAACATCATTTGCCATCTTATTCATGTACTAGATTCTATGCTGCCCTCTTGAATACTTCCGTCCTACATCTCTTTCTATAATTGTCTTCATCCAACTTTCATGTACATCAGTATACATATCATTCCATATTAACTCAACTTGGCTGTATACCTTTCCAATTTTACTTTATTGATTTTTTTAGCACCTCGGTATTTGATATCATCTCAATCCATAATAATCCAATATAATACTGTTGTAAGTTAATTTAGTGTATAATCCATCTGTTGATATTTTGTCTTAAGAATGTATGCAAACCATTTGACCAAATGGAAGGACTAAATTTTGTTGATTATTGGTTTATCACATAGGATTATAAGAATTTCATAGACATATGTTTGTTAAGTGAATGAATCTTTAAAATGTATTTGAAATGTTTACATTAATATATAACTTAGTTTTCAATTACAATAATTGTAAATGTTTTTGTTGAAGTAAAAGTGAATAAATAAAATATTCTGTTGCGTTCCTAGTGCCTACTCTCTAAACTAGCTATACCCCTTGAATAAAAAAAAGTGTTAAGGAAAAAGTTTTTGAAAGTCATTAAAGAAGTAAAAACTTGGTTTCGTTTGGTACAAAAAAAAAAAAGTCAAAAGAGGAAAAGAGGCATTTACGTTTATGAAATTGTTTATGATTATAATGTGTTTAACGTCGTTAAGTTTTAAATTTGTGTATTATAAAAATATTTCTTAAAAGTTTCTTTCTTTTCTTTGAAAAATCTTCTTCATTTTTATTTCTTTGTTGTTACGTTCACATTATTTTATCAACGTTTGTAAACCACAAAAGCAATTTTATACGTCAACAATTTGTACTTTATAACCCTTCTTTTGTTACTTTATATTAAGAAATTTAGAGATAAGTTTGTATTGTAGTCGACCTCAGTATGCGTATACTTTTCTATTTTTTTTAATGTTCAACAAAAAACCGTTATAAGATTACCCCTGAATAAAGGAATTTCAAATAACATTCTATTTTTATCTTTCTGTAGTAATTCACGTAATGACTTATTAGTGATCTTACTTATATCTAGAAGGAATGGCATATCATCAAATTAATTTCTCTTAGCTATCATTGATTTATATACAGTAATATTGTAATTTAGGTGATTATATAAAATATGATTTTTAAACTTTCCTTTTGAAATAATTTTGTGAAATAAGATGTCAATTGAACATTTAATCTAGATTAATACCAGATGTAAAATAATAATATAATAATAATATTAATAAATAATAATAATAATAATATAATAATAGCTACTTTTACAATATATTATAATGACTTAGTTTAAGTGTTTTAGCATAATACACAATTAAATATTAAAAATGATATGTAAATTAGGTAACAGAAATGGTCCCACATTATTGAAATAGTAATTAAACTGGGGAATAAATTATTTTCTAATTTAAAACAAACATTAAAAATAGTTGTTAGAAATTAAGGATATTCTTAAAAGGAAGTAATAGATAAAATATTTTGACTATTTTTTATATTGTGAGAACTTAAAAATATTACATATATAATATATTTAGTATTAGCTCAAAAGTAATCAAATACAAATTAGGACACAAAAATATTTGTACTAAAATACAAGAATTTCAAGAAGTATTAATTTTAATTAATATAAATCGATTAGCAAGATATAAAAGTAGATTATTTGAGCCTGGTTTACTTGAAATACAATTAAATACTTTTTAAATCTCCAGTGAAAAAATAAACAACTATACCTGTACTTTAATGAAAAATATTGTGGTTTTGTTTGTGGGACAAGCACCAGCCTCCTCCCCCCTGCCACCACCCTCGAACCACCGTTAATTTTTTTTAGCTAGAAGGCGAAGCAAAGTTTCAACCTTCATTCCTTTCCATTTTTGGTCTAACCTTCTATGATAGAGATTTTATATTTTCCAGATCCATGAATTTCTAACCCTACCTACTTTTACATAATCGGATTATTGATGCTTCACAAAGGGGAATATTTACATTCAAAATTGGAGATCGGGAACAGAAAGAGAAAATCTATGGTTTGAGAAAGTTGAAGTGGGGTCTACTACAAGAGGATATCAAAATACTGAGAGAACATTTGCGTTCAAAAACATTTTACTTCAAGAAGAAAGGTAATATGAAAACTAATGTTTTAAAAAAATGATCCAATATTTATGAGTTTTTTAATATAATAAACAATATTTCTTGGCTAGCAATGAAACTTAATCTACCAAACATATGAGTATCATCCAAGTGTTAATTTTCGTATATTTAATTAGTTCAATTGAAATTTAAAGCTAATAGAATTTTTCAATTTAAAGGTTTTCTGTTATTAATTGAATAACATAACTTGTGGCTATATATATTTCTGGAGATAGATAAGTAAGCCAATATAATGTATATACTATTATTCAAAGTTTCTTTCTATTCAATGTCAACCCCTTTATATGTTATTTAAAAAATTCAAAATTACACTCTCAACATTTTATTTATTTCCTAAATTCCTAAACTTACTATATTGGCAAAGAAACCAATTTTAATTTCTTCCTATCTTAAGTAAATTTGTTACAAATATTTATGGTATGAATTTGCTATATGCCTGAATGAAAGATTAATAAATCATTATTACCAAGATCACAAACTCCTTTAAATATTTCAAGATTTTTAGTCTATTTTTTTATTCTGAAACAAAGGGAAACCAGTGTATGTATTTTTATTTATTTAACACCGTGCCTTACTACCCGTTTAGGCTACCCAATGTATAGTTTTCCACACTAGTCAGGAACAAATATTATCTAAAACTAAAAATGAAATAAAATATTTCTTTCTACCACGTATTAACAGAACACCTGGTTGAAATAAGAACCCCAAACTCCCTGTGATTTGAAAGTAAAACATAAGATATTGACTCAGAGTCGATACGGCCAATGATTGGATGTAAAATATATTTTTTTTAATAAAGCTACTATATTATACCGGTTGATGCATTTAATTTGAGATACCAGAATATTCCAAAAACCAGGAATTATAGAAAATAGTTTTGATATTTTACTAAGGGAGAAAGAAAATAGCATATTATATTATTTTTAGTTTGGTGGATGTCTTATAGGTTGTGCTAAGGTCAACTTTGTATTTTAAATAAAAACCTATTTTTAACGGCATTTTACTATACATAAATATACAAACAGATTTTGCCAAAACCTTTTTATAATTTAACATTAATTTTTGAAGATAATTTACCTTGTACTTTTCTATAACTATTCTTATTAAATAACTTTGTATTTAATACACTATTATTTACTCAGTTAAATTTAGTATTATTTATAATATAACTTAAAAAGATACTCAAAATTATGCCCATTAACATTGATACACTATTAATGTAATAAATAGTTGTACAAATATATAAGTTAAAAGATCTTCAAAAATTGATGGGAAATAAAAAAGTTTCGGAAAAAAGTTGTTTGTTTTTGTGTAGAGTAAAATACGGTTAGAAAATAATGAGTTTTCATAAAAAAAACAAAGTCGACCTTGAAATAACTTTGTAAGACGACCACCAAACAAGAAATAGCGAGTGCTGTCGAAACAATTTTTTTTCTTAAATTCTTGGGTTTTTGGAAATGCCTCACCCGGTATATATATACAAGTGTTTTTGATGAAGATCAAATTAAGTTAATATAAGGTCGTCAATTTAAAATAGTAGCACCACTAGTTCCCCTTTAATCTGTTTAAAGAAAGTAGTATCTTTACATTCTTGATCCCAAAGGATATTTTGAGTCCCGTAAATAAAAAAATAAAAATGTAGTCAATTTCTTGTGAGTACATCAAACATCTTTACTACCTAAGAACTCATCAACGTGTACTGGCACACATTTGGCACAAGTTGTAAAAGTGATTGGGGGGGAAGGAAGGGTGATATGGAGGGGGGCTCAGAAAAAAACTGACAATCGCCGGTGATCTTGCCAAGATACTCTCGAACAAGGCAGTATGGGTATTTAAGAGGTGAAGGTTGTTCAACATGTGATTGTTCTGAAATATTTTGGCAACTTTACAAAACTACTCACTCTTAGTGACTCAAGACGAAAACTTTCACTCTATAGTCATTTAATACGGAAATAATTTGATCTATTTATTTTTATTTCAGGTAAAATCCTTTCAAAATTCACTGGAAAAAAGTAATTGTCAGTTTGTTTAGTGTAACCAACCGTAGCTAGGATTTATCAATCTAGAACTCATTTTAGCGGGAAAATTTATTACAATTTTAAGGTGGGAGGTCTGGGAACTTAAGTAAAGGCAGGGTTTTTACAGATTTACAGTTTTTATGTCTAATCAAGCTTTGGCGGTAAAAATAAAGTATTGCTCCAGAATAAACGTAGAGTTTAATTATCTTCACTTGGTAGTTATCAACATTCTTGAATATCTCTCATGAGCATAGCGCATTAGATGAACTTTTTAAACGAGAGAAAATGTCAAATTCCAGGACGCCTTTGAAAGATATTCAACAATAGGCCCTGTATAAAGAAAATTACACTTCTATAATTTCTACTAGAAATACAGTATGTTTCAAAAAGAATGACCCAATTTAAACAGCTATATTTATTAAGAAAATTCTTACATAAATGAACGAAGTGCAAAATACTCACAAACTCAAAAGTTTCAAAATTAAAAATGTGCCCATCCATCACCGCACGGATGACCTCAAGACGATAGCTAATTCTTCCCAAACACTTCGCAAAGTGTCTTCTTGGATTGAAGCTAGTTCTGCGCTATAATGTTTTTAAGTTCAACAAGGTCATGATCTAACGATGGAACAAAAACAATTCCTTAAGGTGATTAGCCCTTTTCATTGGGCGTGGAAATGCAGAGCCATAGGAATAAACGATTATCTTCAAGAATTTTTATTGTTTTGCAATTTTCTTTTCGGAAACGGTTTGTTCAAGAATAGAATCATGTTGATTAAGCTATGCTTTTTATATACACACCTCCTTTATAATTTTAACAGTGATCAAATATCGATAAAATTGACATTTTTCAATAGAAAACTGAGGCTTCAAACAAAAAATAAGAAAATGTAACAATTAATAAACCTCGATACATTATCTTAGAAGAAGTGTTGAAAATATTAACATAAAAATTTTACTCGTTATCGAGAAAACTGATATTTCCAAACGTATGATTTTTTCGCAAGACCTGTCCAGTAGCTAGCGCCATCTACGGTTTCCATGATCCATCTGTTCTTGTTGTTGCGGAAGGATACTTTGGTTCGGCTGTGAAGCCCGCCACGCCTCTTAACCCCCCCGCTCACCATCCCACAAAATAGGTTTTAGACCTGCACTCGACAGGGCCAAGTGCCTTAACGTATCCACATAAGAAAGGTCGCATGGTGTCATGTCTGGAGATCTGGAGGCCAAGAGTGTAAGGCTTTTCTCGAGGTCCTGTGCGCCCTATCCAGCATCGAGGAAGGAAGGGTGTCATTGAGTAAATGCCGCACATTTTTGTGCCAGTTTGGTGCTATTCCGTCAGATGAAATTATCTGAGTCTTCATGAAGTTGTAGAAAGAGCCAGTTATGTAGCATTTCAAGTTAGGTTCGTCCATTCACTGTGTCTTCCTCAAAAAAATGGGACATAAAACTTGGTTTTTAGAAATCCGACATTTAGCAGCGATTCCTTAAAACTGTAGGCCCCGCACATTTCAGCTATACACCTTTCAATCGCTGGGTGTTCGTGCTTCAAACATATAACTTGTTGAAATCGGTCTTTCTTTTAAAAACGCCATGTATATTTTATATATAATGGTAAAAATTAGTTTTATATAAAAACTGTAAAATTTTTACCCTTAACTCTATTACTCTAGAACTCCACCTTTAACTTATCTATCTGGTTTCAAAGTGATGGAGAGTTTTGATTTCACATCCACTTTTCCTCCATGCAAATGCGGGTGTGTATTTTATATTAATCCTACTCTCTATTCTAAATCTTTGACTACTTATGCAGATATCTTGGATGTGTAGTAAGTCGTGATTATTAAAATAAAATAGTTTTAGAGCTATTTTCCCACACATTTTAAAATAAGATAGTTAATAACTTGAACTCTATACTTACGTCTTACACTTGCCACTAAGAACTCGAGAGTTCATTGCCACACTTTCAAAAGTATTCCAAATATT
Organism: Timema podura; assembly: GCA_033556935.1. Taxonomy (NCBI): domain Eukaryota; kingdom Metazoa; phylum Arthropoda; class Insecta; order Phasmatodea; family Timematidae; genus Timema; species Timema podura. The sequence continues at coordinate 41,296,923 of JAVRXN010000012.1, forward strand.
CATATCTTGAGCTAGTTCTATCCAGTCCACCTTATTAATCCCCATCTACGTCTATGTTTCCCAAAGGGATGAAGAAGGTTGAATTTATATGAACTGTACCTTTATTTGCGTGGAGGGAAGGGGAAAACAATTTTGTGAAAATAGCCCCTATCACTCCCAACTGGGATTGAAACCCGATCTCCCTGTCATCGGCAGTCTGGTCTAACACGAGAGTGAGTCATAAACCATCGCGGCCACCAGAGTGGGTTTTGACTGACTAAAAGCTATTTGTATTTCAGGAAAATAAGCCATTAGAAATCACCAAACCCCAAACCTCTCAATTATCTAAATTAACGTATTTTAATCAAGATTAGTTTTTATAAGGACCACATTTATTCTAGTACTCGTATTTTAACCGGAAGGTAGGACTTATATTTTTAAGCGTTTTCTCTCTTTTGATAAGACCAAAGAAAACTAAGTGCTTGAGTGAGCCCAGAACATTGAAGAGGTTATTATTGGTTGTTTAGGGGATGACACAGCGTTCTATTGTTGTCTAGCTGATTTGGTGGGAGCTGCGGTCCAACCAACAGAAGACTAAGATTCAAACCCGGGACTTAGGCGGGGGGGAGGAGAAGAATTAGGGTTGTTAATTAGTTCTGCTTCGCCTACCTCGATAGGGAGAGACACTCCATCTTTTGGCTCTCGCTTTCTCGCCCGTTTTCTATTTCGATCTTTCTTTGTTTTGTCATTCTCTTTAAAGATGTCGTTTTTATCCCATGCCTCTGCCAACTCGATTATTTTGTCACTAAAAAAAACTATAGCTATTTTCTCTCCTTGTAGTTTTTTAAATGTAAAAGCATTATAGCTCTATTGAAATATAGTAATTGTAATAATAGGTATGCTATTTTTGTTTCAAATAGTTGTTATTACAACCACAAAGGTAGGTTCAGCGACTGTGTGCTCGACTGGTAGACAAAGCTTAGCATTGCGTCCGGAATATCTGCTTATTCAGAATTATCTGAGAGTATCGTAGGGGTGGTATGAGGATAGTAAAGCTTAAGAGGAAATGTAGCTTCACTCGTGAGAAGGGAAAGTGGTAAAACATTTTAGTAAATACATATTCAGTACTCCCAAACGAAGTTCGAACTCCAATCCACCTATCACGAGCAAAATAATTCCAAGCCCACTCGCCCATTTATCAGACTGTTATTTTATTCGAATCATAGCTGAATACACTGAACAAGTTGTTTCCCTTCTAGAAGTTTCATCGTGTTTTATACAAGCGTTTAGTCACATTTTATCATCCTTTTCTTTCATTTTTAACATTGGTTAAAGCTTAGATCAACCAGAATTGAGAACAGAATAAGGGTGACCTGGTGTTCTAGGGGTAAGGTGTCAGACTTCTGTGCTGGGGGTCCGGGGTTCAAACCTCGGTTCCGGCACAGATTTATCTGAATGCCAAACCCTTCCTTCACCTCTGACAAGATGTGTATTAATCACAACTTGTGAATGTGAGGAATGCCAGGCCTCCACCGTGGTTCGGATTCCACGTTAAACTGTAGGTCCTCCATTTCATCTCACAATCACCCTACCATTGCACATTAGCGTAAGTGCGTTAAACCCGAACGGGTAGTAAGACGCGGTGCTAATAATAATAATAACAGAATAAGTATCAAACTTTTATTTAGGAATATTTTATATATATTATATATAGCCTACACGTTGTCTACTAACACACACGTATATGTATATATAAACACAGTAATATATATAGGAGGGTCCATCTGACAGTTACGAAATTAAATAGCTCTAGTTTTGATTATTTGTACCTCAAGTCATGTGAACTACAGCTGACAATTTTGAGAGATTTTCTCAATACATGTAAAATAACACTAAAGTAGTATCTCAATATTCTCAATTATTAATAACAAAATAAGTTCAGATTTTTTAAAAGGCCCTTACTATGAGAATTGGACTAAATACATAAAACACTCGTCTACTACTAGAGTAGTGAAAGTATTTATATTCAAAGTGAATGTTAAAAAAAAACTTGTTCAAAATATTAGTACTGTAATACTCATTAAAACGAGTAAATATTCCTAGCAAGAATACTAACTCACACAGAGGTAGAGATAATCTTTTATTTCGGCAATAAAAAAATAGGATAAGAACTTAAATCTTATTTGGGCCTGCTTGGTACAATTTCAGTCCAGAACATTTAAATAATGGCTTGAAGAGTCGCAAACGGGAATTTATTAAATATATCTCTCAACTATTACGGTGAAGGATGAAATTACAACGTTGTTATATTATAAAGTCGATGATATTTCGTCTGTCACGATCCGATGTTGAACCAAGAAGTGACGATTACACTCTAAACACCATCTTGCATGCAAATTCACTTTCTGAGGTAGCCTTTTGAGCTATCCAATAACAATGCTTTATTTGCGGGTATTGACGAACAAGCCGTCAAAAAATGTTGCCATGAGCACTATCCAATCATTGGATATAACCCAGCACTAACCCAATGCCAGCGTTTCGGTGAGGTATAGTCCATTCTTCCACTTCATCTTCCATTCGCACATCAGCAGCTCTTGTTCAAGTAGACAATGTCATTCGATGCCGGTGAACTTTGTTCGCCCTTTTACTGCTTCGGGAAAACTCGATTGTGATCGGTTAGACTTGGAGAGAGTGGGCCGAGGCTGACGTCATCTAGCTCGGCGGGTGAAGCTAGCAGGCTTGTGTTATATACCAGGACTCGGGTCGGCATGTGCAAGATTCTTGCAAAAAGGAGCCGGCCTCAGGCCAGCATATTCAAACACCCAGCCGTCTCGATTGTTGTATTGTTCCACAAAGGTACAGCAACAAAAGGTGTTCTAAATATCGTACTTACACTCCCACACAAATTTCATATTTTCAAATCAGACTCTTGCGATCTTTTTGAAAAATTCCAGGCTTCATTCGTATCGTCGGACATACGTTTTTAACTCGCTGTTGTGAGTTTTCTCAATCATTTATTGTACCTGAATACACAAAATCTTTGCGTATCTCCCATTCAAAAAAAAAAGCCAGAGGATTACTGTCAGGGGTCCAGGTGCATGCAGCTAGATCTAATAAATAGGTCGAGAAGGTACATTTGCATAGCTCCCCATTCCTATCACCTTATCCTGTGGACCTTTTTTTTTGTAATAAAATACCTATAGTATTTGCATTTATGTCCAATAAATGAATTAGAAGACCTACAACAACAACAGAAGTTAAAAACAGTTGCAACGATTCAAATGAAGCCAGGGATTTTTCAAAGTAAAGCGCAATATACTGACCCCCAAAATGTGAAGTTTATGTTGAAATTGAAGGACAACACTTGAATACTTTGGTTGTGATAAGGTAATACATTTGTGTCATGTAAGCACAAATAACATTTAAGTTTTAATCAAATTTTTTCTAAATTACGGAAACACAAATTTGCCTGCATTTTTGTGTGAATCGTTTGCGACCTAGGTTTACTAAGACTTTTTTTATTTAATTTTAATGATCCTAAAGTTGTGTTGAAACCCATTTTAAACACACTGTATATCACACGTATATGTAGGTGTGCATATTTAAATGGATGTACTATATGATTATTTGCATTATTCTTTCTTCTAGTCCCTACTTTTATTTCTTCTTTGATCTCTTTCTTACTGTATTTATATCTCCTTCTTTGTTCTGATTTATTTTTCTTTCAAACTTACTTTGCTATGTGTTTTGTCTTTTGTTATTCAATGTTTTCAATCATGAAGCAACAATATTTCATTTACAAACGTCTTCAATTAAATATCTAACTCATGTGTGTGGGGATTAAGTTTTAACAATCCCAGTAGCCGTGAAGTCTCGTTATTTACATCAAACCTATACCGATTATAAACAAAAATATATATATATATATTCAAAAATTGGGTAATTTCAAATATATTTTACCTGCTTCGGTGGCCGCGTGGTCTAACGCGCTACTTTCGTGTTGGACTAGACTGCTGAAGACGGAGATATCGGGGCTTCAATCCCGATCGGGTGCACCCAGGATGGTTTTTCCTAAATGGTTTTCAACTCTCCCTCCATGTGGGTGAATTTTACTATAAATTAATCCATTAACCCATTAGTGTAATTAGTACATAGGTGTATAATCTGAACGGGTAGTAAGACGCAGTGCTATAACAAAATGTATTCTTTAATACAATTCTGAAAAATTAGTTAAATATTTTTAATTCCTTTAATGAGGTGGCCTGGTGGTATAGGGGTGAAGTGTAAGACATCTGTGCTGGGGTCGGGGTTCAATCCTCGGTCCCGGCACAGATTTATCGATTGCCAAACCCTTCCTTCACCTCTGACGAGACGTGTATTAATCACAACTTGTGAATGTGATTGGAATGACAGGCCTCCACCGTGGTTCGAATTCCACGTTAAACTATGGTCCTCCATTTCATCTCACAATCACCCTACCATTACACATTAGCGAAGTGCGTATAACCCGAACGGGTAGTAAGAGCTAATATTTTATTTATGAAAATTTATAATAGAACAAAATATAATTAATATAATTATATTAGAAGATACACCTATTTTTTAATAAATCTAGATAAGATTATTTTAGTTATATTCATTTTACTTGTAGTTAAGGAGAAATATGAGATTTTAATATAAGGAAACGTACTTTGGTAGAACAGCAATAAATTAATTGGTACACTTCTTTAGTCAATTAAACAATATAATTTATGAATATAACAAGGAATATTGGTTCAAATAGATTTCTTTAAATAACACTGATTTTAAGAATACACATCCAAATATTATTTCTTTAGTTCCTTCACTTAAGCTCTATTACGCAGTGAATACGTGTTTCAGTTCCTCTACGTCAAATCGATCGTGTTTTTCCTTTCCTTCTTCGGCATTATATCTTTGTCTAGCTCTCCTTCCCTTTCCTTCCTCTCTCTACTCTCTAGTTACTTGTTTCCACTAATTAAATTAAACCATAGCTATCAATCTGTACCGTCTGATGTTTAACGAGCTCCAGTTTGAATTAACGACATACAACATACCAACAAAAAAAAAAGCTACGAGACATGATTTAATAAGTGAGTGTGAAAAATTATGAAATTCTATAGACTCTCATCCACCTTCAATTGACTAATTTAAGTTGAACTAGTAAGCGAATGCAATTTAAGGGTCTTTTGTGGTAGTTTTTAACTACAACATAAATAAAATAAGAGCTCTTTGTATTAATATTCTGAATTAATATTAATTAAGCATTGTAATCTAAAAAGATCTTGATTGTCTGTCATTGAACAGGCCCAGATTTTGATGACGTATTTTTATTTTTTTCTTCGTCACCTACAGTTTCATGTACATTAACTCTTTTCATGATCCCAATGTTTTAAAAATGTATAATTAAGGGTAATAATTTTGTAATTTTGACATTTAAGGTTTGCGTATTTTTTAGACATTTATGGACATTTTTAAAAATATTTTTGAGACATTTTCAGACATTTTTTAAAGTTATTTTAAGATATTCATGTTAAATAAGTATATTTTTAAATAATATTGAAGTGTATAAATGTTCAAATATACTTTTTATCAACACATAATTTCTGAATAAGAAGATTATGAAGATTGTAGGCACAGAGATTTGTATCCTGTTTGCTTGTATGGCTGTAAAATACACATTCCTTGTGGAACACTGCAAATAGGATGGAAAGGGCTGAGTCGGGATGGAGTAGATATTAATTCTGAAGCATATATATATATCGTAAATCAATGTTACATCTAGCAGAGTGCAAGTGTTTACATGTTAATGCTCTTCATTGCATTTTAGTTTTGAAAAGTGTGTGTTTGGTTTAGTCATGTGCATATATTGCTAGTTTTTAATCCAATTTTGAGAACATTTTTTGAAAATTGGAAGTATTTTTTACAAACCTTTAGGTCATTATTTAAACTAAATTTATATTTGGCCATTTAGAATTATTATCTTAGTGCCGGTCTTATTTTAAACTAACGATACATTATTTTTATAAAGAGACATCTAGGTATTTAGTTATACAAACATTAGAAGCTTAAACCCAAAATAAGTATTCAATATAATTATTTTGGTGATAGTGAACTTAAAAATTTTCACTAAACTGTTTGTTAAATTTCAGCTGTAATTTTTATTCTAAAATTACATAATGAATTTATAACATTTTATAATGATTGTAAAACATCTCGAAGATATTTTTAAATGCTTAAAAATCTTAATTTTTATAATTCTAAGTCAAAATACTAATGTTTTGATAGATCCTAATGAATGATTAAAATTTATAATAATTAATATTTAATAATTATTATAACAAAAAATGGTTGGCATATTGATTTTAATATTCCATCCACAAGTGAGGTGGTTACTAGTGATCTAAGCTAAATAATACGAGGAGAATTAAACATAAATAAATGTATCTAAATTTGCATCTATGGTGTTGTAATAGCTCTCTAATTTATCCTTTTGTAATTTAAAACTAGTTACTTGGGTCTGGGTAAACAATGTTGGTTTTTGTTGTTAATAAAGAATTAAAATTAATATGCACTTGAACCATATTTTTTGGAAGGCAGTGTACCAATAAATTCTTGTTTCAATTAAGTCATCAAATATAACAAGAATGCTTAAAATATTTAAAGTAATTCAAAACCACTTTTCACTCCAAACACTTGCTAGCATTAATTGGTAGTAGTGTAACATTTTCCATGTGTCGTGCTTATTCTAGCGCGTTGCCAACTAGAAACTAAAAACATCCCGTCAAGTTCCAGCAGAGAGATTCTGTTGTTTTAGTTATCGTATACAGGAAACGAGCAGCCATAACATTTCTTTTTCTTATTTATCTGGCACAGAAATAATCTTATTTTCCTGAAACTAGGTAGTAAATATAAGTAATGTTAATAGTATTCATACACTTAAATAAGTAGCAATGAGTTTAGCGTGTTATTATTATTATTTAAATTGATAGTGCAAAAAAATTTGGTGAACATACAAATGTGTAAATACTATGTTAAAAATTTTTATCATTTGTTTATTCAAAGCAAAAATTTTTATGTTCGCTCTTTTATACTTTGATAAACATGTATCTTTTAATTAATGGCTGAAAATATATAAAAATCGAGGACATTTTGATTTCCTGGATCTAGCTAAAGAACATTTTAATAGTTAATTATATTTCATATTAATATAGTAAAAAGTCTGATATTATTCCAGTTTTTCGTATTTTAAAATTTAAAAAATATTATCATTTGAATATTTTATAAACTTAGGCCCAGCCATTAATGTCAATAAAAGATAGTAGAAAATGTAAAGAAATTGATAGGACTTAACTACAGGAGACTCTAAAAGTGATTTTTTTTTAAATATTTAAGACAAGTTTTCCTTAGTGCTAAATCTAAGAGAGATATATGAGGAGATTGCTAAGAAAAAGTACATCTGTATTCCCGTGGTGAGAGAATAAAAAAACAGCATGTTTTGTATCACATTTAGAAAGTTAATTCCCACTCACCCTGGCCGAGATTCGAGCAATCCAACCCATTGCCAAACAGACGCCGTAAACAACTCTACCACTGGTGTGAATGAAAGGAATTTGTTATTGAAATATGAAACATCCCGCTTTCATTGTCCATATGATCTGAGGCACACCTCTTGAAATATAATAGATTGCCAATGAAGGGGAAATAGGGGTTTGAAACCTAGCTGGGTTAACTGAGTGTGGTTTTAAACAAATGGTTTACAATTCTCCATCCACGAAAATGTGTTTAAGTTTCCTATATCATCATCATCATCTTCTGTTTCGAGCCTGTGGCCGAGTCAGTTTAGTAAAATGCCCCCATCTTCTTCCATCCTTACATGATTCTTCCTCCTTTAGTTGCTTCCATTCTTCTTCTCTCACTGGTACACTTATTATTATCTGTTCCTCCCGTCTCTTTCTTGGCCTCCCTTGCGGACTTGTTTCCTAAATACTTCATTTTCATCATTTTCTTCGGCATCCTCTAATATTCCATCCTCATTACATGCCCATACCATCTCAGTCTTGCTTCCTCTACTATCTCATGTACTCCTACAAAGCAAGTTATATCTTTCTTATCTTTAATCTATTAATATATATATATATATATATGTATATATAGTGTACTGCAACATGTGGGATCCATTTCATTGGCGAACAGGAGGCACAAAAAGAATTAAAAATGTGCAGATAATCGTGTGTTACATTTGACCTGATCTCCGAACTATAGTCAAGTCGGTGGCGTAGTTGGCTAACGCGCTAGTCGTGTTGAGCCCGACTGTCGAGGACGGGGAGATCGAGGTTCGAATCTCGGTCGGGTGAACTGGGAGTGGTTTTTCATAAATGGTTTTCCACTCTCCCTCCACGCAAATGCGTGTTCACTTCCTTCAAATTCAACCTTCCCAATTCCTAATCCAATAACGTAATTAGTACTTAGGCGTATAACCCGAACGGGTAGTAAGACGCGGTGCTAAGTAATAATAATAGTAATAATAATATAGTCAAGTGATTCCACTAAACTGTTTGCATACCATTCTCGATATCTCTCAAACTGTTGACTAGGTATGTTCTATAGGATATTCCCTGTTATTCCAAACACTTGTAATTTTTTTAAAAGATTGCGGCACTATACGAATCGACAGTTGCAGGCTTGTATTCAGACTGAAAGTGGCCATTTTGAGCACTTCCTATAATTTTAAGCAGCTTTGTACAGCTAGAATACAAACATGGGTATACTAATTGACCTGCTTCGGTGGCTGTATGGTCTAAGGCATCAATCACGTGTTAGACTAGTTTGCCAATGACAGGGAGATTGGGGTCCGAATCCTGGTAGGGTGAGCTGAGGATTTTCCTCCAAAATTGTTTTTAGCTCTCTCTCCATGCAAATACATGTACACTTCCCCTAGATTAAACCTTCTTCATTTATAACTCATTAGTGTAATTGATAAATCTGCGTACAACCTGAAGAAGTAGTTAGGCTTAATGCCAAAAAAAATGCCGAATGATTACATTAGCTCACAAATTATAAGGTAAATTAATTACTAAAACATTCACAACATCCAGCCCCTGGCCATTAATTTATCACTGTAAAAAGGCAACCAATGATACATTGTTTCAACCATGACTGGAATCAAACCCGGAAACCTTATATCAATAAAGAGACGCCCTGCCGACGGATCTAAAGTATCAGACGTGACCAATATCTGATTACCACCTTTGTAATACTAACTTAGCAGGACGTTCCCGAAATATAAGTTCTAGCGTCACATCAATACGTCAACTTCCCTCTAAATATTCTAAACAGTCCATTCTATTTCCGACTATCTACCATATGACATCCTTCATATAACGATTTCCCATCGCCCATGTTGGAGCGGTGACATCAATATTGATAAACAAAAGACGAACTTGCTGCTTGAAACTGTTGAGAATAAGTTTTTTTTATCTTCACACACATACACATTTATACATATATCTATATAGCTCTCTGCGATAGAACTGAAGCTAAAAAAAAAAGTTCCTTTTTTTTTATTTTTGTAAATAGAACTAGTGCGAGGGTAGGAATGCTGCTTGGCTGATACAATGGTACTGGTATAGCGGCGAGGTCCCCCGAAACATTTCGTGCCACTGCGATTTTGGACACGAGCCAGAATCAAACAAATCTCGACGTAGGTTTGGTTTGTCGGCTCGTGATAAAAAAAAACTAAAAAAAAACACAGCTAAATCCTCCCTAGCGTTTATTTCGTACAGAAAACTGTGGTCAAAACAATTTACACGTGATCCCATCCCTTTTACATTTTAAAAGAATCAAATTCACTAAATATTTCTACGGTTAAATGTATTATACGATATATTTAACCCCTGTACCTTTTTTATTCTTTTTTAATGGTTTTTATCACACGTACGAGATAACCGCAATTAATCAGTCTAATAGGCTAAGGATGCGGAAGTTATAACTTGTAGAAAAATTAACCCGCATTTGCTTGGAAGAAGAGTGGGATACTATTTATGAATAATTTGACTCAGCTAGGGTACAAACCAATACCTATTTTTTCACCTGTGGACCAGACTAGATAAGACTGGAATTTATAGTCTGCGTGCCCACTGTTGCAGGTATATATACTACGCCTACCATTAAAAGTAGTAAGCTTACCTTGAAAGGTTTCTACTATGGCATATACTGTAGATTAAAAGAGAGGGGCTTAGTGTAAGCCATACCTACTAGGGTAAGCGAGGAGAAAATAATTTTGGTCCTGAAAGTTACCCACTTTTGTGGCAGCGTGGTTTAAATCGCTACTATTGCAGTAGACTAGACCACCTATGACGGAGAAATCATGGCTCTCGGATGTATTGAGGGTGGTTATTCCTAGATGGTTTCCCACTCTCTCTCTCTTTCTCTACGCAAATACGGGTACACTTCCTATAAGTTCAAACTTCATCATCTCTAAATCATTAGCGTGATTAGTACATAAACTCTTAAACCGAGGGGGCAGTAAGACAAGGCGCTATAAAAAAAATTATACGCTGCACCACACAGGTTTTTCACGCTCTTTTAATATTAAAATAGAGAAATTTTACTAAACATTAGTGAGATTTGTAAAATTAAATAATATGCATAGTTACAGAAACATTTCACCAAATAGAATAAATGAAATAATATACAATGTCACAGGAACATTAAGAAAACAGGAGCCCCTTTGTCCACTAAAGAGCATTATAATCGAATTTCAGTTTTACAAATTACTCGATAAAAAAGAATTATATATTTTTGCCCTTAATTAACTTCCCTTAATTTTAGGGTTAGCTATCTAATTCCAAAAACTCCTCAGTGGAGCCCTATTAATACAATAAATATTAAAGTCCAGCCCAATCGGTAAAAAAAAAAAGTTTAGGGCTCTAAATTGAGATTTTGAAAAAGAGACAAAAATACGGTATTGTGAAAACCACTTGTTGGTTTCAAGAGTTCAGGAAACGTCAACTTTATCGAAATCTCAAGTTAGATTTTTTTTAAATCACAATACTTCTCTCTCCAAGGGATCGACACAAATTAAAAAGAGAATCCCATTCCAGCAAAGAGAATAAATCCAATGACATACGCTGTTACAAAACCATTGATAAAAGAGGAATATCTGTGCCCAATAAAGAGCGTAAAAATAAATTTTATTCTATAATATTTGAATAAATGTATATATATATAGTCTTATAGTGAAGAAACATTTAATTTTATAAGCATATATGTCATTCAAAAGAATTTTATATTTAATAGTACTACATCTTTACGATGATAAATTACATCGATTTTTAAATAGTTGCTGTGATTTTATCAAAATTGGAAATTTATACATATGAATGGTACTCTTAAAGTCATTTTCGTGTCAAAATAAAACCAAAACAGGAGATGGTGCGCCCTGGGAAGAACCTGTTCAGTGTTTTCCATGCTATGAGGGGTCGTGCTATGGCATGATAACACTGTGCATCTTATTTAAAACTAATATATAACTTTTTTTATGGTCCAGACTATCCATTCCTCTATGTAACTTGAAATTCAATTGTATTGCCGCTGCTACTTTTATTTCCAAAGCGCCGGTGGGTGGGTGTGTGGTGACATATTCTTTCGTTCCGCTATGTACTACAATGTGTATTGTGTAGTGTTGGTATGCGATTGTCGTAAAAGGCAAAGCAAAATAGGTCGGAGACAGGAGTAAAAAAAAATGTATATAAAAGCGAAGTGTGAATGAATAACATTGATTTTTTTTGCATACATTATATATATATGTTCATAAATCCCTGTAAGATCAAATCGGGATAAGAGATACTAAACAATTGAAAGAATATACTCAGGTGTATGTAAATAAATGTAGTAAACTTCATTAAGGTGGGTGCTAGTGAGCGTGAGTTTAGGGCAGTATTTTTTAAGTTTTGATAGCATAAACATTTTTCGGCCAAAATAAATCAAATATTTCTTCTATAGAAACATAGAGATTAGTTTTCTGCACGTCCTGATCTCGACAGTTCTTGAATATCTGTCAAAGGTGTCCTGGAATCTAATGACAATTTTTTCTCTTCATTTAAAAAGTTTGTCACCAAATGCCGCTATGCTCATGACAGACATTAAAGAACTGTTGAGATTAGCATGTGCAGAAAACTAAACTCTATGTTTATATAGAAAAAATATTTGATTTATTTTGGCAAAAAAAAATTTTGCTAAAAAAACTGCAAAATCAATACACTAAACTCGCGCTCACTAGCACCCCACCTTAAGTAGTATTGAAACCTCTATTCATCATCATCATCATCATTATCTGTTTCCAGCCTGTGGCCGGGTCAGTTTAGTAAAATGTCTCCATCTTATTCTATCATTTCACCACTCTTCATTCTTTGATTGCTTTCATTCCTCTCCTTTCACTTGCGCACTTTACGTTATCTGCTCCTCCCTTCTCTTTCCTCGTCTCCCTTGTGGTTTTTTTCCTACATGACTTCATTTCCATTATTTTCTTTCGGCATCCTATCTTTTTTCCATTCTCATTACATGTCCATATCCGTTTTTCTTCATCTTCTATATCATGTAACCCGCCTCGGTGGCGTAGTTGGCTAACGCGCTAATCGTGTTGAGCCCGACCGCCGAGGACAGGGAGATCGAGGTTCGAATCTCGGTCGGGTGAACTGAGGGTGGTTTTTCCTAAATGGTTTTCCCCTCTCCCTCCATGCAAATGCGGGTTCACTTCCTCTAAATTCAAGCCTCCCAATTCCTAATCTATTAGCGTAATTAGTACTTAAGCGTATAACCCGAGCGGGTAGTAAGAAGCGTTGCTAAATATTATTATTATTATATCATGTACTCCATGTTCTACTGCTCTTTCCCGGATAAGTTAATTCCCAATCTTATTTCTCCTGGTGACAGCTAACGTACTCCTCACAAATTTCATTCCCATGGCCTCCACTTTCCTATTCTTTCTTACATTCATTGTCCATGTTTCTGGTGCGTGTGTGAATGTGTGTACAAATTACGCCCTGTACAACACTTCCTTACACTTCAAGGGAATTTCTCTTCTCCATAGCAGGTCTCTTACACACCTATAGAACAACTCTCCATAGCAGGTCTCTTACACACCTATAGAACAATTCTCCCTGCAGTCCTCTTCTCATTAAATTCTCTCTAGTTTTCCCTTTCACCTCAGTCATGCTTCCAAAGATATTTTATTCTATGTACCTTTCTCAGCTATATTCCACCATTGAACTTTATAGTTTTACTAGGCCCTATCCTCTCCCTTGTCAACACTCATTTACCATCAATTCACACTTCGCCTTTCTAAATTTCACTCCACACTCTTTCACTTCTTCATTCCATTCCTGTAGCTGTTACAGAACTAATATGAGGGTATAGAGCTCGTTTATTATTATTATTATTATTATTATTATTATTATTATTATTATTATTATTATTATTATTATTATTATTATTATTATTAGTATTATGGATGTACAAAGATCACTTTTTAAGGAGCCTTCCTTACATTTCATGATGGGGTTTGGGGGGGGAGGGGAGCTCATTATTTTCTTAAATTTTCCAATGAAGGGGGTCAGGGGGTCATAATACATCTTACGTAAGGTTTTTTAACCAATATTTATAGTGAAAGAAAATATACTTTTTTGTCAGAAAATAAACTTATCAATTATATAATTTCACATATATTCCATTTACTTGCTGTAATTAAAGTATTCCAAAATGTCATATCACTCGCTTTATTACTAGTCCTTATTTCTAAAAATAATTAAAAGATTAAATAATCTAATCTACCGAATCGGATAAGATTTTTTTTTATTGTAGGGAGGGTTGAAATTATGGAAAATCATACCATCCCTTACGTAGGGAGAAAGGAGGATTTTAAAAATCACGAAGAAAAACCTTACTTAATTTAAATATGTGTTGCTGACCATGAAATAAGAAAGTTGAAGATAAAGATTCATATTTTTATCATATAGCACTGTCACATACTTTTAATTTTCAAACCACCCATAACGTTCATAAAGGTGGATATAACGGTTAAAAGGGATCTTTTTTAAATTTATACTGAATTTTATAAATTTATATAAATTTGGGGAACCAAAATGAACATACAAAATACATTATGATATTGACCTAATTGGTTATTTGGCTTTACGCTATTTCCCGGGATTTTTATACTAACATCTAGAGGCTCACAAAACCAATTTAGGGGTGAGGGTTCGATTTTGGTTAGTATTTACTGCAAGACACAACTTATTAATTAATTCTACTTTTAGTAAGGTTCTAGTATGAGGAAACTTTATGAAGACCGAGCGGTTAAAGGTGACATGATCGTGTTAGACTGTTCTGCTCTTGACGAGATCAGAGTTCTAAACACATTCGGGTCTACTCAGGGAGCTTTTTATTAATGGCTTCCCACTCTCCTTCAACGCAAATGCAGGAAGAAAACGTGTAAATACATTCTTCCTCATTCCTACCCCCATTAGAGTAATTATCATCTATATGCGTGCAACCTAAACAGGTAGTAAGACACTGTGATTAAAATAACTTCTAGAAAATACTTAAAAATAATATTCAGTCATATAAATAGCATTAATTAATTAATGATTAGTATTATTTTATCGGAATTTATAATATCAATCGAACGTGATAGTTGCAGAACATATTATTTGTATGTAAATATATTAAGATTGCTTTAGTAACTTTTATAACTCCCAAAGTAAGTATATTTCTCTACCTAGATCAAACATAAGTTATTAAATATGTCATTGCAATGGCTGGTTATGTAGTATTAGAAGGAATATATGACAATTGCGTACCATAAAAATTGCGTACACCCAAGAAATAGCGCCTATTGCGTACGGTTTTTTATTTTTTATCTGCGTTGGCCGTAATTAAAATTACATAATGTAAGCTCGCACAGCTTACTATCTCAATCAAACCAATTCTAGCTGTTAACACACCCAAGTGTAGAAGTTATATGACTTCACAAATAGGGCCTAGAAAAGCTCATATTATTGTTTAAAATAATAACAACTATCATCATATAAACATAACTTTCAAGCCTTCTATAATGTATACATATAGGACCTATATAATTATTGTTCTCACACAACTTAACTAAACCTAACCTTTCATATGTTAATAAACTAAAATATTAAATAATATTGATCACACAAAATAAAACAAATAACCACTACCTTAGTTGCCCCATTTGCTTGACCCTTTAGGCGTAACTGTCCGGGTACGCAATTGTCACTATATGCAATTGTCACTGTATACAATTGTCACTGTATACAATAGTCAGGACACCATTAGAAATACTATATTAGGTTAGGTTATTTGCAAGTCTAATACGGAGAAAAGCCTGACTGATTAAGAATGTATGATAAACAAGCCAGTAATATATTGCATTTTCCTAGAGTATTATATTATACTCTTCCCACCCACCTCCAACCCTTCTCGCGAGAGCACTCTTCCAAGTAAAAACAGCGGACATTACATTATTCCTAACGAGAGCATGAGTGTAAATGAAGATGACATGTCATGCTTGACACACAGTATTACAGTGTGCTGTAATTCAGATGAATCATGGACTTCAAAGAAAAAATATATAATATTTTGGCGCAACTCTTCTGTGTAATTTGTAGCTCGTTTATAAATTCCTCCTAAACGTGGTTTTAACTTAAGTGACTAAAAGCTTTCAAAGTGTCAATTACAATAAACCGCCCTGTTTATCTTCATCAAAGGACGTGGTTTGACAACAGAAATATTAACCTTGCGCCACTCGAAACCAACATAAAGTAGCAACGAAAGAAAAAAAAAAGACGCCGTTCAAGCTCATTGATAGTGAATTAGAGTAGTTGACTCAAATTTGTTTGTATTTTAATTGATATATAGCTACGAAACCAATGGTGGGCATGCAGGCAAAGGCGTCATTCTCGTTTTATCTTGTTTGCCGGTGACTGGGAGGTCAAGACTCAAGTAAGAGAAATATATAGGCTTCTAAGTTCCTAATCTAAGGTGTTTTTT
Source organism: Timema podura (assembly GCA_033556935.1). Classification (NCBI taxonomy): domain Eukaryota; kingdom Metazoa; phylum Arthropoda; class Insecta; order Phasmatodea; family Timematidae; genus Timema; species Timema podura. Next base: position 41,312,994 of record JAVRXN010000012.1, read on the forward strand.
TTACTTTCTTACACATATTCTAATCTAATACTTCCTCATCTTTATCCCAATAATAAACCATTTTAAGATGGTTTAGTTCAGTCGTATGTTTTTTTATTTGAGGTATTTAACGTGCACTTTATTACTGATTATGACAGCACACGACTTAGAAGATAATATAATCGAGAATAGACACAACATCCAGTCCCCATATCTTAATTCATCACTTTGAAAGGGGGAAACCCACATTTCAATAACGATAAATTATTCAGACATGCCAGGAATCAAACTTGGAACCCTTAGTTCAATAGGTAGACAAGCTACTGACTGAGCTAAGGTTTAGTACATAAGTTTTATTAAACCGGAGGTACGCAAAGCTATCTTAAGAGGCATGTAAAATTCAAAAATATGTATATACATACATATCAGTACATGATTAAAACACTTAATACTCAGGGCCGGATTTAAAGTTATCTACAAGAGACCCGGATGTAAAAAGATGGGTTCTGGGAGATCCATTTATTTATTTTATATGTAGATGATAGAATATGTATGACTTGTATTAAGAACCAACCATTTTGGGGGTACATAGTTGAATAGAAATTATATCTGAGACTACCCGAATAAAGAAGATTGAATACTATTTATCTAGATTGATAGTGAGTGATATGTGGTGTAGGCCTACTGAAGAATGTACGTACATATAGTATGGTTTGTGTACTCTGTACTAGGAAAGGGGTGGTGAAATATAGTATTGTGTAGTAAAACACATATAGCTTTGCCAAAGTTTGAGAAGATCTTCTCAATCATTCTAATAACCCTTTTGTTTGTTTACCCTTAAACAGAAATTTTTAGGCTTTCGATAGCGACTTGGAAGACCAGTATTTATTTCTAAACAGTTACACCATAAGTGTTGACCTCGAGTGTCTTGAGATAAAGGGCTCACATAAGGATCCAATGTTCGTGGGTTCAAACCCAGCCAACTTCGACGGATTTTTATTGAACGATAAAAATCCTTAGAACAACTTCCTTGGAAGGGGAAGTAGAGTCGTCTGCCCCATGTCAATTTTGGTATGTGAAAGAACCCGGGAAGCTATGGGAAAATACTTTTCCCCAGAAATTGGAAAGCCCTTTATGTCTGGCTCATAGAAATTCAGTGTTGAAGGTAATGAGGAACCACCACACTTTCTAGAATACCCTAGTACTTGGGATTTCTACCAGATTGTGCATGTACCACCAACCGGCCGAAGGTCTGAATGAGTATCCGGTTCAAGATGGATAGTAAGTTGTTTAGTTAAGAAGAAGACAATATAAATGATATTTTTCCTCCGTGTGGCTCCCCATATTATCTGCAGGTGAATTTTATTAACATCTATTATGGTCTTTCTTACTAATAGCTTTATTTTGGATTAAGTTCTACTGTCTAGCACTAAACACAATTCAAAACAAATATGTTTTTTATTTTAAAAAGCCTTCCAAACTACATCTAATAATTTATTGGGTGAATCAAACAAATTCTAACATTTACACAGACATCAAACAAAATAATCAGAGAGCGTAAACTTAATGTACTTCATTTTCCCCTCTAACTCTATCTCTCATTTGAAACACAGCTTTCAGAGAGGTAAAATAGGGTTATAGGGGGGTTGTAGGGGGCAAAGTACCCCGGTAAATTAGAGGCAAATGAAAGGCATGCGGTGTTTGTCAACAGACGGCAAGAATAAAGAGTTTCTAGCAAAGGCAAAATGGGATGAAAGAGCGTGAGGGGATGTGAGGGGTGGAAGGGGGGGTTGTAGGAATGAGGGTGTGGAGGGAAGCAAATTATGGCCGCTTGTTTGGAACCTACGTACCGTAGATAATAACGTGTTCACCACATACTACGCACACGTAGATAGACACACAAAGCCGTGTTTCTAATGCCCACGCGACTTGCGCACGCACTACACTGATATGAAATTTAGCCACTTTACCTCTATTCTATGTCTTTTCTATAATCACACTCAAAACCTGCCCTATTTAACTGGATTCATCATTAACGTTACTGAGGAAATATACAAATAGAAACCAATACCAAACCCACCTTGGTGGCTGCATGGTTCACGGCGCTAATCTCGCAGTCGACTAGAATGCCAATGACGGGGAGCTGATGCTATAATTTCAGCCGGGTATACTCGGGGTGTTTTTTCAAAAAAAATTACACTCTCCCTCCACGCAAATGGGGGTACACTTCCTATAAATATAGCCTTCCTCATCCCTATAGTATTTAGCGTAATAGGTATATAGGCGTATAACCCTAACGCGTGGTGCTAAAATTAACACTACAGTGTTTTCTATCTATTTTATTTTTGAGCTATAAATAGGTTTACCAATCACGTGTTTAGAAACTACTGAAAAAATGTCAGCTTTTTCTTTTCAAAGTTTAGTAGTTATGTTATACAAGCCTCTTTTTTGTAGTAGGCTAATGCCTTTTATTTGGTTTTAAATCTATTTATTTTATCATTTATAACCAGTTTAATTTGTGGATGTGCCTTAAAATTATAACATGGCTAAACACACTTATATTTTTTAACTACAATAATTATCTTTAAGCTACTAATACACCTGGTTATGTAACTAATTTCATGTCTTATTAGGTTAAAACATAGAAATTCGTTTGGAGGATAGGACCACATGTATAACCCTAAAGTAAAAATGATGTTTACGTTATTTTATCTTATCATAATAAACTAATCAAGACAATGGTTTTAAATGATAATTTTTTTTTTTTAATATGGTTATCACATATTAGAATTTTGGAAGGATATTCCTCATTATTTTTCTAGGGAAGAGAATGTGAATGATGTATGTTAAGATTTTCCTTCTTATCCTAGTGCCATTCATATTTAAACATGACCATCACAGACTCTGCCTTAAACTATCATTGATAATTATTATTGCCCTGAACACGGAGCAAATCCTTCATGGTTCAAGGGTAGAGGACTCACACTCTAAAGGCAAAGGCTTCAGAGATTTGATTCCCGTGTCCAGGTGTCAATTTAACATTTTACGAATATGATAATTGTTGCGGCTATATTCGTAACTTTAGAACAATTTCTATCTTTGAGATCTCACAATTCATATAGAGTACAATTTTTTTCTAAACTACGTCCTACCACCTCTTCATAAACATATATGATACTTACTCTAATGGGGTAGGGATGAGAAAGGAAGAATTTTAGAGGTAATCTACCTGAATTTGTGTGGAAGGAGATTGGAAAACTATTTAGGAAATATCACCCTCAGTAGCTCTCACAAAGATTCGAACCTCAATCCTCCGTCTTTAACAGGTTAGTCTAAAAGAGAATGACGCCTGAGGGTGGTTTTACCTAAATAGTTTCCCACTCTCCATCCACGCAAATGCGGGTAGATTAACTCTAAAATATTTCCATCTTCATCCCTGCTCCATTAGAATAATTATCATAATGTATATACGTATAAGATGAGCATCTAGTAAGAAGCAGAAATAATATAATTATATAATATATATATTGTTAAAATATTTATAATATAAATATTATATTAATATAGTACCTGCTTGTATGAAAATAACAGAAACTTCAATGCACTCGACTGGAAGTCAAGCACCGACCTGTAGTGTCAGCTTGGTAAGTAAGCTTGTTAGCAATAAGTAACTTTGCTAATCAAAATGTGTTATTTAAAATTACGTAAAATAGAATTCAATAAGTGGTACGACACAAACGTACATGCTTTCTCAAATAGTAAACTGTAGTTTGAAACAAAAAAAATTCAAATATTTGTTTAAAGCAATCTACCATAAAATAAAATTTTCTCCAAAAAAAACACACAAGAAGATGAATTTATCTATCTCCAAAAGAATTTTGGGAATCACCGTATATATCCAACCCTTAATTTAAGGGTCGGATGAGAAATAATCGATTTTCTTGAAATCAGCTCTAACGATTTAAATTGAATTTCATATCTAGGAATTGTTTAACATTACAGACATAATGGCAATCCTCATTTTCTCATGAAAATTATTTAGTACTCTACATTACACTAGCATAAAATTACAATTTTTAATCCATCCCCGCAACTCTTTGAAATACGAAATTATTTATAATTTAAAATTTGTATTAGCCTACTATTAAAAATAAAGACTTTATTTGAAATATATTTTTATAAAATAAACAATAATTTCTGTGATATTGAAAAAAATTATTTTTTAAATGGAGATGCGGAAAATTGATAGTTATGCTTTTTGATAAACGAAAAGTTAACAGTTTACTCAACATGTTTCTGTGACAGTGCATATTATTTAGTTTCACATATTTTATTAATTTTGAGTAAAAATCTCAGGCAAAGGAGAGATAAAGTCTGTGAGGTGCACGATTTTATTTATTTAATTTTTTGGTTCATCAGCATTTATAATTACATTTAAAGAAACTACAAATTTGATCTAGATGAATTAAAATTCATTCAATGCAATGTTCTCAACGCCTCGGTTTATTCTGGAATTTCAGACAAGCAACTTATTTTGTTTCTAAGAACTATCTGACCTAAATTATCTCCAGTAATTCACATTATTACCACAATAATGTTAAACAACTTTTTTGTATTTATTTTGAATTCAAATACTTAATTTAAGACAATCACATAATTAGAAAAATATGGAAAATATCGCCTTTTCATCTGGTCTTTCATATAATCAATTAGGGGATTTACATTTATTTTTTAGTAATTTTACAAAGAAATGTCCAATTTCTTAAATTCTTTATTTAATTTTTATCTATATGCCTGTGTTGGATATTATATATATATATATATATATATATAAACATTTTAATTAAAGTTTATTTTAGCTCAAGGTTCAGTTAATATTAAAGGAAAGGTGAGTTACAAAAAATATATTTATATAGATATGAATTTAAAATAATATTTTTAAAGTGGATTTAGTAGTAAATTTTATTAATATTTTTATGTTTATTTTGTTTTGAAATATGTGCTCTACATACCACCGGTCAGTCTCATTAGTTTAAAGCAAGATAAGTCCTAAAAAAGTAGATTTACTGGAAAGTGTACCTAGGACGTTAACATCAAAGTAAAGCTTGATTATGAGCATACCATTTACACTTGTGATAAAATTGCATGTTTAGTTTTCATCAAACGAAGCCCAGCTTTGTGAAAAGTTTTACTAAGTAGACCGTTTCCCTCGGGACACTCAAATGTACTAATCGTACATTCTTTCCATAGAGGCTCTTTTCATGTCCCGATGTGATAAGGTGATGGTGATGGTGAAGGTAATTATGAGGATATAGAACCAGTAGAAACTCTTAAACCTAGCTTAAACTTTACCAACCAATAATTCCCTTTCGTGAAATTTACCCATGGTACCAGCCAGAATCGAACAAGGAGCCCCTAGGTTTGTAGCTAGGTGTACTGACCAATATACCAAGAGGGCATTTAAAAAATTCTTTTAAGGTTCTAGTATATAAACAAGAACATTATTTTATATTATCTGAGTTAATTCCAAATTTATTTATATTTAAGTTAAGCGAAGTTTTTGATTTACCTTCAGTTTTCCTACGATGTATATACAAAATTAGCTTATAAATTCCCTGATTTGTCTTCTATTATATCTTAGTATTGAATATATTGTGGACACTTTTTTGTCTTTAAGCTGAATAAACAGATCTCCTGACTTTTCTACGGTTTGTTCACGATCTATCGACCATCCCTTATTTTTCTTAATCCAACAAATTACCAACACTTTCTCTGGTTTTCTCTTAAGAGAGTGATTTGTTATATTTATTCGTGATAATTTATTGTGTTAGAAAACTCTTTATCTTACCCGGATCTTCTTCTGATATCATAAATTCCCTGATAGCTACCTGATTTTTACTTGAGAGGCGAGACTTTTGATTTAAACTTATACTCTCTCAAATTACACCTTGTCTTAATATTTGTCTCTACTAGAGAAACACCTAATGATTAGTGATTTATTTTTTAAATAAATTTAAAATAAAATAACATTTATTTCAATTATTTTAATAAACACAACACAATAATATAATTTTACAAAATAGAGGAAAATATATAGGTCTATATTTTATAAAATAATTTGTTGATATTTCCCAAAAATAATTAATTGAACAGCTTTGCAAATAATATAATTTTTTTTAATTTCCAGGATCGAGATTTAAATTTGGAACATTTTAAAAATATATTTGAGAGGAAAAACTTCACTAGTATCTGATGTTTAAAATAACTAACACAAGAATGTACTATAAACTGGGCAATTAACTGAAACAAAAAAAACGATCATTGACTTTCAATATTAGGCTACTCATTAACTTGTCCCCAAAACAACAGAAAAAAATCCACAAGATTTATCATTTAATAGTAAATAAATAAAATCACTGTGGTTTCCCCTCAAACCAGATACCTTCCATTTTTTTAATGTATAAATAAAAAGCAAAAAAATAAGTTCTTATACATTAACCTTGCTTCACTATTAAAAAGATTTAAACAAACACAACCCCTTTTCATTTATTTTTCCACCCACAAAAAAAAAGTGACATCAATCCCCTGTAGCCACCATTCTTTAATTTTCAACCCTTTATCAACCCTCACGCTTTCACCCTGACCTGCCAAGTTCAGTGAGTGAGTAGTAATAAGAATAAAAAGAATGTTTTTATCTAGGATGACACAAACAGATTCTGTAACAGTGTTATTTGTCGACACATATGCAGGACAAGAAACACTCACTCACATACGTATACCCCCCCCACACACACACACATACACACACATGCTCTCTCTCTCACACACATACATACACACCCATGCTCACACACTCATACATATACACACACATACACACATACATACTCGCTGCCTAGCACTAGGTGATACATAATACATCAAAAGGAAGGTTCCCCAATAGCTTTAATTGAAGAATGGTTTGTGTCGTGCTAAGAGTTCACAAGATTTTTTGTAAATAGAAGTGAAGTATGTTTAGAGAAACTAAAGTGATGGAAAGAGAATTGTATTAAACATTTTATTGGTAGGTATAACATACCCCCTTTGAAATAAAATAGCACACGAAATACAAACTATACAAATAAATACCTGGCCATCTGGTCACGTTTCGATTTCTCTCGAATCCTCGGAGACAGAAGTATTGTGATTGTCAAAACCATTATAAATCGAGATTTTAATTAGTGTCTACGTTTCATGAACCCCTGAAACTGAAAATTTGCTTTTCATAATGCCGTCTGTCTGTATGCTTATCTGTATCTTGACCTAAAACCGAAACAAATTTACTGAATTGGGATAAAACTTAGTATCTAGGGTTTTCAAAAGGTTCCCCGAGGATTATTATTATTAGCACCACGTCTTACTACCCGTTCGCGTTGTTCGCAATTACGCTAATGTGTAATGATAGAATAATTATGAGATGAAATGGAGGACCTAAAGTTTAACGTGGAATCCGAACCACGGTGGAGGCCTGGCATTCCACACATTCACAAGTTGTGATTAATACACGTCTTGTCAGAGGTGAAGGAAGGGTTTGGGAATCAGTTAAATCTGTGCCGAGACCGAGGATTTAATCCCGGACCCCAGTACAGAAGTCTGACACCTTACCCTAAATCACTAGGTCCCCCTCCCCCGAGGAGTTTTTGTAGCTGGAAATCTAGCTTTAAAAATAAATATAGTTTTTAAAGGAAAGAGAAAATAAAAAAACAATTTTCTCGAAATCTGCCCCGACAATTTTGATTACACTATTTATCTATGCACTGTTTAACATTATAAACAAAGTGCCATTTCTAATTTGACCGTGAAAATGACATTGTGTTCTTTATATGAGCGTGAATAACAAATTTTGATAATATTTACGCAACGATTTTTTGTACGAAATATATTAATATTGTAATGTTTTAGTAAACTTACAAATTTAAATATTCATTTGAAATATATCTGTCTAAATCAAGAGTTTCTTAGCTATAAGCTCATATATAGCTTTTTAAAATCAAATCTTTTAAACATGAAATTGATTGTTACATTCTTTTGAGGATAGAGATATTTCTCTTTTTTAAATTGTATATAACTGTGTATATTAACTGATTTATGCTTTTTGGTGTAATGTTTTTCTAACAATGTAGAATTGTTCGTTTCACAAAGCCTTAGAAAATTTTGTAAATGTATCTATTTTAATATAAATTAGACAGAAACTCTGTTCTGTGCACCGTACCATTTATCTATAAATCCCACTAAAAATATTTTAGCACAGTCAATAACCGAACCCGAGACGACCAGCTCAGTAGAAGACTTGCTACCATCTGAAACTTTATGAGAGCTTAATAGGAACACTGAAATACATTTGTATACACTATTAAAAATAATCTAAAATATTAATTTACCAAATATTTAGGACCTGATTCAAAGTTTTGATGATTTTGAGTTTCAAAACCAAAACAACTTGGTATGTTTTAATTGTACTAGTGCTAGAGGCTATATGAATTTATCAGGATACGCAGATGATTTAGCTTTATTTAAGTAATAGTAGAAACCTTTCCAAAAATTAAAGAATTGTATTAGAGAATAGTAATAAAATAAGTTTATAAGTGAACACTGAAAAGTCTAAGTATATGATCACACAGAGACGATAATTTAGAGATTACTGCGCACTAGATATCATTTGACAGGGTTAATGAGTTTAAATATTTAGGAAAAGTTTTAACTTAGAAAATATATTAGAGTGGTAATTGGGAAAATAATATATTCGGGAAATGCACTTTATTTCTCGTCAGTAAGTTTCTGGCATTTCGCCTGCTTTCAAAGAATGTAAAACTCAGAATATATCAAACAATAATTTTACCAGCTGTTATAAATGGTTGCTAAACTTTGTTTATTAATTTATATAAAGAAGTTTAGCAGGATATTTGGTCCAAAAAGGGTTTGATGATACTGGGGGGGCAAAAAAAGCTTTTAAAATTATGTATTACATGTCCTGTACTCGTTACAAGATAATGTTAGGATAATCAAATCTCGTAGACTACGGTGGGCTGGACATGCAGCGTGAATTTGAGGATTTAGAACCATGTTCAGGGTATCGACTGGTAAACCCAATGGCAAGAGACCATTGGAAATACCTAGACGCAGATGAGAGGGTAACATTATAATGCACCTGAAATAAATAGGGTGTAAGGTGGTGGACATGATAGAGCTAGCTAAAAATAGGAATAGATGTCGTACTTTTATAATTGTGGCAATGAAGTATCGTTATAGAGGAAACATTTTAATGAACCTAATTGGTAGCGGATACCGATTAAGATAAACAGTCTTAAATAAATGGTAGTAAACAACTGCTTTCTTTAAGCAAGTAATTTAAGTTTTATGAAATATTTGTTATTCGTGAGGCAAAGGTTTTTAATTAGTCACTTCGCGAATTGGCTGGACTGTTTATACATTAGCCAGATGATCCAATCAGGCCAGAGCCCCTACTGTTGTAGAGTATTACCCTAACCTAACTACTGAGAATATGGAGTCATCCTTTAGGTGGAATACACCCACGGGTACCGGATGCAATTTGGGCCCTTCAACTCCTACCTATCGTAACTTTAGCAAAAAATAACTTAAACTAATTGTAAGATTGGTAATGTATAAAATAGACGGTAGACTCGACAGGAAATTATATAGACCATTAATTCGAAGTCAATTATGGATAACGAAATATAATTAATAGTAACATAATCGAGTCAGTCTTTAACTGGAGGTCAAGGCTTCATAAGATGCTTCTGCATAAGAAAATTTTCAACAAGTCGATGCAAGTGTAAATGAGCTAATATATTTTGTAACTCCAAATGTCATAACATCTCAAATTGCAAATAGAAGTAAAAGTAAAAAAGGATTCACGATGCCATATAACCAATTGTTATTTCTTTTATGTTATTTGTTAAACTCGCAGAAAATGCTTATAAATAAATGTGATAAGATATTAAGAGAAACTTATTTGCTTTAATCAGTTTCCCACGGCCATATTTAGAACTGGCTGGTCAGATCAAAACCTGCAGATAAGTTATTATATTTCGTGCCTTGGCTGATTTCGGTGGCCAAAGATAGAAGACGTGTCCGTTCATTTCGCGAAATAACGAAACATCATGTTTTGGTCATGAATATAATTTCATGAAGTCTTCCCTTTATTAAAATTATTCCATTTATAGCTTGGTTTCAGTTCTAAGGTAAAAGTTAACCTTTTATGTATTTTCTGAAAGGTTATTAATCATTTTCTGTCGGTGCTATAAAACCAAATTGAGATAGTTTTTAATTAGATAAAAGTTGATGTCCTAAGAATGTATCTCTAGTTGAATACTTTTACGTCGAGGAAATGAGATGAACTTTTAAATTCTTCACATACCAATAAGATATAACTAAACCTAAAACAGCTCCTTAAGTTAGTGTTTTGAAATAACTTCACCAGTTACTTTCTTGAAAAAAGTTATTCCAAAAGTTTCAACTCAAGGCTTTGTTGGCTTTAAAGAGAGATAGTGCGTTGAAAATTTAATATTTAAAATATTCTTATTTTTTTAAAAACTTTAAAATATTCTGACTATAATGTTTTCCGCCGTAAAATGGGGAAATGAGATCCTAACCTTGTACACAACTTTATCTGTAAGTGAATCATGCGTATACGAGATCTATTTTCAGTGTAAATCTTAATGTATATTCACACCATCACCAAAAACAAACGCAGAACAGAAATGGGGTTACGTGACGCGCTCTTAGCTAATCACTAGATTTCTGCCTCATCGGTGCGAACTGTTCTACTAATGTACTAGTCCTGTTTACTTTGTCCGCTCTGCCTGAGATGTTCAGCACAAGCACCAATCAAATTTTAGAACCAACTATCTCAAATCAGTGCGCATGCTCATTTGACAAAGCATGGGCTCTACAGCCAGAAGAAAGCAGACAACTTCATTGGCCTTTGTGAGGATATTTGAAATAACCCGTTGTTAGAAAGTGTATGTAAACATTTATTGGACTGTACCACGAAGCATTATAATTTGAAAACATCCGTTGGGTAAAATGATCTAAAAGATATGTATATCTACCATAAAATAAAATATGTTGATAATCAGCTGTTTTAAGTTTGCATCGCATTGCATCATGGGTCAACATACAGCGTGTGAGCTATTTGGGCGAATGTGTGAATCGAGCCTAACTCACTGACCAAATCACATTGTCAGTGTGTTAAGGGAATAACCTTGACAGCAACACTTCGTTGACCCACCTTGACAAAGGTTGTTTTGAAGCAGACCACCGGATGCTGCTTTGAAAATGGAACAATTATCGGAATGTTGCGTGCGCGGTTACAGAATATACAGTCGGTGTATATTAACGTGGAAGATTTCTTCAACACGAAATGGAAACAAAGTATATATTAGCTCTTTGGAGAGTGTATTCAAAACTCGCTTTCATGGTGGCTTTACATAATGCGTAACTCTCGTGTTTGACTTGATTCACAGCTACGCGGAGATAGGAGTTCGAATGCCGGTAAGGTGTCTGAAGGTGCTTTTTTTTTACTAAATGGTTTCCCACTAGACCTACAAGCAGAGTCATGCATATTGACTATAAAATTATAACGTTCTAATCCCTATTATATTATCATAATTTATATATACGGATAAACTGATATGGTAGTGAGGCACAATCGAAAAAAAATGCTATGTACTAAAAAAAATGTTCAGTACATCTCAACTTGCTAACCGTCAGGGATAAACGCATACCCACAATATTGAGATATAAATAAGGACCGTATGGTATATTTTATAAAAAACACATTTGCATGGAGGGAGAAGGTGAAATCACTAATGAAAACAACACCTCAGTACACGTAGGTTAGATTCGAACTTTGACCTTGTCATTATTGTCAAAACATGGCTTTCATAACAATGAGGTTACTTAAGAGACTACTATAAGGTATAATCTTATTTATTACATATGAAAGGTTTATTTTACTCTCATCCTCTTATGAGTGTTATCCCTCTGTAGACTATCACCAACTAATGAAATAAATTCAGTGTGACCTACTTAGGATTTGAAGTGTTTAATCCCCTTCACTTCCCCTCATTTCTTTTAATTCAATGTGTTACTTTTATCTGGGCTCATCATAAATGAGACTGACGACTTTGTCCTCGTGACCACTGGTGATACCCACGTTGGTGGCAGTGTGGTCGAACGCGCGACTCTCCTAGTAGACTAAACCTCCCGATGAAGAGGAGATTAAGGTTCGATCTTGATCGGGTGTACCGAAGGTGGTATTTCCAAAAATTGTATTTCACTCCCCCTCCACGCAAATGCGTCAACACTTCCTCTAATATAACCTCACTAATCTCTAAAAAAAAAACTAGCGTAATTAATATATAAGCTTATAGCCCTAACGGGTATCGTGACGCGGTGCTAAAATAAAACCCACTGGTGCATGTTTTAAATATGTTTTAATCCACAAAACGGTCCAATCAGGTAAGGGTTCAAACCCAGAGCCGATGAACTGAGTGTTTTTTTATTCTTTACTCCAAGGAAACTATCATAAACTAAAACAAATAACATTTAACAATGTATCTAATTTTAATTCCTCATCTTATATCGTAAGTTTCTTACTATTTCTAGCACGTTTGAGTTAATGAAACAATAAACGATACATACACTTTGATTTATGTTTAATTTATGTAAACAATACAAAGGGTACCTAATGTAAAGTGATACCATCTAAAAATAGACAAATATGAGAATTTGTTTATCTAAGACCAATTTGTTGAGGTCAAATATGATTATTGCGGAGATTTTTCTGCTATCCATAGGTTCGTATTTTGACCATGATTGTCACATTTTTATTGTGAAGGAAGTGTTTAAAATAATAAATCTCTAAATAATTTTGTTTTCAGATATAGTAGGCCCTAATTTAAATATAAATTTCAAAAATAACATATATCATAGTAAAAATTAAAAGTTGCATTATTTAATAGGGGAAAAAATATGGTTTGAATGAACGACTAATGTATAATAATAAACACAGTCCATAAAACGTTTATAAACCTAGTTTACTGAAGATTATAATTAGGAAACTTTATTATCATGCATAATTTTATTTCGGTACCTACTGCAGTGTGTGCTAACACTAAAGTACATGTAAGCATCTCATATTAGCTATAGGTATAATCCATGTCTGTAAACATTTTCACAATTTTTGCATTGGCAGTTAAAATTACAAGGATTAATGAAGAGGATAATATAAATATTAAGAACAAAATTGTAGATTATATATTCAACTTAAAAACAAATATATTAGAACATCACTAAAATAAGATTGGTCTTTTAATTAGCACTGTGTCTTATCACCCGTTCGGGTTGCATATCTATGTAATAACTCGTCAATGAGATAGGAATGAGAAATATTGAATCTAAATGAATGTAAAACATTATCGTGGAGAGAGAGAGGGAAACTCTTTAAGTAAAACCACCCTCATACACCCAACCTGGATCGAACCACGATGTACCAATCATTGGCAGTCTAGTATATTGCGAGAGTGACGCCTTAGATCGTGCAACCACTGAAGCAGGTAATATGATTTGTTAAACTTATGCAGGAACAAGAGAGGGTGGTTCGATATTTGCTCAGGATTGAGTTGATTTATTCAAAGAGTAATTTATTAAACACATAGCACACAATTTATTTAACACAAACACACAACTAGAGTTCAACCAAGGTCACTAGGACCACTGTCACTGTAAAATATGGATTCGGAAACGTGGCCCGGGCTCTATCTTCAAAATGCACGTCATTTGGGGAATTCTTTAGTTTACTAGGGCTGGCGGATGGATATGAATATGAAATTAGTTTTAAAACCTTGTATATACTACTAGTATATGTTTGATATATTTTATATGACCTTATATAACTTACTATTTAATAGTTTTTGAATAAAAATCGGAAGAAACATGATTAAATTTATTATTCAAATTGAACTCGTTGACAAATGAATAGGGGAAATACTATCACTAGTAAGTACCCAGGAAAATACGTCAATCGCGTATTTTCTGATTCTATGGGGTTTGGGAGGTCAGGGTTCAAGTGCTGGCCAGTTGTTACTTAATTGGGTTCTCCTAATTTAGTTCTAGTGCTACTTCAAAGTAATTGTTGGCAACCATCCTATAAATAAATAGTTCTCATTCCTAGCTAAGAGGTGTGACAAAGCTTCTATTGGTGATCACGTGATTAATCACCAAGCTCGTTTAATATGGATTGTTGATGTCCTATCTGTGTGTAATGAGGGCGAATTATCTCGATAGTTTTCTCACGCTCCTTCCTTGCAAATGTTGTAACACTTTTTCTAAACTCTGCCTTTATTATTCCTACCTCTTACGTATACATATATGGCTAGCCTGGGATGTGTATGGAGATGCAAATTACATTTTAAAAAATGGAAAATTTGTTCCTCTAAAATAAAAATGTACACTAAGGCCTTAAACGAGTGAATATATTTTGTTACTAAATTTTAAAACTACAACTTTAATTTTCTAACTCTTTTGAAGAGTTGAATATTATGATCACACAAAAAAAAATGAATTCAACGTTTTAAGAAATGTTGACATTTCATGATAGTATGAAACCGAAAAAGTGGCTCTTGTGATGCCATCTGTCTGTCATTCCGTCTGTCTATGTGTCTGTATCTTGGCCTATATCCAAAACCATTTTACTGATTGGGCTAACACTTCACGTAAAGTTTTATCATAACTTCCGCCAAAGAGTTTTTGTAAATATATATCTAAATCTAAACCTAAGAATAGCTTAATTAATTATTAAAAGAGAGCAAATTGACTTTATAAAAATATGTTCTAAGACTTTTAAATAAAACACATAGTTAGGCACTATTAGCTTTATAAAAAAAAGTATACTCTCATTTTCAGATGAAAATGACTTTAAGAAAATTTTAAATCAGCATAAATTTTCAAAATTCGACTATTTCTCAACTATTAGAAATACTAAATAACTTATCATTGTAAGGCTGTAGTACTATTAAAAATAAAAATTTATAGTAGAATATTTATTTTTCATAAAACCAATAACTATAAGCAAATATATATATATTTATGCCAATATTTTAATATGAAATTAATTATGATGCTCTTTAGTGGATATAGGTGTTCTTCTCTCGATGTTTCTGTAAGAGTGTATACTGTATAGTATTTAATTTATGATCCTAGGCGGAGGGTTTTTGCATCAGTGTATATTATTTCGTTTAAAAAATGTTATTGGTTTTTATTAAACGTCTCTATTTTAAAATAAAACAGTAATAAAAATAAAGTATGTGTGGTGCACCGTATCATTTATAGTATCTTAAAATGTGTATATGTAACAACTGTCTGTGATGTATGAATACAATATGTAGCTTCCATCGGTCTTGAAAACACTCAACTTACCTGTAAAAGCTGGGTTTACAACCACAAGAAACAGCAAAGTTGGAATCAAACTAGGGACTCCAGAGAGTTGTAGGTTCCTCATCTCTGGACGTCAAAAATTATTCACCGCACTTCGCCAACAAGTGACGAGAAGGTTTTGTTGTTATTCTTACACTTTGTTTGAGTCTCATTGTGTAACACATCTTCTTTAACACGTTTGGATGAAAAGTAACGTTATAAAAAAAAAAGTTTCTATGTTCACATTTAAAGATAATTTAACAAAAAGAAAAGAATATGCGAAAAAAGGAAGTGTAAAAAGCACAGAGTCACACTAAAATGTAGGGTTTTTTTTGAGTGAGAGCCAAGAAACTACTGGGCCGCAATCACTCACTACTTAGAATATCTAGTTGGGGAGCTGAGTTTGAAGCAGGAGGGGGTGAGGGATGTGGAGGAGGGGGGGAGGAGGTGGTTAGGGGATGCGAGCGACGACTGAAACGACTATAATTTGCTGGCTAATTTACTTACAACTTGTGTGCTAAGAATTTTAATAATAATGCTCTTTGATATATGAATATTTTTATAGTAGGAACAGTCGCTAAATTTTTTTTTTTTTGTATTTCGTTTTTATCGTGTGGCGTAAAATAAATACCACACACATGTTGGTAGAGACGTGAGTCTCACTACGATGGCGTGGAGGCTGGGTTTTGAATCCCGGTTGGATGTATAAATGGTGTTTTTTTTCCTTCAAGGTTATCTACTCTCCTTCGATGAAAATATGGTTCTATAACCCCTGAGTCAGTGATATTTAAACTTTTTTTTTGTTCACGTACCATAAAATAAAATTTATCTTAACATTTTACCTCTAAATTTGTTGGTTCATAATGCAAGCTATAATATTCTATTATCTCTATTTAAAATAAAATATTTATAATTAATGAATTAAATAATAGGTTTCAAATGAGAAAATATTTAAATATTATAGATACATTTATCTAATAATATAATATAAATGTATATATATTAAGATATAGCTCTAACAAAAACTACGTATCACCTATAATGTCTTCAATTACTCTATATTGAATACAACTGCTCTAAATCTACCCTGATGGCTGATAATAGGTTCATAAGATAAAAATATTATTGAAAATTATCAGATTGTAATACAATATTTATTGGTTTGGTATATTGACTATCACTCTTGGCGTTTAGTTAAAGAATAGACATAGATTTGAATTAAAGTTGGGTCATTATGGTAGTTTATTCCCACACAATGGTTTTCAACTCTCCCTTTTATAAGAACCCTAACCCATTTTAATTAAATTCAACCTCCTATTTTAGATAATAAAAGTCACTGTAGATATAATATTGTCAGTAAACGCGTTTAAAAATATTATTAACTTCGGTGTAGAAAAATGGACAAGTTTATTAGATAAACTAGATATAAAACGGCTTACTGTTTTTTTATAATTAATGTTGAAATTTTGTATTAAAACAAATAAGTTAAAAAGTTTATTATATTTTTGAAACTTTGAACAAGTTTTAAAGTAGACTTTAAGTGTAGATGAATATATCGAATTTCTGTAAGGTAACTAGCGTAGCAATAACCAATGCTATAGTAACTCATAGAATACAAATTGATTTCATTCATATTTTAATTTTTGAAAAGTATATAATGTTATAGAAATTTAAAAATACAAAAAATATTTGTTTGTATTATAATCAAAATGTATTCGCTCATTTCAAAGAAACAGTTGAGTTTTTGTTTTTTACCAACAAATAGACCCAAGACATGAGTTTTTTTTTAAAAAAGAATAAAACATTATATGGTCTGTACAAAAATAGAACAACCTACACTTGATATCCAAAAATATATTAGACTAAAGTATTAAGTTAAAAGAGTTTCAGGACATAGCAACCAACACACATCGTAAAACTGCCAGACCATAACTGTTTGCTTTGTTTTTTGTTTTCTCTTCAGGTGACGTGAAAATAAAAGTTGCACAATAGCTGCAGTATACAAATACATCCGTACTAAATCATTGATTCAGAAATGTGACTTTTATGTGTTTTTTTATTTTATACATAATATTAAATCTTATGTAGCGTTTTTTTACTTCGAACACTTGCGGGATATAGGGGCTATTGTATATAATAATCCAGGCAAATGAAATCTGGAAACAAAAATCGAACCAGGGGCACTTAGCCAAGGTTCCTGAAACCGTGTCATATTTCAAATTAAAGAAATATAATATTCGATTTGGTTAATTTCATGACCTAACTATAATTTCGATCTCCCAAATTTCAATTAAGTACACGCGTGCTAGCCTACACCCCAGCTAGACGATGGTAAGAGAGATTAGGTTTGGTGAGGCTCAGATAAGTATAATAGGATTTTATTATGGATAGATAGACCTTTAAAGAATACATTAATTTTTAACAGTAGTCGCAAATAAAATTGTACTATATTATAGGTCTTATATTTTATATTTATAGATAAAATACATCAAGAGTGACCGATAAAGATCTAGTCGCTTTTCTAACTGTAAGAAAAAGCCCTTCTTATGAAAAGTGAAATGTAAAAAGAACGGCCTTGGTTCCACAGCCAAATATTATCGTAAAACAATCAAGAATAAAAGTTCTTGAAAAAATGTTTATTTTACTTGTAACAAACCTAAATACTCCTCCAGCCTTTATTAATATCTTCACTAATTTGTTAGGCACGAAACAAGTAGAATGTAGAGTAAATGTGCCCTCATTTTCGTCGAGGTAGAATAATAAGGCATTAATAATAAAAATCTAATGTAATTCAGCCGTTACTCGAACGCATCCCATCGCATGTAGATCAAAATAAACTAGACTTACGCCTTTTTCCGTGTGACTACCGGCGCAGGTCATACGGCTAACACAATTTAGTTTTTTAGGTAAGATTCACCCCAGGTCCTTTTCTTCCTTCAAAGGATATAAGATTGGTGTGTCAAAAATTTACCTAATCATTGAATTTGTAGATATTAATGTATTATCAATCTAAATAAATACTGTATGGTATAATATGAATTGATAACATAAATTATAGACAATTAAAAAACAGTAGGACATGTACCCAAGACATGTACTAAGACATGTATCAAGAGAGACAGACAGTCTTAGAGCCATATATATGAATATTATATAGGTCAATTTTAACAATAATAACCCTAACTGACAGCAAGACAAGTTATTGGAGATATTTTCGCGTATTCATACATCATGTCATGTGCTATGAAGCTGTCACTTTTGATAGACTTTATCAATACCTTCAAAAATAGCACTAAACAAATAGTAGCATTTTATCAGTTTCTACCGGAAAAAAATATGACATTGTTTTTAAAAAAGGTTCTTTCTATAAAAAAATGTTTCTTTAGTCCCCTATTAAATATGAACTGATTGTTGTTTATACAACAAGAGGTTGATTGACACGGTGACCTGGTGGTCTAAGGGTAAGGTGTCAAGACTTCTGTGCTGAAGGTCCAGGGTTCAATCCTCAGTGCTGGCACAGATTTATCCGATTACCAAGGCCTTCCTTCTCCTCTGAGAAGACGTGTATTAATCACAACTTGTGAATGTGTGGAATGTCAGGCCTCCACCGTGGTTCGGGTCCCACGTTGACTGTAGTTCCCCCATTTCATCTCACAATCACCCTAACATTCATTACACATTAGCGTAAGTGCGTACAACCTGAACGTAATAAGACGTGGTGCTAATATAATAATAAATAATAATAATATATATTAATAAATAATAATAATAATAATACTTGATTGACACTCGTGTCTAGATTATAAATATGACTTTTCTACCATTTAACCTGTACCTGTTGGAATTCGTTTACTGGGAGATTGGTTGAGTCACAGGCCTAGATTATAAAATATTATACACCCTATCATTAAACTTGAACTGATTGTTATTCGAATACTAAGAAATTGGTTGATCCCTTCACCATTTATTATTATTTTAAATATTTTAAAAATCCCTTTTAAAACAAGTTAGAGAATTTGTTTTCAAATATTAACACTGATCAAATTTTAGTTCGTTCATTTTGCTTTTACTATCAGTAATCTTGTGTTTAACTTAATTTAATTAGTTACATTAGCAGTTGTATTTCATGTGTTTGTAAATTACACATATATTAAACTAATATTTACATATATACCAAATCACTCCATTCCCTTATGGGGTAGGTAATAAACTGTGTATATAGCTCAAAAACAAACAACTCCTTACTTATTCCAGCCTCACTATATTTCTACTTCCCTATTCTTACATATTCCCTTCACTTCAATAACATCCATTCACCGAGACATACATGCTCTTTTATTCTTAAAACTCTTAATGTTTCTCTTTTACATACATTCGTCTACATCATTTAGCCACGTCTTACATATCTTAACACAAACTGAAAGCTTTTAACTTCATACCCTAGAACATCTTCTATAGTTGTTCTGCAAGATATATAAATGATAGTAGATCTGAACATTCTATTTAAATCATGATGTTGACATTTTAATATAGCTTATGATGAAAGATTTATTTATTTAGCCTAGTTTAAGGCTATAAAGTTTAAAGTAATAGTAAATTATAATAAGATATACATAATTTTAGATTAAAGTAAAATCAAGCACTTTAAAATATATCAATTTCCTATTTGATTAAACTTGTTTTATATATAAAGGCTTTCTATATTGGACAAAGTGACTTTGATGCCTTAATAAATACAACTTTGGTAATATACATTTACGTAAAATCTTTACGGGAAAAATCTAATTGAAAAATATAATCGTATTTTAAATGCACGATCTGAAGTTAGCTCAATGAATTTGTAATTACTAACCAGGCAGTATTGACGAAATGAGAAAAAAATATATACATGTATAGGTATATTCATTATTGCGTCTACTGACTCTATATATAGAGAGAGATGGGGGGAAGTAGAGAGGAAAGAGAGAGAGGCTAAAGGGTTGACGATTGTATAAGAGAGACAGTATATATTAATTTAAACACGTCATACAATCTGGACTGTAAGAATTTTAATTACGTTGGTGTGGTAGGTAAAAGAAAGGTAATATATCTAGTCGTTGTGCGCAAGAAGAGTGGGAAAAACTTTCTCTTAAATATCTACTTAGTACAACCCTCTGGATTCAAACCAAAACCTCCCTGTCACCAACAAACCAGACTATGTGATCGTGTCATTTAGTACGTGTGCCACCAGGATAGTTTTTTGTTTTGATGAATAAGTAATAAATATTTTTAAGAACTGGCAATACTAAAATCATATCGTCTCTTGATGTAACGAAATTCATCTAATCAGGACGAACCATGAATTTAAAAACCTAACAAACTTTTTTTATATTTCAAAGAAAAAAAGTAAAAAAGTTGATAATAACATAATTTTATCGTTGATTTCATATTTAGTATCCCGCCAATATTGGGAGTGTAGGATATGGGTAAAACTAAGTATTTTTGCAGTTTTTACATCAAAATTATTCTCCAGTAGAAATATAAGAGTTTAACTTTCTTTTCATGGTAACCTTAACTGTTTCAAATATCTCTCGAGAGTGTCTTAGAATTTAATGACAACTTTTATTATTTAAAAATTTTATATCAAATTCTAATATACTCATGACATACATTAAAGAACTGTTGAAACCACCATGTGAACAAAATTAAATTCAATGTTTCGACTGGAGCAATATCTTGTTTTAGCCAAAGAGTTTTACTATAAAATACTAAAAAAAAAAGCCCTTTTCTAATGTACCATAAACTCCAAGCTTTTATGAGGCCAATGAATACTGGCCGATTTATTTTATATTAAATATTTTTAAATTTATTTTTCCCTTCAAAATTTCCTGATTTATCTGAATGAAAATTTCCAACAAGAAAACACCTATAAGAACAAACACAAGATCCACTCATACATTATTTATTATTTCTTCTTCGGTACTTGAGCCGCGAGAAAAAGAGGGTTCGATCACCCGAGTGTTGACACACGCATGTGAATCCGTTCACCACTCGCCGTTAACACATGTTTCAAAGAGATGAAACACCGCACTCACACACATGTACACATACATATACGCACACACACAGAAACACAGACGGAACGATGCCAGTCCACGTGTTCAAAGAACGACCACCAAGGCCCGACTAAAACTATTATAGCTTCTTCACTCCACGAAAAAAAGACACACACACATACACACACACACACTAGCGTTCACTTGGTTAACAGCTGAACGTTTTGGTAGAGGGGTCCGTTTACCCCCTCTCCCTTAATACACCACCTTTTTTTTTTAATCCTGGAAGCGTATATTAATGGCAGTCAAATAAACAACACATGAGCTTGTATGATGTTTTGCTGGTTCTCCTAGCATTATATAATTTGTAACTTATCGTAAAGGATATTAGAAATTCTCTTTTACACCCAAGCCATCAGTTGTGGCGAAGAAAATAATCACACACACATAAAAAAAAAAGAAAAAAAAAAGGATAACTTCAATGATGGCGCCTGAATCTTTGTTTAACTTTGTTGGTAGAGGGGTCGACGACTGACTTGGAAAGAAAGGGTTTCGGGAAGATACTCCAGTGTTATATCTTTGATTCTTGTTTGGATGTTACGTCTGTAACAGTCTACGTGGATATTTGTTCGCCGGATCCAGGATCTTCCGTGGGAAATGTGGAGGATACAAACACATATATTACACTTCGGGAATACCAAGGCATAATTTACTTCAAGTTGTATGTTTAATTTTACTTTACATCCATTACGGTTTCCAGCCTGCCGCCTGAGTCAGTTTTTTTATTCAAGCCATATATTTTTCCACTACCAGCTTTATAGGCCTGTCGCAGCTTCATTTGTCTTCTAATCTAACTTAAGACTAGGACAAGTACAACCTCAAGCCCCCAACGTTAATTCATTACTGTGAAAGGGTAAACCCACATATATCCAATGATACATTTCTCAACCATGCCGGGAAACGAATCCGAGATCTTTAGTTCAGTATAAATACACGATACTGAGTATTGCTCTAAGGAACAGGATTAGTAGGAATATAGGAATGAAAATGCAACCCATGAAATCGTGGATAAAAGATAGGAACATCATTATAAAATCAAATGTTACAACCCAATATTCTTCAAAGTCACCCGACTGTGAATCTAACCCTATCTTCCCCTTCAAAGACGATATATGCAAGTAAAACGTTATAAACAGTTCTTTGTCTGTTATCGTGTTTCTCACTATCTTTCTTGGGACAAGCATATTTTGTATTAGTTTCACTAATTTGTTAGAGATGAGGCAGATTAAATTTAAAGTAATTGTACACACATTTTCGGTGATGAAGAGTGTAAAAAATCTGGGAATTAACATACTAAGTACACTGCACCAGGATTAGAGCCCCGATATCCCCGTCAGTCTATTACGATAACTATTGATCACCGAAGCAGGTCAAAGTTTTTACAATTTATCGGTGAATGTTGCGAATTTTTATAGATATAAATAAGCTAGACCTGTTTAAAAAAATTAATTATCACAGAATATCTTAACGTGAAATCTATACATCTGTAATCTAATTAAAAGTGAAATCCAAACCTCTATAATATAATTTAGAATAAATATAAGATAAGAGAACTGATGAAACATGTGGTATTCAGCCAAGGATTGCGCTAGCAGGCTCATCTCAGCTCCAGGCTCACATCTGGGTTTGTGTGGCGCGCGCGCGAGGTGTGGGAGTAAAAGGGAAAATAACAGACCTATGATATGCCAGAAATGTTTGCAGTGCATTCTTATTGGAATGATTACTCGAAATTTTCTGTGGTAACGATGGGGGACAAAGCAACAAAGTTTCTTGTTAATAGCTACAGTATGTCCTTATTATGACAAAATGAAGATTTGTACATAGTGCTTATCTGTGAAGCCATTCTGAAATGATCAAAAATGGCATTTCGTTGCAGTTCTTTATCCAAATATAATTTAATATTAAAATAATGTTCAGTATTAGGAACTTCTACTAACTCTTTACTTCCAATAATGTTTAATCATAAATGAACCACGTGCAATAGTTTTAGTGTAAATCTACTATTTCTAGCTGACTGTATCACAAAGTTGACGGGCAGGTGATGCGCGCTTTTAATTAATCTAAGATCTTGTCTAAACATGAATGGATATAAAGAGATCTTACAGAATATGTGACAATTTCCAAAAAGGGTAATTATTGTTTATTTCTAGTACAGGGTCGTTAGTTAAATTAATAGTATCGCACCAAGGTTGAGATATGTATTATTATTTTTATGCAAATAAAATACACTACGAGAGATGATTTAAATATTATCATAATAATTCTTGTAAATCACAAAATAAATAAATCATTAAATTTGACACTGACGTGAAGGGACATCAATATCATATTGTTTTAGTGAATTTCAGTTTTGCTAAATTTTAGCGGTATTTATACTAAGCACTAATAATTAGCTTAATTAACTTTAACATCTTAATTTTGTAAGTGTTCATTTTACAACGTCATATACTTATCTTGAAATAGGTAATTCCTTGAGCTAGATAATAATTCGTTAGTCTAATAAGCACATAAAAAAATTCAAATAATCACAGAACCCATACCTTATACACATTGAAAGGGACCAAATTCATGTTCATATCATCTGGTTAGCTGCCGACGGTAAGGTAAAGGTTCAAAATCCATCTGGTTTGGACTACCATCTCCGAACCTGGAAAAAAGAGTTCAATGTAATAATGATGACCGGGTCTTAGGGGTACAATTAGTTTTTTCTACCACCTATATTTATTATATTTTTTATGTGATTATGAATATAACTTTTCCTTCTTCTTTTAAACTTAAAACCCCAAATTGGTGGTCATTTTGTGGGTGTAGAATGGAAAACAGTTTCAGAATTTAAAAAAATCAGTAACTTACACCCAACCAGGATTCAAACACCACTATTCGCGTCATCGGTAATTTATTTATAGCGTGAAAGTGACGCATTAGACTATGTGGTCATTGATGCGTTACATGGAATCAAGAGTACTGTTGGTAGCTCTAATCTGGATTTTTCTACTAGAGTGTTTTCCCAATCTTTTCCTTTTCTCAAATGAACTGCATTGATGTGTGTATGATTTAACACGTCACAGTCTCTTGTTGGGTTGTACAACTGGTGACAAGGAGATGGGGGTTCGAATCCCAGTCAGGTGTAATAAGGGTGGTTTTTAATTAATGGTTTTCTACTCTTCCTCCTCCTTTAATATACTTATTCCACAAGTGCAAAGGTGGAATTGTAGGAAACGTGAGATAAGGGCAATATTTTATAGTTTTTATAGGAACACTTTTTTTGGGAAATAAAAATACTTAGCACCACGTCTTACTACCCGTTCTGGTTATACACTTAAATACTAATTACGCTAATGGGTTAGGAATTGGTAAGGTTGAATATAGAGGAAGTTAACCCACATTTGGCTGGAGAGAGAGTGGAAAACCATTTAGGAAACCCCCCACCCCCAGTTTACGCGAGCGAGATACGAGCCTCGATCTCCCCATCCTCGGTGGCTTAGCTCAACACGAAACTAGCACGTTAGCTAACTATGCCACTGAGGTAGATTTTTGAAAAATAATAAATGAAGTATTGCTCCAATATGAACCTAAATTTGAATTTTTTCACATGTTGATACGTACATTTCTTGAATATCATCATAAGCATAACAGCATTAAATGTCAAAAAAATTTTAAAATAATAAAAAAAATTGTCATTAAATTTCAGGTCAGTCTTGAAAGATATCCGGGAACTGTTAATATTAAAATGTGAAAAAAATTAAGCTCTATGTTTTTATTATTTGTTTATTATTCAACCTACTTTTAATAAAAATACATTTTGGTAAAAAAAACTTCAAATGCCGTGACTAAAGCTCAACTAAGACGTGGGTGTATTTCAACATAAACTTACTTCCCTTAGCGCAAACACATTAGCATAATTAAAATACACATAGCCCGAACAAGATGTAAGATCCTGTAGTAGAAACTAAACATTCTATATCCAGTAAAACAAGTTCATGGTTTGATTATTTGTTTGGCATTTTAAATCAAAAATTGAAAAAGATAATATGATACTTGTGCATCAAGTAGAAATAAAATTTCAGTATCACATGAAAAAACAAAAAAATGCAATGTTTCATAGTAAATATTTGAAGAGACGCTTCAAGTTCCTGTGACGTGTAGGTGTACTTGAGTTGGCAAAGTTGATCCTAAGAGCTTTTAGATCGAAAGAGAGCTGATGTATTAGCAGGGTTTATAAACACACACAAAAAATTGAGTAATTTGAGCCAGTTACAAATGTATATACCTATTTGAAAATAAAAAGTGAATGTTTGTACATGTGTGTGCAGCGTGTCTTACTACCCGTCTGGACTAGTCCCTATATTTGCACCAAGTATAAATATGTAAGAGAAGTTAGACTTTAGAGAAAATGCCACAGCAACTGTGGTATAGGTGGCCTGGCAGTCTAGGGGTAAGGTGTCAGACTTCTGTTCTAGGGGTCCGAGGTTCAATCCTCGGTCCCGGCACAGATTTATCTGATTACCAAACCCTTGCTTCACCTCTGACAGTACGTGTTTTAATCACAACTTTTAATGTGTGGAATGCCAGGCTTCCACCGTGGTTCGGATCCCAAGTTAAACTGTGGGTCCTCCATTTCGTCTCACAATCACCCAACCATTACACATTAGCGTAAATGCGTATAACCCGGACGGGTAGTAGGAAGCGGTGCTAATAATAATAATAATAATAATAATAATAATAATAATAATAATAATAATAATAACTGTGGGATAATAAGACAGGAAAATACTTAGGAAAAAATATCTACGTTATTCCCAGTTTGTATTTTAATCTTGAACAACTCCTCACAGGAGGAACAAACTAAGAGAAGTTGACACTTTAAACGGCATGCCCAAAGATGCGAGTTTGTTATATAACATTTTGTGGCTAGTTTTCAAAACCAAACTACTAATTTATTTTTCATCGTGAAGATTAATGATAGTATTTAATTAGTATTAAAATGCTGCTTCCCACCGGCACCTTTCCGGTAGTTTTCCGACGGGCTTTATATGCGAGAGTATCATACTCCCTCCCCCCCCCCTCCCTTACCCAAGAGATCGCACCTTTACTTCAGGTAAATTTTCTACAAAAATAATCCAATCACAACAATACTACTGTTTAATATAAAATACTTGATTTTTTTTGGTAACATCCGGCTATAAGCCACACTTACGAAAGAATATCATCAAATAAGCTTCCCTAATAGAGGAGAAATTTTATTATTAATTTTAATTTTACATGAGTTTTTGTTATTAAATCCAACGTCCGCTACTACAATATCATCCCCACGTATAATAATGGTTAGGAGACAGCCCCTATTCTAAGATAACGTACAGTCAGTTTTAAACGAAAATGTTCAGCATCTTAAAAAAACAACAACCAGATTATTTCTAATAAGTACAAGAATAAGCGTTTAAATATAAATAAAATCGGCTTCAGCTATGATTTAGCAGTTGATTAATTTTTTATTTACTAAACCAAGAAGCCGTCAATATTTAAATATTTATGAAATTTTGAACAGATATTTGAACATTAGACCTAACTATACTTTTCAAATGCATAAAGCAGGATCAATGGCGTCAAATGATCAATAGTAAGCTAAGTAAACACATATTCCCTAGTATTTGCAATTTGTTTTGTTCAATATATACTTAAATAAATGGTACGGCAGACCGCACAGACTTTCTCTTTCTTTCTATAAACTCGTAAGATTTCTGAACGGAATAATGTACATTGTATCATCACACCTCCACATAAGAACACGCATAAAATAATCTACAGTGATATATAATCAATGAGAAAAGAGGCGCATCTCTGTCCACCTAAGAGCATTTCAAACAGTTTAATGTCTTCCACAAGGGTCAACACTTCGTATTAAAATTTCCATTTCTGGTTAAAATTTTAACATTTTATATGGTGTTGCAGATCTTCAAGTCATCGCATTGATATTTAATTATTCATTTATACATTTTGACCAATAAAAAATGTAAATATTGACTATTGAGTCTAAAATGGAGATAGATCATTGCTATGCAAATATTTCTCCTAAGAGATTTAAGGAAAAATAACATACTCTTTTTAGATACTTATATTTAATTACTCTATGGCATTGGAGAATTATTGCGTTAAGACTTAAGTAGTATATGTTTACAACTAAAGCTCACAAAATTGTATTAATATGTTTGCAAATATCTCAGAAACTGCTGCTTTTATAAAAATATATGTCAAATAAAAGTTTTTTATTTCTAATAGTCCTACAATTTTGCAATGATAAGTTGTTTAGTTTCTCAAATAGTTGTGGAGATACGGAAATAAACGCTTCTGTAATGTACCCTAAAAATCATTTTCATAGGAAAATGAAAATAGCCAGTTTACTTATAATCTTAATCAACGCCTAGATACGAATTTTAATCAAAATCGTTTGAGCAGATTTTGAGAAAACCAAATTTTTCTCTTTTCGCCCTTCAGTAAACTACCCTTAATTTTAAGTTTGTATAGACACACAGACAGACGGCATTGCAAGGACTATTTTTTAGGGTTCGGGGGGTCATGAGACGTCGACATCCATCAACATTTCAGGTTAGTTTTTTTTTTACGGTCGCAATACTTAAACTTTAATGTCCAAAAATTTAAAAAATTCATATAATTGCGTATAGATTGAAAGTTATTGATTTTATAAAAATATGTTTCGGATAAAATATCTGTATTATAAATATATATACATATTTGTAATGCTAAGTAATTTCATATCTCAAATAGTTTCGGAGCTATTATAAAAAATGTTAATTTACGCATCAGACCGGAGCCCTTAAAGCCATTTTGCCGAAATATTGAGGGTAGCCATTTTGTTTGTAATATTAATTAATGTTTATAAATGAAATTTAATCAAAATCGTTTGAGCCGATTTTGATAAAATCGACTTTTTCTCTTTTTGCCCTTCATTAAACTACCCTTAATTTTAAGTTTTAATAGACACACAGACAGACGGCATTGCAAAGACTATTTTTTAAGGTTCGGGGGGTCATGAGACGTCGAAATCCATCAACATTTCAGGTTAGTTTTTTTTTACGATCGCAATACTTAAGCTTTAATGTCCAAAAAGCTAAAAATATATATATAATTGCGTATAGATTGAAAGTTATTGATTTTATAAAAATATGTTTCGAATAAAATATTTGTATTATAAATATATATACATATTTGTAATGCTAAGTAATTTCATATCTCAAATAGTTTCGGAGCTATTATAAAAAATGTTAATTTACGCATCAGACCGGAGCCCTTAAAGCCATTTTGCCGAAATATTGAGAGTAACAATTTTGTTTGGAATATTTATTAATGTTCATAAATGAAATTTAATCAAAATCGTTAGAGCCGATTTTGAGAAAATCGACTTTTTCTCTTTTTGCCCTTCAGTAAACTACCCTTAATTTTAGGGGTAGATATCCAATTCCAAAAACCCCTTGGGGCAACCCTATGAAAACCCTAGATATCAAGTTTCAGCTCAATCGGTAAAATAGTTTAGGCTCTAGTTGGAGGTACAGACAAACAGACAGACAGACAGACAGACATACGGAAATTCAAAAAACACTTTTTTGGATTCAGGAAGTCATGAAACGTCAAAATTCATCAAAATCTCGAGTTCGAATTTTTTGACGATCACCATACTTTCTCTACCTGTAAGATAGAGAGAAAGTAAAAATTAGAATATACTATAACTAATGGCATTATAATTAAAAAAATTATTTATAACATCACGTTTTGCCTGTTAAGGCTATACACATATATCATAGTTACTATAATGGGATTGGGATGAAGAAGGAAGCAGCTTAGAGGTAATCTACCTGCATTTGCGTAGAAGGAGAGTGGAAACCTGTGAGTAAAGATCACCTCCAATAGACCCAAATGAGATTCGAATACCGATCTTCCCATCATCCGCATGCCAGTCTAGTAAGAGAAAGATGCCCTAGACCATTCAGCCACTGAGGTGGGTAAAAAAAAATTAACTTTCAAAATATCTTCAACAATTTAAAGTAAATTTAAATAAATATAGCCTCGTGTGGTTAGTTTTATATTCTTAAAATTATTTGTTTTCCCCATAAAACTTCTATCCACACATCCTTTATCAAGTCCATCAACAACCATATTGAATGATGGTCAAATGGTCTAAAAAGATCAAATTTCTTAGTGAAATGTATTAGCAAGGATGTTGAGATTGGAGTTCAAACCTCGGTCAGGTAAATAAAGGATGATCTGCTATATATTTTTCCTTACTCCCTCAACACAAATGTAGGTAGGCCCCTACACATATCTCTTCCTTCCTCAACCTTCCTTTATCAAACACATTAGCGCAAATAGTACATGTGTGTTAAGCCCAAACCATTATTGAGACTGGGGGGAGGGGGAAAAATAAAGAGAAACAATTGATTAAAATCATAGTAATTGTATCGATTTGAACAGTTATACTTATTTAGCACCACGTCTTACTACTCGTTCGGCTTATACGCTTAAGTACTAATTACTCTAATAGGTTAGGAATCGGGAAGTTTAAATATAGTGGAAGTGAAACCACATTTGCAAGGAGAGAGAGAGAGAGAGTGAAAAAACATTAAGGAAAAGCTACCCTCAGCTCATCCGATTGAGATTCGAACCTTGATCTCCCAGTCCTCGGCAGTCTATCACAACACGAAACTAACGCGTTAGCTAACTACGCCACCGAGGTGGATATTTAAATAGTTAATTATTTAGCTTGTTAGCTAGGTATAAATTGAACAGTATTGATTCAAAGCACGTATGTTATTATTATTATTATTATTATTAGCACCGCGTTTTACTACCCGTTCGGGTTATACGCACTTACGCTAATGTGTAATGGTAGGGTGATTGTGAGATGAAATGAAGGACCTACAGTTTAACGTGGAATCCGAACCACGGTTGAGGCCTGGCATTCCTCACATTCACAAGTTGTGATTAATACACATCTTTTCAGAGGTGAAGGAAGGGCTTGGCATTCAGATAAATCTGTGCCGGGACCGAGGATTGAACCCCGGACCCTCAGCACAGAAGTCTGACACCTTACCCCTAGACCACCAGGTCACCGAAAGGACGTATGGCCATTTTATAATATTTAGTTAAGAACGTATGTTGAGTAATCTGTTATTTATTTCGTTAAATAGGTTGATTTTAATAATAGTAAGCCATTATACTTTTTACAAGATATCTTAAAATGAACTCAAACCAATACATTCGCAAAAGATCGCAGAAACTTGAAAGCGATCTAATACCAAAATAGCTAAATGTATACATAATTTGTAGCGATTGTAACCTACCACTAGCCATTTTATTATGAAACAGAGCTTATATCCGTATGGTTTTAATGAAAACCGCAATTTCATGAAGCGAATGAAACAGCCCGCATCCACGCTTAGCTTCCGCCTATACTTTCCCTTCTCAGATAATTGCGTGAAGGGTTGGAATTAAACTGTTGTGGTGGGTTGAGTAATGATTTATTCAGTATTAATACCTTCACTGTCTAATAACTGCCCTTTTAAATGGCATCGATGTTCTCAATCCTCACTGATACTAGGATACAAACAGTAACCATTTATATCAATTGACTTTTAAAATGATACAATAAAAAAATAGGGCAGCTCTTTTCTATTACAATTTATTTTCTATCAATGATGGTTGATCCCGGCTTTGAATGAAAGTCCAATTTAATAAGAAGAACCTTTTAGAAAATAAAAACAAAAATTTATATGCAAACATTAATACACTTTTAATTTATTGTTAATGCTACTATCAAAAGGGATCAACTCACTTACATTGTATGAGGAAAATAAATTTAGGGTTTTCTAGAACCAGGGGCTGATTAAAATGTTTGGTCCAAAAAGGGATGAAGATGCTGAGGAGTTGAAAATGTTACATAGTGATGAGCTAAATACACTGTACTCATAGCAATACATTGTTAGGATAGTCATATCTCACATATTACGGTGTGCAGGATATGCAGTGCGAATGGGGTAATCTAGAACCGTACTCAAGGTATTGACTGGCAAAACTAATGGAAAGAGACTTTTAGGAAGATCTAGAAGTAGATGGGAGGATAACATAGGAATAGACCTGAAAGAGATAGGGTGTAATGAGGTGGACTAGATAGAACTCGATCAAGATTGGAACACAGTGGCAATATATATAGAAAGCAAATATTAATTTAAGGTTAAGCTCCAATACATAACAACTATCCAGCCTAGCGATCACTAGACTTAGACCTGAATTATAGTCGAATAATAGTTAATTAAATCAAATTCTAATAAATCATAATTTAGAGAGTTACTACGATCATAGTTAAATGAGCTAGCTAGCATTAGCTAACTCCATAGAAAGCTACGAAACACAAAGACTAATTTCCTAGAAGAGCAACTATCAATTTACAAATTGTAAATGGCGAGCTACCAGGAATCTAGGCTGTTAAGATACTATGGCCGGTCTATTCCTAGTTAGTACTGCCTGGACAATCAATAGTATATTTATACATTCACCCAATCTTGGGCACACTATAATTGTGCAAACAATAAACGTAATAACTAATAAAAACTGTGCCAGAAGGGGACTGGAGACTAAGCACTATCCCCGCGTTCCACTACTACGAACTAGTAGTGCTACCACAGGTTGCACACCGCAAAAAGGCAC
Organism: Timema podura; assembly: GCA_033556935.1. Taxonomy (NCBI): domain Eukaryota; kingdom Metazoa; phylum Arthropoda; class Insecta; order Phasmatodea; family Timematidae; genus Timema; species Timema podura. The sequence goes on from JAVRXN010000012.1 coordinate 41,345,261, forward strand.
ACTAAAGCTAAATAATAGGGACTGGTATCAGTCACAAACCTAACTAGTTCATTGAACAAGGCGTTAAATAACCTTATTTCTACCATTATGTGATCCTAAGCACTAAGTAAGCCGTAACATGGCCTTATAGTTTAGGGTGTTAAGATATTTCCCTATTATCTAACATTATGTCATAAGGACATAGAAAAAGAATTCAGAAACACTGACGTATTAAATCATGTCATGTGGAGCTAGCTAAATAGAGTATAAAGCCCATCATTCAAAACTACGCCATGTGGGCCTCAAAAATAAATCAGGAACTCTGACAGACAAAACTATGTCATATGGACATATAAAAAGAGAAAAAACTCTAACAATCAAAACTATACCTTATGAACATAGAAAAACAAGTCAAAAACTCTGACACAAAAACTATGTCTTATGGACGTAGTTTAGCAAGATTACTAAGGCTCTAATGCAGATTATAGCATTCAGATACTCATAGTATCAGACGAGGCTTCATCTGTGGTGAGGTGGAGAGACCGACACCTCACACATCGTATCAACCAGTCGCTTTGTTCACGGATGTAGATTTAGGTCCAAGTTGTTCTTCCGTCGAATTGATACTATAGAATAGAAAATGTGAAGCGAGGAATGACTGTTTTATGCAAACAGGACTGACGTATTTGGGGAGGGTCTCCTGCCGGACACAACGGGGGAAGGTGAGTTTGCAAAATTGCGCCGAATGACAACTAGCACTAGAAGACGGCGTGGAGAACTCTAAAAAAAACTCTGTCATTTCATCGAAGTGGGACCTGCAAATAAGATGTCGTTTTGCTGAACCTCCAGGAACCGTCAACTGGGGCATTTTCCTGAGGTTTGGGAGCTTCCCGGCCACATGTTTTCACCGTGAGTTAATATCTGCCACACATTATTAGAGTTTATTAGTTCTTGTATTTATCCTGTTAATATGTAATTCTAAGAATACGTGTTAAACAGGACGTTTACATGTTACACTACCTTCAAACGAATGAGGATGTATTTCTACTTAGATTTTACCTTTCTCAGTTCCTACACGACAAGTGTAGTTATACAGATGTGGATCACTTGTACGAGTAGTAGGAAGTAATTAGAAATAACCCTCTTAGAGACTGGTTTGAATCTCGTTAAGGTTGAAATGTAATATCACCGTGAGATAAACAATGAGAATTACCTGCAATTTATAGTTAGAAGTGTAGTCCAAGGTATTTATATTCCCAAAGGCTTAAAAGTAGCAATAAAAGTTTACATTTATATTTAAAATTATGTTTGTGTTTCGTTCAATCTAGCTAAATGATGATGAAATTATAGACAAAGCCTGCTGTCTTACTGATAAAAATAGTTACTGTTTTAGAAAAAATATTTCCACTATTTGAACGCATTACGTTGTTACAAATTTTGTGGATTTGTAAAAAAAAAAAATTACTAATGTAATTATAATCTAAGTAGGCCTATATCCACTAAGCTTGGATGTAAGATAATATTGAATACTAAACCGATATTTCGTCAACGCTATACAGGCTGCTCTTAAAATATTTAACTTGACTCAGAAGTCAGCTGCATGAATGAATTAAAAAAAAAGCAGGATTTTTATAACTAAACCTTGTACTAAATGTCTTACTTAAAACATCTTCCACTTTTATGATCATAATATCTAACAGGCTACTAAAAATATGATAATTTATTTACTTAAATCAAAAGATGCTATTTTAATCAAATATATATTCTACACAGATTAAACTATAACAAACATTTAGCATTTAAAAGGTTAAAGGTAGCTCAATGGATTAACGTAATATATTTATACAGGCAATGAGGGTTTTTACAACCTCATAATATACATCAAGTTACCTTTCTAAGAGAGTTTTTTCCCCCCTTTATACAAGTGTGACAGAAGATATATTTAAATAAGGCTAGTTCACTTTGTCTACTGTAAATCGTTTTGCTTAAGATTACTTTTTATCTCTGAAAATCAGTTTAGTTGTATTCGCTTCCTTGTGTGTTGTTCGTACTCAGCTGAACTTCCAAAACAGAAAACACGTCAATTGGAAAGGGTCCAAATTAAACACAAGGGTACAAGCCTTTAATGTCGTCGGAGCTCTTTGGCAGACGTCTTCAACAGGGTCACAGTGTGAAGTCTATGTCACACGCACCAACTTTTGGAGGAAATGTTAAAAAAAAATTAATCAAGAAATTGTTTAATACGATTTAAGGGGAAAAAAATTTACATAAACGATCATATTATAATAGTACTTGCTTACAATTTAGATAGAGAGAGAGAAGAGAGCATATTAATTCCACAAATTTCTAAAAACCTTTGGTACTACCGATCTCACAATCAAAACATTGGATAATGTTTTGGTTTTAGACATTTGAATGAAATGGTAATAAGTAGTGTCACTCTGGTGAGGATCTGTGTAAATTGATTTACATCCTCTATAATTTAAACCTATATTCTATATTTACTAAAGAATATTTTAATAGCTTGCCTATTTTTTGGTTCAAGCCCTACCAGTAAACTAATACAAAAAAATACTAAAATATATATTTTTAAAAGGACAACATTTACATTATTAGAAGCTTAAACAACACATTTTATTAACTCCATTTCTAATATTTATAAACAGATTTTTACTAAAGACATAAATGTCTATATTACTTCAGTAAATAGTTTTAGAGATGTAATTTAATATTATTTATCTTGAGATAATTTTTAAGCTAACCCTAAAGTCATTCTCTTCAAATTGTTTACAAAGTCATTCTACAAGAAAAAACAAAAATAATATAACATTTAGTATATCTTTAAATGGCAATGATTACATACAATAATAATTTGTTCGTTGGTTTCCACATCACTATTTAATCTAAGTTTATTATCTCACCATGAAAATTTATGTAGTTTGACCTTTTAACTATATTGGTGGGCGGTTCGAAATAAACTTTAAACGTGTCTAGTATGATTTTCCAGTGACCTGGAAGTTGGGGCTCAAATACAGGTGTGCTGAACCAGTGATTGAATGTTTTTACTGTCTCGCTTGACACAAATGTAGATTAAATTACCTCTAAATTATACCTTCCTCATTCTTGCTCCATTAGTGTGATTAAAAGTGGATATCCCATTCACGTATTATTAAGACTTGGTGTCAATAAATGTAACATTTTAACTTTAATTAAATCAATAATTGTAAGAATAGAAGTCAATAGATCATTGTAGCCTACTCAAACGTTAGTAAATAAATTATATATATATATATATATATATAAAATTTATTTACTAACGTTTGAGTAGGTTATATATATATATATATATATATATATATTGAATGACAGAATTTTAAGACTTACATTAAGTGCGAATAGCCAGTGGACCACTTTCTGCAAAAAGAAACCTTTGATCACAAATGTACTGAAACTTAAACTATCTATCTTGGTGTAGTAGTTTTGATCTTTTAACACCGATGTTTCGTTTTCCTTCTCTTTACTTCTCTCTCTTCGCTTTCTACTGTATGACCGAACACTCGCCAAGAAGTCTTTGACATTTACTGAAATGTTGTCATGTCTTATTAGTCCAGAGTTATGAGACCTCCACTGGTCTAAAATGAGGAAAGCAAGGAGTTTCACTAGGATTAAAAATTTGGCCTACTTACCTATATCTTACCTTTTATCTACATAGACTTTGATTTTAGTATTTTATAACTGGTATAAAGACATATTTTAATTTATTATGACAACTGAATTTATGTCTTTTAATGCTTTATTTATTATTGAGAAGGAATCTAATGTCTTATAAGCTAGACCTATTTTGGAATACATTCATACTTTCTGTTTTTTTTAACTAAATATACATTTTACTTTGAGTTAGCTAAAACTGACACACTCAACAAATTTAATAAGAAAGCCGAAGAATTTAAAAGCAAAAAATATTCGTACCAATGGGCTCAATTATGTAAATGGCAGTTATGATGCATCAACATCTCTTAAACATTAATAATTATATTAAACGATCAATTATGATGATATTAATAATGTACACTAATTTTAAGATAAGATAGACTTATATTTTTCGTCATTCATCTTATTTTCAGAAGTGAAAAATTTCCTGTTAAAAGTAGTTGAAAACGATCTACTGCTAAATATAAAAATATTAAAAAATATATAATTCCAGAAGTAAGATTTTTAAATCTATATAAACTTGTTGATATATTTAACCTTCGCTTTGTCATCAGGAATTTCTTAAACTAGCACACCAGTTCTTGAATAATTCCAGATTAATTAGCGTTTTCAAAGTGACGTCCTTCTTAATTAATTACTTTTTCTCAACAAATTTTGTTAGAAAGCCAATTCAAAACATCACATTAATATAATTTTATTCTGAGCGAGATAAAAGCTTTACTAGGCAATTTCTATATCCAGTAAAATTAATTTATAGTTAGATTGTTTGTTTGGAATTTAAGATCTAAAATGAATAAAATAATACGATACTTGTGCATGGAGTAGAAATAAAATTTTAATATAACATGATAAACAAGAGTGCAGTGTTTCATCGCAAATATTTGAGAGAACGGTCTAAGTTATTGTAACGTGTAAGTGCATTTTATTTGTCAAGGTTAATTAGGAGTGCTTTTAGTTTGAAAGACAGCTAATGTATTTACAGGTATTATTAGCACACACATGCAATTGAATAAACAGTGAGAGTCAATCACAAACGTATATAGACTTGCTGGGGGATAAAAAAAAGTGTTTGTTTATACATTTGAGTGCAACGTGTCTTACTACCCGTCTGGAATAGTGCCCATATTTGGAATAAGTAGGTATAATAATTAAGAGAAGTTAGACTACAGGAAATTACTACAGCAATAGTGTGTTGATAGGACAGGAAACTATTTTAAAAATATATATGTATGGTACACCCAGTTGGTAACTGAACCCTGAACTTCACCTCACCAGGCAACCAGATTAAGTGAGACTAACAACATAGACAAAGATGCGAGTTTGTTAAAAAAAATTAGTATTTAAAACCATACTTTTAATTTATTTCTCGTCGTGAAGACTAATAATAATATCTGGTTATTAAAATTCTGGTTCCCACCGTTACCTCTCCGGTAGTTTTCCCACAAGTTTCATGTGCGGGAGTATCACCCATCCCTCCCTCTGTCCCCTTGAGAACCTCCTCCCCCCTTTTTTCCTTCAACTAACAAGCATACCCTTGGCAGATCAGACTACCTTCACTTCTCCAATTACACAACGTAACAACGTGGCTTGCAAGGAAACAATGGGTGACGCGGTTTCTGGTTACCCATTGTGTATCGAATTGCATGACGAGTATCAAACCTTGCTATTATTTCATACTATCAAATGACTAACTCTTTGTAGTTGGGAAAAAAAAGTTATACTTTAAACTTCCTACCATTTAAAAGATTTATGAATATCCATAGATTGATACCCGCTTCGGCGTCCAAATAGTCTAAATCAGCCGTCATCAACTTACAGCCCGCGGGATGGGTCCTGTCCACTAGTTGATTTTATCTCTACGGCTAAATATTTAGTCAGCAAACAATTGTGGTCATAAGAATAGACTCATTAATCTATGCTAGCAATCCCTCGCATGGTGCTGCCCGTGACCCAATGTGGTATAAGAATTATATAGCCTCCTCCCCCCCCCCATGGTGTCCGATTTCATTTTGAAACGTTATCTCTGAAACGTAATTCCTAACCAGATTAAAAATATTTTACTTCAAAAATTTGTTAAAAATAGCCTGATTAAAAAGCTAATTAAAAATTTAAAAATCCGTCTTTGGGCTGCATTCGGACCCCCTGCCATCCACCTATGTTAAAAATTTCAGATCTCTGCGTGCCATAGATTTGGCTGGGCATCTCACACAAACAAACAAACAAACACACAGACAAACACTTCCTTTTATTATTATAGATATAAGAAAATTACAATTTTTGGTTCGACATCTTTTCCAAACTGCTTTAGCAATTTTTTTTAACCCATACATTCCAAGATATCAAAATGGGTTCCTGACCCCTGTAAAACATCACACTTGCAATAGACTGGACTGTTGGTAACGGGGGTATCCTTGTTCAAATCCCTGTCAGGTGTACTGACGGTGGTTATTCCTAAATGGTTTTCCATTCTCTCTCCAAGCAAATATGGGTAGTTTCCTCTGAATTCAACCTTCCTCATTCATAACACAATAGCGTAATTAGTACATATGCATACATCCTAAATGGGTAGTAAGATGAGCTGATAAAAAAAATTAAATAATGAGATAATGAGAGATGAAGGTCAAAACTAGTTTATTTTAGGCTTTATGGTGTCAAAGAGTTCGGGATTTAAATCCTGGCCAATTGTTTGGATGGGTATTTTTCTTAATTGGTTTCCCTCTCCCCCTTCACGCAAATGAGGGTTCATTTATTCTCAATTATATATTCTACATCACGACTCCATGGTTGTGGTTAAAGATGCTTATACCAAATGGATTATAAGACCCGGTAAGGAACCTTTTTTAAATATAAGTAAATATGTCTAATATTTTGACACCAAGTTTAACGAAGGAAAATATATTATAATTTAAAAATATTATATTATATTATATCTTAACAAAAAACGTTTTTCAAATTTATTGACTACCTTTATAGGAAAAGCATTTTCTTTAAGTATAATTAGTAGTTTTTTTGAATAGGCTTATCAAATAAATTATTATAAATCTACATTTTAGCTAAATTTATTTTAGAAACACTAAGCGTTTCTATGAAACTACATTATCACTTGTTGAGGATATAGAGTAGGATATTTTTATTCTTATCTATGATACTTAGTCATGCCATGTTTAAGATTAAATTAGTCTCAAGAAAAATTAGGAGAGAATATTACTACAAACATGTAGCAGGGATTCAAACTGCCCACCAGCTATAAATATCTATTTAAAAAAATAAAAATTAATTCTAAAAATACCGGAAATAAAGAAAATATATTCTTATGGAAGTATATACAATTTCTATAAAAATACACTGATGAATATTTATAAAAAGTTATAAGAATGAATTCGAGCTAATAAATTTACATCTGATATTAAATAAGTGATGAAAACCATGAAAAAACCGCATCCATCTCAAAAAGTTATGTTTTATTGAATCTGTAGCAGTTAGGCACAATCCCAAAGTAGTATAATTCGAAAGAATGGCCAGGGGTATGAGGAATAGAATAGAGGAATGGTATTTTGCTCAGATTTGCTTGTAGTCATTGAACCCACAAACACGTCAAAAATTTAATTTGAATGCCTTGACTTCGAGTTAAACTTACGCTCTAAAAATGTCATAATAGTTCCTACTGTATTTACACTATATTTAGGATTATTTTTAAAGGTTGGAAATTATCGAAAGAAACAGGGGAAACCTTGCGCACTTTAATTTTTACATTTTTAATTTTATTAATGTATTTAACACTCTCTTTATTAATCGACTGAATATATCAGCACACGAGAATTTCTATGAGTGAGAATGAAAGGGTCATCCAATTTTGCCAGAAAGGTATTTTCTCATTATAATGTCCAGAGTTATTTTAAATGCCACAGTTGACATGTAACCAAAGGCTTTAGTTCACCTCCAAACGAGGTTGTGCACTGATTTTTATCACTCAAGATAAATCCGTCAACCCCTGCTGGATTTGAACCAACTAACCTCTGGTCATGAGGCGAGCACTTTAGCCCAAGACCACCCAGGTCGATATTTGCGCGCTTTAAGACGGAAGTAAGATACAAGATGGTATTGAGGAAGTCGAATCTCAAAGGAAATGTATTTTAACTTGCGTATAGGAAGAGTGTGAAACCAAATAGAAAAAAAAACCCAACCTTAGTACTCTTGAGAGGGATCCAATTCAAACACCCACTACCCAAGCACTTGTAATTCAGTCTAACACAAGAGCTATGATTTCCTTGCGAATGCTGATGTAAAAAAATGTAATCATTTGTATTTATTTGAGGTATTTAAAGAGCATTTTTTGAACCGACTGATATCGGCGCACGATAATTTACATGACTAAAAGTGATATAGTCTACCAATTTTGCCTGGAAAGGTATTTTTGTATACCTTCCAGAGTTATTTTACATGCCAAAATCGAGATGAGACCAACGGATTTACTTCCCCTCCTTAGGATATTGTTCTACGTATTTTTATCTCTCAAGGAAAAGCCATCAACCTCGACTAGGATTGAACCCATTAACATCGGGTCCTAAGATGAACGAAGTCTCTACTTCAGGACCACCGAGTTCGATGAAAGATAATATCAACTTAGTTTTATCCATGAAAGTTATATAGAGGATTATTCTTTTTAATACGGAGATAATGCTCACAAACGGGGAAGGTATCTCTCGTTAATTTTACGAGTACTTTTACGTGGGCATTAGTTGGGAATGTGAGTTGTAAAACCCAAAGTAGTCTTATGTTAATCTCTAAGCTATACACATGCATAGTAGTATCGGCTCTGACGGATCTAACGCAAATGATCTGAGTTTAGGTATACGTCTGAACAAATTAAAATTAACCTTAAGTGGCCTCTAAAAATAAACGACTAAATACTAAGGTGAAAAATAATCTAAGTCAACATTTTTCTTGTCCAATTCACAGGATTTGTAGGAAAGTCCAGCATACGTTCAGAAGTTTTGTGATTTAAATACAAACTTACAACTCAATATTTTATTTTAGAGAACGAATATACATTTTTCTACATCTGGAATCCTGTTTAAATTCACTTACTATTTATGCTGCCAATAGTAAAATGACAAAATCTTACAGACGCGCATATCATGATGGAGTAAATGGTCAAGCTATTATATTTGTTAGCTACGGTTATTGCCACATCTAGATATCATATTCTTTGAGTTTAAAAATGACACATACCAAGTTGAAGATGGATGTGTTATCTGATAGCTTGTGATATTAACTGATAGCTCAAATTTAGGCGACAACTTCCACACATCCATCACAGACTTTGCCTTAAAATACGAGTAAAGAATGACCCCAAGCACGGGACGACTCCTAGATAATTAAGTGGTAGGTGCATTGAAGAAAAAAAGTCGTGTAGAGGTGTCATTTTTAATTCCAAAGAATTTGATATTTAGATACAGTTATATATGTAGCTAACAAATATAATAGCTTGACTATTTAATCCATCATTAGATTTGTTCTGTTCTAAAAAATATTCTTCCCAACGCAATACAATTAAATTATTTATCCCATGGGCCGGATTGAACACAACGGTGAACCGTATTTGACTCACAAGATGTGGATTTCTCGTTCAACCACTAAAGCAGTTATTAATTTTTATTTTATTACTAACCTCTAAGATTCATTAGTTATAATCTCCTATCATTAACCATTTTTCAATGTGTATTTTGAATAATATGTTTGCTCAAATTTATATAGTGCTGCCATCTATTAGGCAATCATTAGACATAATGTACTTTATATTATGATTGAAATAAGTTTGTCATATTTAAATTAATAAAATAAAACTATATGCTTGGGTCTTTAAAGGGTTTGAGATATACAAGCTGTATTTATATAGATTTCCCATTTGGTGAAATCTCGTGAAATTGGAAAATTCTAAAAACCTTCTTGTCTGACTATAAACAAGGAAATGGGCTCTTCCAACTTCACTTTGCCTATAACCCCGCTGTAGCAAAGGTCCACGGGACGCTAAGATTCAGATTTAAAACTTTAAAGCTGCATTAAATAAACCTTTCGTTCCGACTGTAATAATCTCTGAATAATCGAGTGTCATTCCATTTGAATAGATCAAACATAATTTATAGTCTTGTGTTTCCATTATAGAACCGAGCTGATTTTTCCGTGCTTATAAAACTACGTTTTCGCGTAATTAATAATAATCCCATGGCGGAAAATGTGCATGCACGAAAAGAGAACCTGAAAAAAACAACGTTACAGCTATCATTTCCGATGTGAGAGCTTGAGAAGAAGAGAAAGATAACGCCTTAAAGCTGTTGTCCTTGAAAATATTTGTAACATAATTTCTCCTTGATAGTTTGTAACTTTCAAATGGTATCGCTGAACAAAGGGATCTTCTGGGAATGAAACGTGTTTCAGTGTCTGAGAAAAGGAGTAAAATATTGTTGTTGCTAAATGTAAGATTAGACTTGATAAATAAACATACTGTACCCCTCTTTCCCTCCAGCACAAACCCTATCCACCAATATAATGGCTATATATATGAACATATATATAAAAACAAATATTGACATATTAGGTCAACTTTATAGTGGAGCTTCCTTCTAGAGAAATAATATTTACACGCCCTTGCCAATAACAACTTTTTGTTTACTACAGAATGTACCAATATTGTTGTAACCAATCGCTTTTCTTTTGTTTCAGATCAGCATTCAGAATGTCAAACAGGACGTTAACAATATGTCAGATAAAATGAGTTGTCACTGTAGACTTATGTTCATACAATAACGACCAAAATATTCAGCAATTTTTGTAATTTAAAATCAAATATGAGACCCACTTCAGTGGCTGGATAGTCTAAGGCGTAACTCTCATGTTGGACTGGGCTTCTGATGACGGGGATATTGAGGTTCGAATCCGGGTCATGTCTACTGAGGGGAGTTATTTCAAAATGGATTCAAACTCTCCTTTCACTCTAATGTGGGTAGATTACCTCTAAAATGATTCCTTCCCCCTCTTTAAACTATTGGAGTAATGATCATATTATATCCGTATGAAATAAAAAGGTAGTAAGACGCGGTGATACATAAGATTATATAAATAAATAAAAATGCATTGCCCGTGGGCTGCGTTTTTCTTTTCAGACACTCTGTATAATATATGTTCATGCTACGCGTCTTAATACTTGGACCATCCGCATATTTAATCTTATGGGTAAAGGATTAAGAATTTATAGAAACCTTACCCAAATTAATTTAGGGATAAAGTGTGAAACCTATTTGGATTTACACTTCAGTACACCAAGCCTGGGTTAAAACCCTGACTTTTCCCTCTCCAGAAAAAAAAGAAAGAAAAAAAGACGTGACTTAAGCCTTTTCCGTTAGTGAACTTGGTTTGTGAGCCACGTGTTTTGTCAACGGTTAAACGGCTGGTCGTATATTTAATTAAAGTAGTAGAGATGAAAAGGGATAATTTAAAGTAAATGTAACCGTATTTCTGAGGTCAGAGAATGGAAACCATTTGAAGGGTACAGGGGAAAAACAAGGAGGAAGAACCATTTGAACTTAAATTTAGTTATCGGTTAGACAATAAGGATACCTTTCTAATGCAATTTTGATTAAAGAGATGTTTTTGTCATATTTAAATAAATTAAAATAATCATACGTTTCATATAAAAGATGGGTTATTTGGCTTTCTCTCTCTTTTCCCTATATATGCTACCCTTAACTAAAAAAAATCTTATTACATTGTACTGAGATACGAATCTTAATTTATTCACCAGCAGCAGTCTTGTAAATTGCAAGGGTCACGCCTTAGACCATAATACCATTGATACGAATATGTGAGCTGGTGGTGGTTATAATTATTTGTATAATACCGCGTATTACTACCCATTCGCGCTAAACGCCTATGTACTAATTACTCTAAGGTGTAAGAGCTCGGAAGTTTTAATTTTAGAGGAAATGTGCCTACATTTACGTGGTGGGAGGGTGGCAAACCATTTTGGAAAAATCACCCTCAGTCTACTCGACTGGAATCGAAGCTCATTCTCCCCGCCATCGGCAGTTAAGTCTATTACAAGATCAACGCCTTAGACCAAGTGGCAAACGAAGCGGGTGTTATTATACTAGTATTTGTTACTACACTACAAATGAAAACACGTACGATTCTAACTTGTATCTATCATAAAATTGAAAAAAAATGCCATCTTATTCATATCGGTGGGTACGTGTATCAAATATTATTTAGATAATCTAGTCTTGTTTTCTAGTGAAAGAATGTTTGGGGTTGGAATTTTGGCTGATTGTGTCGAGGGATATTTTTTTTTTATTTCTGTAGGTTTTCACACTCTCCCTTTGCCAAATAAGAATAAACCTCCAGTGAAATCTACCTTCCCCATCCTTCCACTTATGGTATAATTAAGTGCAGTTGGCCCTAACTGATAATAAAATGCTAAGATAGACAAAAAATAAGATTATGTATAAATATTGGCACTTTAAGACGACCTGATTTATCTCTTCTGGTGCTGAGGGTTTTGAGATCAAAATAATTTCAATGTTATTTATATCTCTTTTGAAATCTTGTCAAGAAATAAGAGATAGATATGGTTGATACCCAAGTATTATTACATTTAATATATAAAATATTTTCTACACAGGTATTTGTCAAAGGTCAATGGAAAATAAACAAAACAAAATTCACATTAGACTTTTTTTAAACGAATGAAGGTTTTCTTTTTCTTTCTGGATTTCATTATGGTTGGAACAAACAATTATTATTATCATCTTATGTTAGATTTTTTTAATGCTCATTAAAATATAAATTTTCAATATATATTTTAATGCTCATTAAAATATAAATTTTCAATATATACTTCTTTAAGTCTTTTATAAATTTTAGAGTCACCAAGACATTTGATCTTTCACATATAAGTTATATTCTCCATTTCTTTTCTGAAACCAAGAACAGATGTGGTATCTAGCCAGATAGAATATTTGAAATTCGAATCAGGACTAGGGTGTTCCTTTTCCTTGGTGGAAAAGACATTCTACAATTGTGTGATTGGCTTTAAAAGAATTAGCCGATACTCTCACTTTGCATTTTGTTAAAAGCAACGAGATAAAACTAAGAAAAAAAAAAGTAGAGAAAGAAATGTGAAAAGAAATGAGGTACGGAAGGGTTAGGAACAATTTAAATTCTCAAGTGGATATAAAAAAAAATTGTTTTTTTTCAGGGATTTTTAGACCTTTTTTACCCCTTAAAGTTTCTTTCTTATATTCTTCCTATAGATATACCAACGTGATCTTTAATTTACTTTCATTGTCCTCAACACTCCAGATTTTTCTTTGTTTAGGTGGATTACCGCTTTGTATGTAATACATTTTTTAAATAAAAAATTACTGACATTATGTTGTGGAATGCATTTTTTGGGTTTGAGTCTATAAGTCAATTATTATAATGTGTACAATGTGTTAAAATATTATTCATGAATTGTGTTTAATTAACACATTTACCTGAGCACAAAATGAAAGTATGCAATTAAAATTTAATCAAGATTATCTGTGCACTTATTCATGTGTTTACAAATTTTTAAATCATAACCAAATAATTAATTTTAATGTATATTTGAAAAGTGTTTAGGCCAATTAATTATTAATTGGTTACGAAATATTAAATCATTATTGGGGAATTATTTGAATTACAATGGTTGACAAATTTTAGTTCTGAAATAAGAATGATTTACAACCTTCTTAAGCTTTTCATGCCCACGTAACAAATACCTTCATATTTAATTAATTCAAATTCAATACAATTTAATAGCCTTGTTGAAGTTGTTGGTGTGACAATGAAGGTATACAACCACTTCGGTGATCTAATTGTCTAAGTTATCACTATCGTAATATACTAGACTGAAATATGAGGTGGAGATCGGAGCTCAAAGCCCGGTTGGATGTATTTAAAGTATTTTTTCTAACATTATTATTATTATTATTATTATTATTATTATTATTATTATTTAGTAACGCGTCTTACTAACCGTTAGGGCTATACGCTTAAGTACTAACTACACTAATGTGCTAGGAATTGGGAAGGTTGAATTTAGAGGAGGTAAACCCGCATTTGCGTGGAGGGAAAGTGGAAAACCATTTAGGAAAAATAAACAATTCACCTAAGGAGGACTAAGGATTAAGGAGATATGAACCTCAAGCTCCCCGTCCTCGGCAGTCTAGCTCAACATGAAACTAGCACATTAGCTAACTACGCCACTGAGGAAGGTTTTTCTAATGTTGTTTTACACAATTCTTACCCGAATATTTGGGTACACTTCCTCTAATTTCAAACTTCCTCATACCTAATATCCTAGAGTAGTTAAGTCCAAACGTGTAGTCAGACAAGATGAGAATAAGAAATAATATGTTTAATTTAGTTAATTCATATGATTGGTTGAAGTGGAGAATTATTTATTAAAATTTCATTAATCTGAATATATTTTAGAGATAAAAGCAGATTAAACTCATTATTAATTATATGGTTTAATAGTAGTCATAAACATACACACTTTTTTTTTTTACTTTTTACATCCATTACTGTATTCATTCTGTGCCCTGGGTCAGTTTTTTATTCAAGCCAAATATTTCCTATTCCAGGCTTGCTAGGCCTGTCTTAGTTTCAAATGTTTTATAATCTATCTTAAGACAAGGACATGCACAACATCCAGTCCCCAGCCGTTAGTTTATTAATGTGAAAGGGCAGACCCACATTTCACCAATGATAAATTTTTCGTCCATGATGGTAATCGAACTCGGCACCTTTATATCAGTAGGTATACTGAGCTAAAGGTGTAGTACGTACACAATTTAATAATTTTTACTTTCTCTCTATCTTACAGGTAGAGAAAGTATTGTGATCGTCAAAAAAATCGAACTCGAGATTTTGATGAATTTTGACGTTTCATGACTTCCTGAATCCGAAAAAGTTGTTTTTGAATTTCCGTCTGTCTGTCTGTACCTCCAACTAGAGCCTAAACTATTTTACCGATTGAGCTGAAACTTGATATCTAGGGTTTTCATAGGGTTGCCCCGAGGGGTTTTTGGAATTGGATATCTACCCCTAAAATTAAGGGTAGTTTACTGAAGGGCAAAAAGAGAAAAAGTCGATTTTCTCAAAATCGGCTCTAACGATTTTGATTAAATTTCATTTATGAACATAAATATATATTCCAAACAAAATGGCTACTCTCAATATTTCGGCAAAATCGTTTTAAGGGCTCCGGTTTGATGCGTAAATTAACATTTTTTATAATAGCTCCGAAACTCTTTGAGATATGAAATTACTTATCATTACAAATATGTATATATATTTATAATACAAATAATTTATTCGAAACATATTTTTATAAAATCAATAACTTTCAATATATACGCAATTATATATATATTTTTAACTTTTTGGGCATTAAAGCTTAAGTATTGCAACCGTAATAAAAACTAACCTGAAATGTTGATGGATGTCGACGTCTCATGACCCCCCGAACCCTTAAAAATAGTCTTTGCAATGCCGTCTGTCTGTGTGTCTATTAAAACTTAAAATTAAGGGTAGTTTACTGAAGGGCAAAAAGAGAAAAAGTCGATTTTCTCAAAATCGGCTCTAACGATTTTGATTAAATTTCATTTATGAAAATAAATAAATATTACAAACAAAATGGCTACTCTCAATATTTCGGCAAAATCGTTTTAAGGGCTCCGGTCTGATGCGTAAATTAACATTTTTTATAATAGCTCCGAAACTATTTGAGATATGAAATTACTTAGCATTACAAATATGTATACATATTTATAATACAAATATTTTATTCGAAACATATTTTTATAAAATCAATAACTTTCAATATATACGCAATTATATATATATTTTTAACTTTTTGGTTATTAAAGCTTAAGTATTGCGACCGTAAGAAAAACTAACCTGAAATGTTGATGGATGTCGACGTCTCATGACCCCCCGAACCCTAAAAAATAGTCTTTGCAATGCCGTCTGTCTGTGTGTCTATTAAAACTTAAAATTAAGGGTTGTTTACTGAAGGGCAAAAAGTGAAAAAGTCGATTTTCTCAAAATCAGCTCAAACGATTTTGATTAAATTTCATTATTAAACATTAATACATATTCCAAACAAAATGGCTACCCTCAATATTTCGGCAAAATGGCTTTAAGGGCTCCGGTCTGATGCGTCAATTAACATTTTTTTAAATAGCCCCGAAACTATTTGAGATATGAAATTACTTAGCATTACAAATATGTATATATATTTATAATACAGATATTTTATCCGAAACATATTTTTATAAAATCAATAACTTTCAATATATACGCAATTATATGAATTTTTTAACTTTTTGGACATTAAAGTTTAAGTATTGCGACCGTAAAAAAAAAACTAACCTGAAATGTTGATGGATGTCGACGTCTCATGACCCCCCAAACCCTAAAAAATAGTCTTTGCAATGCCGTCTGTCTGTGTGTCTATAAAAACTTAAAATTAAGGGTAGTTTACTGAAGGGCGAAAAGAGTAAAATTTGGTTTTCTCAAAATCTGCTCAAACGATTTTGATTAAAATTCGTATCTAGGCGTTGATTAAGATTATAAATAAACTGGCTATTTTCATTTTCCTATGAAAATGATTTTTAGGGTACATTGCAGAAGCGTTAATTTCCGTATCTCCACAACTATTAGAGAAACTAAACAACTTATCATTGCAAAATTGTAGGACTATTAGAAATAATAAACTTTTATTTGACATATATTTTTTATAAAAGCAGCAGTTTCTGAGATATTTGCAAATATATTAATACAATTTTGTGAGCTTTAGTTGTAAACATATACTACTTAAGTCTTAACGCAATAATTCTCCAATGCCATAGAGTAATTAAATATAAGTATCTAAAAAAGTATGTTTTTTTCCTTAAATCTCTTAGGAGAAATGTTTGCATAGCAATGATCTATCTCCATTTTAGACTCAATAGTCAATATTTACATTTTTTATTGGTCAAAATGTATAAATGAATAATTAAATATCAATGCGATGACTTGAAGATCTGCAACACCTTTTAAAATGTTAAAATTTTAACCAGAAATCGAAATTTTAATACGAAGTGTTGACCCTTGTGGAAGACATTAAACTGTTTGAAATGTTCTTAGGTGGACAAAGATGCGCCTCTTTTCTCATTGATTATATATCATTGTATATTATTTTATGCGTGTTCTTATGTGGAGTGGTGATGATACAATGTACATTATTCCGTTCAGAAATCTTACGAGTTTATAGAAAGAGAGAGAAAGTCTGTGCGGTGTGCCGTACCATTTATTTAAATACGTTACATACTATATCATTTCAGTGAAATAATAACATCAGATTATAACTTAAAAATATGTTTGCATTTCAGAAGCTAAAAGACGATAAAGAAATGTTGCCATCTTCTCCCTGAAACCTCCGCTAACTATTGTGTCCACTGCATCTAGTACGTAAGCGACAGAACGTATGAAATGAAGAACAGAGTGGCTGAAACTTTTAATTTCCCATGGCGGCGACGCTGCTTCCCTCTATTCACCGCAAGGATGAACTAACATGGAGACTTGTCTGACAGTTGACTGACTTCTGTGTTTATTTCAGGTAGACGAGTTATTTTATAGTAAAGAAAGCCTTAAGTTAACGAAAAGTTTATAGCCATATTTCTTATATGCACGTTGGGGATAGGTATGGTAGAATTAATAGGAAATGTATTCACACCGGCATGGAGGGACAGTGGAAAACCGATTGTAAACAAATACTTTCAAAATAATCTTTCAGGATTCAAATCCTGACTTTCCCGTCACAGATAAATTAGTCCAGATTAAATATACCTTTAATTCATGTATCCACCTATGTGGATCTATAGCTATTGAATTTTTATAATTTCACCCTTAAATAAAAGGATTTCGGTAGAAATAAATATAAATACTGCTTTAAAATATCTCATACTAATCCTGGACTTTGATTCACTAAAAGGTGCCAATCTGTTACAAGGCAAGTGTAAAAAAATGCTGAAATTTTGTGCTCAAGATGATCCAAAGACGCACCTTAATTATTTGCCCCTTTGGTTTATTCATAACTACTAAGACGTCAGCAAAAACTACCAATTCTGATTCTTAATTGATAAATCTGTGTGAAGAACTTACTTCCAAAGTCACTGAGCTTCTTTATTTTCAACCTCAACTGAAAATGTGATAAAATACTATTTATTACTAAACTATGTTTTGTATAAGCTTGCTAATAATTAAATTAAAGTTCTTTACGTCTATTTTGGGGGTATTCTCTAACCTTAAAACATTATTAAAAAATATAATAGACACTTTAAATTTAGTGACAAGACGTATTTGGATTTGATGAAATACAAAACAACTTTTATATCTAGAGAGAAAAATTCCACAGCCAGTTGTTAAATTTTATGATTTGATTTATAGTAATTAATTAAATGCTATAGCTTTAAATGAATGTAAGATGCAGCTATTTTGGTAAGTACTAGCCTTGCTACCACTATAGCTTTATCTAGATTGAAACAAGTTGTGTGATTGCTAGACGTATGTTATTTTGATTCCAATGTGAGTCCCTAATAAATAAGAATGATAATATGTCACTCTTTTAATTTATTTAAAGGATATAATCTACAAGATGAGCTTATTTTAGTGGGTATAGTTTTCTCTCAAACTTCACCTACTCTTTTAAATGAAAAGGGATCCTTGCAAATCTTTTTAAAGTTGATCCTGCACGTCTATTTTCTCCCTTTAATTAATCAAGGCCATGAAGTACATTTGTGAAAAATAACTATATTTATCTTTAGAACAAAAGCATCAAATCAAGCAGAAAAAGCATAACTAAAGTCATCATTCAATTTTGTTTTTTCAAAATGGATAGCACCATCAACTGGTTTAATGGATCTTTATTATACATCATTTCCGTAAGATTAGGTGATAAAAGACGAAACATAAACAAATAAAGTATTTATTCATTTTCTTCATAAAACAGAGGCTTATAATGTGATTTAATAGACTTATTTTAGTATTGTTTTTTAAGACTCATGATTATTTACACAAGAAGTTCTGGGGTTTGAATTTCTCACATAGTTGATCATAATAAACATCATCAATATTATGCTAAAATATATCTAATGTGGGGACTTAGGGAACGCGAGAAAAAGACAGTATTTTTGAAGTATCTATAGAAAAAATAATTTGGCAAAAATAAAAAAAATATTGCTTCATTGGATACTAAGAGTTTAATTTACTTCATATGGTGATATAAACAATTCTTGAATATTGGTCAAAGCCAAAGCGGCATTAAATGGATGGTAAACTATTTAAATGAAGAGAAAAGTTTTCAGTAAATTCCAGGAAACCCTTGAAAGATATTCAAGAAATATTAATATCACCATGTGAAGAAAATTAAACTCTGTACCTGTACCCAAAGAGAGCGAAAGTATTTTTAAAGTTTGTATAGAATTGAAAATTTTGGCCAAAATAAATCAAATATTCCTCCAGTAGCAACATAAGAGTTTAGTTTTCTGCACATGCTAATATCAACAGATCTTGAATATCTGTCAAAGGGGTCCTAGGATTTTTTCAAAACTTTTTAAATAAATATAACAAGTTTTGACAAAATTCCAGGACATCCTGCACATATATTCAAGATCCGTTGATATTAGCATGTGCAGAAATCTAAACTCTATGTTGCTACTGGAGGAATATTTGATTTATTTTGGCCAAAAAAATTTAATGGTATAAAAACTGTAAAATTCCTCCTCTCCCTTCTGCCTTACCCTAATTAATCATTGCTAATAATATGGTAATGTAAGTAAAATATAAGGTTGTTTAAACTAAACTTTTTATTTTGATGAATTAATATATTTGCTAATGTATGTGTGCATCAATTCCTATACGAGATTCTGACCAAATGAACAGATTTTTAATTAACTCATATATTAGTAGTTGTAGTCTACAGGAACATTATCATTATAATACTTTAAGTCCTACTCTAGATTTAAGCACAACTAAGTCATATTTTTCTAAATAAATTTAATTAAATTAAAATGTTGGTTTAATGCATATAAAAATGGACATAGTACGTAACTTAGTATTTTCTTGTAAATTAGCTAAAATAAATTGCGTTTTATTTTTTAACTAAGGCCAAACTAGAGATAAAAAAAATACAAACACCCCAAGTTTTTAACTCTTTTATTTAGCTATTATGTGTACTAATATAGTTTATATTATATAACTTGAGTCTATTTATAATTATTATATCAAAATATTTAATCGTATTCTTGAAACATTTACTCTGGAAGCAAGTTAAATTCTTAATTAATTTCAAATAATATCCTATCATGGTTTTTATTTATTTATCAATTTTAAAGTTGTACTTTTATATATTATATTCATCTAGTTTTATCTACATTAGATTTATAGTAAATATTTGATTCTTAGCGCTTGTAGATACATCATTATTTACATTGTGGAGCTGTAAATATTTCCCACAAAGATAAGGAAAGGTGGCGTAGGCCTACTCCAATTCGCTCTTGATTTATGGAATATCTAATGAAACCAGAAAGGTAAATAACTAAAGAAAGAAGAATAATGGACGATAAACTAAAATAATGAAAGAAAGGAGAGGAAGTAGAGATGAAAATACTCGTAGATGAAATATTTACAGGTTACAAAGTGTTTAATTTATCATCTGTTTTTGGAGCACTTTTTATAATTTTATTTTATGTTTTTGATCTTACTTCCATTTTGTGAAGGTCCTAGAAAATAATGGTGAACTTGTAAGTAAATCTATTCTTGTAATATTATAAATGGGTATATTTTTAAAATTCTTTCGATGTGATTGGTAAAGATGGTTCGATTTTTTTAAATTTTATGTTCATGGTACTTTGTATACATAGGTTACAATTTAATAATAAAATATTTGTTTACTTTTACATTCAGTCGCAATCCAATTCATGTACTTAAGTAATTAATAAAAAAATTATAACTATTTAATTCAAACTAACATTAAACCACAGATGCTTGAATTTATTTAAAAAAAATGGTTCATTTGTGATCATAAAAAAATATATAATTATTTATTTCAAACTAAATTTAAACCATACATGGTAGAATTTATTTAAAAAAAGAAAGATTATTTATTCGTGATCATAAAAATATAAGTGATCACATAAACATCCAAATAAGACAATTCATTAAATACTTCCATCAGAGTATTTTTTCATTCTATATACACTTTGTTTCTCCTGAAAGTTATCAGCCTCTTTTTGACGTATCACAATATGGTCCTTTATTATAAACTACGCAATAGTGAAAACGAACAAGGTAAGTTTGCTACTATTCAAGGTAAGCCGGGTGTACATACAACTACTAATTGTTAATTTTAATGTTGTAATCATGAACACACCAGTGAATAAGTATTATTAGAAACTTAATATAAAAATAAAAACTACCCGGCTTGGTGGCTTCTTGGTCTAAAGTGCTACTATTGCAATAGTTTAGATTGCCGAAGACGAAGAGTTCGGTGCTCTATCATGTTTGGTGTACTGAAGGTAGTTTTTCCTAAATGGTTTTCCAATCTCCCTCCACTCAAATGCGGATTTACTTCCTCCATATTACACCATCTCAATCCATAGCCCATTAGCGTAATTAGTACTTGAGCGTATAACCCGAATGGGCAGTAGGACGCGGAGCTAAGTGTTATCATTATTATTATTATTATTATTATTATTATTATTATTATTATTATTATTAATAGCCTAGATGGGATTCGATTAGCACGCGATACCTTATTTTTATATAATAATGATTGTATCATTAAACAACTTCATCAAATTAAAACAATGTGCATATAGAAATTGTACCAACGCTAAGCTAGAATACTCGCCACCCTCCTAGGTGGCGTAGTTATCTAACGCGTTAGTTTCGTGTAGAGCTAGACTGCCGAGGATGGAAAGATCGAGGTTTGAATCTCGCTCGGGTGAACTGGGTATAATTTTTCCTACATGGTTTTTCACTCTCCCTCCATGAAAATGCGGGCTAGCTTCCTCTATATTCAACTTTCTCAATTCCTAATCCCTTAGCGTAATTAGTACTTAAGCGTATAACCCGAAAGGATAGTAAGATGCGGTGCTAGAATTAAATTAAATAGAATACTTGCCATATTCTTAGGTCGTTAAGTACAACAGTTGTATGTTAAGATGCGGTAATGGGGTGGCAAAGCTATGGTAAAAAAACACACGAGGTATTGATAAAAGTTTCCTTACGTTAGTTTTGACTCCGCTTAATGACTTGTGCCGCGGTTATTTATAAGGTGTGCGAAAGCAACTTGAGTCGTTGTAAAAGGGTGGGGTGAAAAAAACACCACGTTGGTGTTCATGGGATGGGTCTAAGGGGGACCAAAAGGGGAATTTTAAGTTCACGAAGTAATTACAGAACATTGAGTAAGACAAAGTTAGTTGGAAGGCGGTAGGTGGTGGGGGAATGGAACGGTTCGCTGTTTAGTCTACTTCTTGAAGAGTTTTGTGTGCATCCATTACTCTTTGTAAAGTGTGGACCAACTTTATATTATATATTGGACCTTTATGTAGTTAACTGTATTGAATGTCCTACGTTAATGCTAACGCAAAATATATTAATATTTAGCACCGCGTCTTACTACCCGTTCGGGTTATACGCTTAAGTACTAATTACGCTAATGGATTAGGAATTGGGGGGTTGAATTTAGAGGAAGTGAACCCGCATTTGCGTGGAAGGAGAGTGGAAAACCATTTAGGAGAAACCACCCCCAGTTCACCCGACCGAGATTCGAACCTCGATCTCCCCGTCCTCGGCGGTTGAGCTCTCAACACGACTAGCGCGTTAGCCAACTACGCCACCGAGGCGGGTAGCAAAATATATTGGATGAGGTTTTGGTAGTTTAATAAACGAGATATAAAAAAAATATATATATTCTAAGGATGGGGGATGAAAATATTACTTTTGATTACATAAGCTTAAAGAATTATATTTTAGAACCGTGTATTACTTTTTTAGCACCGCGTCTTACTACCCGTTCGGGTTATACGCTTAAGTACTAATTACACTAATGGATTAGGAATTGGGAAGGTTGAATTATAAGGAAGTGAACCCGCACTTGCGTGGAGGGAGAGTGGAAAGCCTTTAGGAAAAACCACCCCCAGTTCACCCGACCGAGATTCGAACCTCAATCTCTCCGTCCTTGGTGGTCTGGCTCAACACGACTGGCGCGTTAGCCAACAACGCCACCGAGGCGGGTCGTGTCTTACTACCCGTTAAGTTAAACACTTGTCTACTAATTATGCTAATGGTTTTAGAGCTGAGTAAGGCTATATTTATAGGATGTGTACCCACATTTGGCTAGAAGAAGATTGTAAGACCATTTTGGAAAAAAAAACACTCTTAGTAGCCCCGACTGAGCTTAGAACCTCGATCTCCCTGTCATTGGAATTCTAGTCTATTGCAAGATTACCACCTTAGACCATGCAGACAATGAAGCGGGTATTTTAAGGTATATTAAAATAATTAAATTGTATCACTCATTTATGAGAGTAGGTTATAAAACATAAAACCAAAATTACATTTGTTAAAGCATTGTTTAATATCCCCAAATTTATAATTTTCTTTATCACTGACGGAATATATGAATATATAAGCCCTAATAGCGCAGAAAGTTGTGCAAAAAGAGGGTAGGCCACACCTATGAATTTGTGGACCCTTACCCAATGGATGCTTATACACATTTTAAGAAAGACTTAAATAACAAGGTATGGCGTTTATTCTGGCTCTCGACACATCGAAGATAGAAGAAGTATTGTGACTATCCAAATATTCAATTAGATATTTTGATATGTTGATGTCTCACGACCATCTGAAATAAAAAAAAGTTTCCCCAAGGCCATTTCTCTGTTTGTTTGTTGTGTCTGTATATTGACCTATAGCCTAAACCCTTTTACCGATCGTGCTAGATAGAACTTGGTATCTAGTGTTTAAATAAGATTCACTGAAGAGATTTTGGTATTATATATCTATCCATTCCTAAAAATGAATGGCCAAAAGGAAATAAAATTGATATTCTTGAAACAAAGATTATCATTTACCCATGAAAATGACTTTTAGCGTAATTTATATCAGCAGAATTTTCCAATTTTGATTGTACCTCTACAGCCATTTGTGATACTAAATAACTTATCGTTGTGAAGTTTTAGTACTATTAAATCTTAAAATCTTGTATTTGAAATATATTTTTAGTGAACAAATTGTTTCTGAGCTATATGATAAAATATGTATAATTTTTTATGGAAGTATTTGAAAATGAAATGGATTGTCATGGTCTTTGGTGGACAGACTCGTTCGTATTTTATAAATGTTTCTGTAATAGACGTATATTATTTTATCCATGCGGGATACGATTTTCTATTTTCCATCACTATTCTGCCACAGTGTATATTATTTCGTTTCACAAAGCTTACGATTTTTTTTTTAGTAAGGGTCTCCATTTTATGATAAAAACCAAATAAATTTGGTGCGGTGTACAGTACTTTTCATTTTCATTTTAATATCGATTATTATATACCACTAACCTTTCTTATTTACTTTAATACCATACATACTCATTCTTTCCCATATGAATTATAAAAAACAAACTATATTAATAGATTTTGTCTAATATTAGCTAAATTAGATTTCTACTCCCTTGCTATTATAATTATTATTATTATTTTTAATACTTTTATTATTTTAAATATGTAACTGCAAGACATGAAGATGTACCTTTAGGTACTTCAGGATTGTATCAAAAATCAATTATGTAATTTTCTTTTAAATCCTAAATAAACAATGATTGATAGATTATTATTATTATGATTACTAGTACCGCGTCTTACTACCCATTTGGGTTGTACGCACCTACGCTACTGTGTAATGGTAGGGTGATTGTGAGATGAAATGAAGGATCTACAGTTTAACATGGGATCCGAATCATGATGGAGGCCTAGCATTCCACACATTCACAAGTTGTGATTAATACACGTCTTGTCAAAGGTGAAGGAAGGGTTTGGCAATCAGATAAATCTGTGCCGGGACCCAGGATTGAACCCCGGACCCCCAACACAGAGGTCTGATACCTTACCCCTAGACCACCAGGTCACCGGTTACTCCCTTGTTAAACACTTTTAAAAATAATCTTAAAAAATAGCAATGGGTTATTTTTTGTATCAATTTAACATATTCTTTTAAATTATTCTGTCCCTCTTGTTTTATAGATATTTGAATTAGAATTAAATTGGTCCCTATATTATTTTAAATTAAGGGGATATGCTTATATTTATTTTAAATATATTTTCACACTGTTAATTTGTTTGAATATTTGTGTAAACATATATAACACAAATATGTTTAAATGGCTAAACATTAAAAATTGGTAAAACATAAATCAAAACATGCCTATTTTAAATATGCATATTTGCTTGTATCAAAGAAGCGAGCATCTAGTTATGATTAGATAATTACATGAATTACGTATAACATATTTATACGAATGTGTTAAATGTGTTGAATAATAAAAGTAAATCTAGGAACAACTAGTATATGTGATAAAATATATATAGTAAAAATATTTCAAAAATAGGGTAAAGTAGAATGTTGGCTTGTACCGATACCTATGCTTAGCACGTATTATAATTTGACGAGTAGTTACGACAAAAAAGGTTTTATGAAGTTAAGAAACTTGTAGTTCTGTGAGACATATGTGCTGCATACAAATTAGTTTACTTAAAATGCGGTAAAACGATAGGGTGAAAAAGTTCTAAGTACATTTTAGGGAAGGTGTTTTGGCAACGACATTTTAAAGTTTTCTGGAAAACAGGTAAACTTTTCAGTTTTCTTAATATACATTTTAGTCCCCTAAATTTTATATTTACTTCGTGATTTTGGGTACCCTAATTTTTTTTAGGTAAAAATAGATCGTTTCGAAAAAAACATGTCTATTAAAACTATTAGGCTATGAATATTTGAGTATGTTTTATGAATATTTTCAAAAAAATTATAGATAATGTATAACACTTATTTACCTTTTTTTTTAAAAATAAACTACACAGTATATTTCCTAACATCATTAGCTATAAATATTTTTCATTTCTTTAAAATATTTTTCTAAGCTTAAAAAATGATTTGGTTAAAAATTAAGAAAAATCTTTTATAAGAAATATAAGATTATTAAATTTAAATATTTACATTCAGTAATATACTCTATATTGATAAGATAAACTATGATTAGTTTTAAATATTAAACTCCAGGAATGTATTTCAAATACTGACGCATCTGGCTGAACATATTTTACTCCCAACAAACCTAATGTTTAATTTATTTTTAATTTATAGGGTAGTGACTGATGTATTGGCAATTGTGTTTATTTTATATTAAGTGGGTTTGTAGGTGGTATACTTATTTAATCATCACAGTAAGTTCTTGTTTAAAATCCCAAGTGATATCAATAATTTGGTAATTTCAATTAGTTATTAAGTCCTATGAAAATTAAAAAAAAATTATCTAAAATTAAAGAGAATTAAACTAGATATATATATATATATATATATATATATATACAAAAATATTAATATAAAATAATAAAGATATTCCAACATGGTTTGTTAACTTAATAAAATGTATTGCAAATACATTTTATGTATTATATTTAGCCCCTATTAAGAAATGCGCACTAATTTTGCAACATTTGAACATCTATGAATTTGAAACAATCACACGGATGGACATTATATTACAAATTAAACGTTGCTGGTAGAAATCCATGTGGTATTTATCTAATTGAATAAAGTTCAAAAAGATAGTACTCAATCACTAAATTGCATCATTCTAACTCATTTTATATTATTTGAAGATAGTATTTCTCTTTAGGGACCTTGCAGCCCCTAGAGGGCAATATGGGTGGCTGGAGGTAAATGCAATACATCCCCCACCACCACCACCAGCCTATACCAACAGGCACTTCTGTCTTGCAGTAATAGGTTGACTCACCCAAGGCTAGATGGAGGAAACCTCGATAAAAATTACCTGCTCCTCCAAGAAGGAGGTTGATGCAGTGGGCCATCTTTACACTCATTTGAAAAACTAAGCAATGCTAGAAAAACTTAACAATATGCCTAGGATGAATGAAAAATATTGGATTCATAGTGAAGAACTTGGAAATTGGGTGACTGCATTTAAATGCTGAAAAAAATGAAAAAGATCTTGTTTTAAAATAACATGTATGAGATCAACTAGATTTTATGGTACAACTTTTAGCAGTGGTTGATTTGGCTGAAGCTACAGGTTATTTTTATTTACGAACCTTTTTTGTTCAAAACCTTGTTGGTCGCAATGCAGAATCATTTCAACATTTTGACGCTTTTGGTACTCATTCCAAGTTCTGATACATTTTCACTAAGATAAACTTTGGACCCTCCCACATCTTAGTACATCTTTGATATCCCTTATTTTAAAACGGACCAATAGCCCCATTTTGATGATCGAATAGTCCAAGACAGCACACTCGAAAACGATGTGACTGCCAGTGATTAGGAGTAAGGGGTTCGAATCTTTTTAGGTGTACTGAGATTTATTTTTCCTAAATTATTTCCCCATGCCCTTAAGAAAATGTATATATGTATATATATAAATATATATGTATATATAAATATATATGTATATATATAAATATATATGTATATATAAATATATATGTATATGTATAATATATAAATATATATGTATATATAAATATATATGTATATATAAATATATATATGCATATATATGTATATATATGTATATATGCATATATATGTATATATATGTATATATGCATATATATGTATATATGCATATATATAAATATATGCATATATATGTATATTTATGTATATATATTTATATATATGTATATATATGTATATATATGTATATATATATTTATATATACATTTTCTTAAGGGAATGGGGAAATAATTTAGGAAAAATAAATATAAATATATATATACATTTTCTTAAGGGCATGAGGAAATAATTTAGGAAAAATAAATCTCATTACACCCAACAAAGATTCGAAACCCTTACTCCTAATCACTGGCAGTCACATCTTTTTCGAATGTGCTGTCTTGGACTATTCAATCATCAAAATGGGGTTATTTGTCCGTTTTAAATGTATATATCTATATATGTCCGTTTTAATGTATATATATATATATATATATATTTATATTTCCTCTTATTTATACCTTCTCATTCATATCTCATTATTGTAAAGAGGTGGATAGCCTTAGCAGTTGTTAATACCTGGTGCACACACAGAATGGACCGATTAAAATAAATCCAAACAAAGGTCGTCTGAGATTCTCGGGTTTTAATAAACAAGACGTCTTAGCTATAATAGAAATAAAGTTATATGATGCTCTTTTAACTATAGGTGGTACAACTCTTTTAATATAAAACGATTTTTCCCTCATTCATCATTCCATAACTTATTATATCCATCCGTCGATTTGGAAAGTATTACATCAGATTTAAATTCTTCGATCAACCTGGTAAGCGTCGTTCGTCAAAACTACAGATGTGGACCAACAAAGTTGACAAGTGAACCCTTCTACAGGAAACGAGAAAATATAATCTTGGAGCTTGTGAGAAAAGCCATCCATCTTCTTTGTCACCGGAACATATTTCTGATTTTTTTTTTTCCAATCTTACCTTTCTTTTGTTTCAACGTGTCGGTAATTTCTTTTTTACTCTCGTTTGAATACTACAACTGGTGTATGTATAGTTATAGAAAGTTGGTGAAAAATAATAAATTAATTTTTCACTAGAGCTTATTGTTTCTTTTAGAAATTGATAGAGAATATTCCTGGCTTATTACTAATTTTTAAAAATTGAAATAATAATAATAATATTATTATTATTAAAATTATATTAAATTAAAACTAAAATGTATCGAGTAGGTTAAACATGATTTTGTTCAATATACCATAAAATGTAGAAATTTAAATTAAGCGTAGAGAAAGTAAAAAACCTAAATATAACAAAGATATTCTTGTTACGAATAAATAATGGTGATATACTCCGATGTAAAGAGAGGAATATGATAATGTCATTGCTTACGTCACCCAGTAAAAAATCAGTTATATTTTAATACAAAGACAGACAAACATACTTTTTTTTAAAAATAAGTAGAGTAATGATGTCAATAGAACTTTGGTGTGAATTTGAAGATTTAATTATTATTTAAATTTCGTTAATGTGATCTGATTTTTAAACACTTAATTTGTCTTTCATATAACTGTGTGTATGTAGGGCAATGGTTTGTGTACGGGGTGACGTCACACGCTCAGCCAATCGGACATATTTTTACAACTTGCGCTACTTTCTATTCTCTTTACATTGATAAATTCAGTTATATAACTTAGGGCCTTGTTAAGTGGCATCCTTAATACATAGTGAAGCAGGAATAATATTAAATTTGTTATCAAAGTGTGACTTTTAAAATATTATATTACTAAGACAAATACATGAATTATATAAAAAAAATATGGATAATTTTGGTAGTGATCCGATACCAAATAATAAGTACCGAATTAAAAATGTATAGGTATCGAAATTAAAATTTTGATATTGGTAAGGTATTGATTCTTATTTCACATCCCTACCTCCGTTTTGAGAAAAAACCTAGTGGAAAGGGCGTTCTATACTACAAAGTATTGATTCCAACAATAACAAAGATTTTCAAAGTAATAACTGGAAATTCTATAAAAAAATATCACATTTTGTGGCTATTTATGGAAAAACGCCTAAATGCATATATTCCATTTAACAATCCTTTATTGACATTGAGCCTTTTGAATCATTATTAGTGAACGATTTGACCTCTTCACAACGTAAGATTCAACGCTAGTTTCGACTAGATATTTTCACATTAATTACATTTTATTATTTATATCCATTACTGTTTACAGCCTCTGGCCTGGATCAGTTCTTTATTCAATCCATATATTTTTCACTACTGGCTTGCTAGGTCTGTTGCAGCTTCATATGCCCTATAATCTATCTTAAGACTAAGATAACCATAACATCCAGTCCCCATTCAGTAATTCATCACTGTAAAAGTGTAAACCTACATTTAACCAATGGTAAACTTTTCAGCCATGCCGAGAGTCAAACCCGGGACCCCTAGCTCAGTAGACAGACACGCTACCAACTGAGCTAAGGTGTCGGATCACATTAATACTGGACAAACATATTTTTGCAATATAATTATGTATTATGACAAAACCAATAACATATTTTCTGAAACATTCTGATGTTATCATTGGCCACAGAAAGCTATTGAATAGCAAAATCACTCTTTGTATGTATATATTTAAGTGGTCCTAATGCTTCAGTTATGCTCAATTATATAGATATGTAATATTATTAACTGTATCATCATTTGATAGTGAATATATAGAAAAATATACAATAATTATAAATATGTATGCAAATGATAACTATATTTTTTAACAGCTTTGTTTTTATTTATTATTTCACCAATATAAATTTAATTCCTTATTAAATATTTAATTATTTCCTCCTAGCTAACTTTTAAAAATAGTCATTTTAAATCAATTACATGATTAAATTTAATAGAGGAATATCCAAATCCATACATATACATGTAGTCTCCAAATAAAGTAGTCAAACCACAAAAAAGTA
The DNA here is from genome assembly GCA_033556935.1 of Timema podura. Classification (NCBI taxonomy): domain Eukaryota; kingdom Metazoa; phylum Arthropoda; class Insecta; order Phasmatodea; family Timematidae; genus Timema; species Timema podura. The sequence continues at coordinate 41,375,796 of JAVRXN010000012.1, forward strand.
ACTAGAAAAGTAAGAGGTTTTTACAGAATATATGGATAAGAGAGAGAAAGACGGAATAGAAATTGGTTCTCGTCTTTTATTTTTTTCCATCCCTTCACAAATCCAAATTATCCTACTCTTTTGATTTCGTTAGAAAGAAGTGAGAGGAAATAAATCGTATATGAGAATTCAATTAAAAATTGAACAGGAAAGGAGCATATCCGTCGCTCAATTCAATACTCTGGAGTAGCTATGGTCATTTTAGGAAAGGAGAAACAGCAATAACTTATTACTAATAAAATACTCTCAGTATGTTACAAACAAACCGATATTTATATTATTTGTAAGATATTATGTCTTGCTAGTGTACGAGGTATGATTGTTTATTTCACGGTGATGTCAACCAAACAAACAAAAGAAAACATAACACGAGCTTATAAAATAAATGTGTCATCTTAGACAAACACGATAAAAGTGGTAAGTCAATAAAACTAGCCACGTAGTATTTTGTATGTATGTCTAACATTTTTATATAAAAAATACAGGCAAAGATATGGGAATGTGTTTCAAAGCCAAATTAATAAAAATCATACAATAATCAATTTACGAATAACAATAAATAAATTAATTATAATATAGTGAAGTTGTATACGGTTTTTTGAGCCTCTATTGATAATTTGAACAATTTGATAATATGAATGTCCTTGGCAATGTCAGATTTGTACTTGCCCGAACAATAATTATGTCAATGTTTCTTACAAATTAATATAGCAAATAAATACATCATTATTTTCCCTGAACGATTCGAAATTATGTCCTAAGTAATAATCTGAATGTAGCTAAAAGTATTGAATTTTGAATACAAATCAATAACTATCAACTCAATTATATCAAATTGTATTGTATAAATCAAGAAATGAGGTGAATGTACTATTTTTAATAAATAATTTTTTCCACACAAAATAAATTATTCAAATTATACTTAAACCAATTTGTATTGATAACAATAATAAAAACCTAGCTTTTATAATATTTCACTAATATTTTGATTCTTATCCATCTTTTCTATCATAATGGCCGCTCGGACCATGACTTAAATCTTTGATGTACTGGATTCGTGATAGCGGGAAGATAATGTCTTCATAATTAGGTAATCTATCGTTCGACTAGTTTGATGCAGCTATGTCCACTTTTGCACATCCTGAGCCAATATTTTTATATCTTTTTATCTTATTCTCTCAACATCGTTTGCTATCCGAGTCATTCAGTCTTGGACTTTCTCAATGCATGGATAGTATAAATGCTTCAAAATTATTTTATCGCTAAATAAGTATAAATTTTACTGATCTTGTTTATATGATTTGAATTTACAAAATATATTATTTTATTTCATATAGCTATTGATCGATTAAGAATTATTCAAAAATAAATATTAATATTTAGACCAATTATTTTACCGTATAATTCATTATTTGCAAGTTTGTATATACCTTAACATACTATACAGTTATTATTATAGTTATAAAAATTTTGGAATAATATTTGGTAATACATTTATTATACACGTACTATAGATAATGGTTTAATATATGTTATCGTATAGGTATTTTTGTTAATATAAAAATCCATGTATATATTTACTATCTAATATATTAATATAGGTTTAATATATTTAATAAGTTTGTATTATTAATTATTATTTATATTTTAATTATACAATATATATTTTAATGTAATATTAATTATATATAATCAATCAACTAGTAAAATAAAGGATAATATAATTACTATAGCCAGCCTAACTTCATAATAAATAGTTAATCAACAGAACGTAAACCTCCTAATAATAAATAATAAAAATTAGTGATAAACCTGCAACTATAACAGAATAAACATTTATTCTCAAATAACATAAAGTAAATAATAAACCTGAATTTAATTTAAAGAAATTAATCAAATAAGGAATATATTTATAAATATACATACAAATTATATTTGTTTATATATTTGTTTATAAATATTATATTTTTATGTTTATATTAATTATATATATATTGTTTTTATACAAATGTATATCACAAAAAGAGGGCAATTAATAACTACATTAATTGGATTTTAAAATTATTATTTAACATTGAATTCCTAAACATAATAATTTAATAACTCACAATTTCATATCCATCTCATTTAATTTATTTTTTAAACATAATTATAATCACATTTTTGGTGTATGATTAAATAAACCTTCCGATTTTGTAAGGTTTATTAATATTTTACGCGTGTTGTTAGACAAACAACCAAGTATATTTTAGTCATAATAATTACAATAGAAGAAAAACTAATTTTACAGAACATAATTTAATTAAGGTTATAAAAAGATATTGTATCTGTTTTAAATGTTTGAATTTATTTAACATAGCTAATGCAAGGTTTAAAACTTTAAACATTGTGTTCATTATTCTAAGAAAAATCATTTAATAAAATATGAACATAAATGTCTATAAGAAAAGAGAGACATATTTTAACAAGTTAAACTTTCTTAATAAACAGCATTGTTTAAACACTTCTTGAAAGATACATAACTTTCAAAGTTAATCATTACAGACTGGAACAAAACGGTCGGCTATCAAAAAAAGAGAGTCTCGTTGAACGGCGTGTTACTAAGAACCGATATTATCGGTAACCGATTAGCTTCGGAGTTTCTATACGCACCATTCTGCTATAAACGTTCCTAGGTTTATATACACTGAAAAAGGAGCATAGAAATAAAATTGGATAAAAAGGTTTTCGGTTAGAAAGCGTATATGTGATATACATATTTGATTATCAAAATAATAATAATAATTATTATTTTTCGTGAAGGGTTTATTAGTGTGTGTTGTAAGAGCCCGTCTCACTCCATAGGTACATATTAAATAAATAAATTAATAAGTAAATCAAATAATTAGGAAAAATAGTATGAAAGAAAGCTTGCTATGAAGCGTTGTTTTATTGTGACAATGAAACCGTTTTACCACATTTAAACAAAAATGCTACCAAAGGGAAAAACCTTTATTTTAAAATATAAAAATAATTTTATATTAATATAATTTTGTTTCATCAAGTGAAAAAATGCATTTAACGGCACTTTGCTACGTTTTGTTTTTCGAACTTAATTTTGTATATCATTCAAGGCTGGCCTTAGAATAATTGGGTACCTGGGCCAACTTCGTTTTGTGGGGACCCCACACTTATATTCCTCACGCCACCTTACCCCAAAAAAATTAAAATGAAAATTAATTTTATTTTAATGTTATTATTATTATTATTAGCACCGCGTCTTACTACCCGTTCGGGTTATATGCACTTACGCTAATGTGTAATGGTAGGGTGATTGTGAGATGAAATGGAGGACCTACAGTTTAAAGTGGAATCCGAACCACGGTGGAGGCTTGGCATTCCTCACATTCACAAGTTGTGATTAATACACGTCTTGTCAGAGGTGAAGGAAGGGTTTGGCAATCAGATAAATCTATGCCGGGACCGAGGATTGAATCCCGGACCCTCAGCACAGAAGTCTGACACCTTACCCCTAGTCCACCAGGTCACCTATTTTAATGTTAACACAGTAGTCTGCATATATATATATATATATATAATTCTAAAAATATTTTCATGATCAAAATACATTATTACTAACAATAAATACTACACACGACCAAATTACATTATCACCACACTCCAAGTAAATTTTGAGCGTAGCACAGTAAATAGATCATTAATATGTGCCATTTGTAATACTATCACAGACGCACGTTAAAGTGTTATATGAGTAAATTACAACGGACAAGGGGCAAACCAGAACAATAAATGTTTTATGTTAAGCAAAACATACAAAACGCTAAAACTACTCTCTGACGGTTCGCCTATACAGGGAGCCTACTCTATCATCACACCAAAAGAACAACTCGGTCCAACATTTCCCCCCTTAATGTCACATAAACGAGCATGGAAACACAAAAATTAGAAGTCCCTGTGTGGCGGTACTGTTGACACACCCCTAAAGAGGGCCCTTAGATAATTTCCTGGCTAATATATAGTGAGTTGGGTATTTAATAAACTTATCTCTTATAAAATATCCAGAGAATTTTTGTAGAAAATCTAGAATATTAATAATTTGTACTATAATATATGTGATAGTAAAAACATAATGTTAAAAGATGTAAAAAAGTAGTTATATGTTTTATAATGTTATAAATAATTTAGTAATCTTAAATACAGAACCTTTTATTTGGGATACATTTGAAACATTAAACGTATTGTAGGCCCTATTATAAATGTCTATACACTTGAGTCAAGACGAGAAGAAAATATCTTAAGTTCATAATATTTTACTGTGCGCTTAGTTAAACAATCGACCCGGGCTGTAAGGATATTCATACTAATAAGGTAAGGAAGATAAAATTATAGTTTATAGGAAATTGACTGGAAGCTGCTTGAATGGACAATGGAAGACTATTTAGCAAAATAAATAGTACGGCACACCGCACAGACTTTCTCTCTATTCTATAAACTCGTAAGATTTCTGAACGGAATAATGTACATTGTATCATCACCACTCCACATAAGAACACGCATAAACTAATCTACAATGATATAGAATCAATGAGAAAATAGACGCATCTTTGTCCACCTAAGAGCATTTCAAACAGTTTAATGTCTTCCACAAGGGTCAACACTTCGTATTAAAATTTCGATTTCTGGTTAAAATTTTAACATTTTAAAAGGTGTTGCAGATCTTCAAGTCATCGCATTGATATTTAATTATTCATTTATACATTTTGACCAATAAAAAAATGTAAATATTGACTATTGAGTCTAAAATGGAGATAGATCATTGCTATGCAAACATTTCTCCTAAGAGATTTAAGGAAAAATAACATACTTTTTTTAGATACTTACTTATATTTAATTACTCTATGGCATTGGAGAATTATTGCGTTAAGACTTAAGTAGTATATGTTTACAACTAAAGCTCACAAAATTGTATTAATATATTTGCAAATATCTCAGAAACTGCTGTTTTTATAAAAATATATGTCAAATAAAAGTTTTTTTTTATTTCTAATAGTCCTACAATTTTGCAATGATAAGTTGTTTAGTTTCTCCAATAGTTGTGGAGATACGGAAATTAACGCTTCTGTAATGTACCTTAAAAATCATTTTCATAGGAAAATGAAATTAACCAGTTTATTTATAATCTTAATCAACGCCTAGATACGAATTTTAATCAAAATCGTTTAAGCAGATTTTGAGAAAACCAAATTTTTCTCTTTTCGTCCTTCAGTAAACTACCCTTAATTTTAAGTTTTTATAGACACACAGACAGACGGCATTGCAAAGACTATTTTTTAGGGTTGTGGGGGTCATGAGACGTCGACATCCATCAACATTTCAGGTTAGTTTTTTTTTTTACGGTCGCAATACTTAAACTTTAATGTCCAAAAAGTTTAAAAAATTCATATAATTGCGTATATATTGAAAATTATTGATTTTATAAAAATAAGTTTCGGATAAAATATCTGTATTATTAAAATATATACATATTTGTGATGCTAAGTAATTTCATATCTCAAATAGTTTCGGAGCTATTTAAAAAAATGTTAATTTACGCATCAGACCGGAGCCCTTAAAGCCATTTTGCCGAAATATTGAGGGTAGCCATTTTGTTTGGAATATTTATTAATGTTTATAAATGAAATTTAATCAAAATCGTTGGAGCCGATTTTGATAAAATCGACTTTTTCTCTTTTTGCCATTCAGTAAACTACCCTTAATTTTAAGTTTTAATAGACACACAGACAGACGGCATTGCAAAGACTATTTTTAAGGGTTCGGGGGGTCATGAGACGTCGACAACCATCAACATTTCAGGTTAGTTTTTCTTACGGTCGCAATACTTAAGCTTTAATGCCCAAAAAGTTAAAAATATATATATAATTGCGTATATATTGAAAGTTATTGATTTTATAAAAATATGTTTCGAATAAAATATTTGTATTATAAATATATATACATATTTGTAATGCTAAGCAATTTCATATCTCAAATATTTTCGGAGCTATTATAAAAAATGTAAATTTACGCATCAGACCGGAGCCCTTAAAACGATTTTGCCGAAATATTGAGAGTAGCCATTTTGTTTGGAATATTTATTTATGTTCATAAATGAAATTTAATCAAAATCGTTAGAGCCGATTTTGAGAAAATCGACTTTTTCTCTTTTTGCCCTTCAGTAAACTACCCTTAATTTTAGGGGTAGATATCCAATTCCAAAAACCCCTCGGGGAAACCCTATGAAAACCCTAGATATCAAGTTTCAGCTCAATCGGTAAAATAGTTTAGGCTCTAGTTGGAGGTACAGACAGACAGACAGACAGACAGACGGAAATTCAAAAACCACTTTTTCGGATTCAGGAAGTCATGAAACGTCAAAATTCATCAAAATCTCGAGTTCGATTTTTTTGACGATCACAATACTTTCTCTACCTGTAAGATAGAGAGAAAGTAAAAACAGCCTTGGTAAACCTGGTTTTTAAATTGATACCCGATGTTTTAGACCACGTGTCTACCCATTTGAGGTGATAAACTAATAATTTAGTATATTTAAAACTAAATATGTATATATTTAGATTAAGTGATAAATTAAACATTTTTGCAATTCAAACTAATTTACAATTGATTTCAACCTTAAAGTGTTTATTTTATAAAATATAACATAATGTGTCCAAATTATATTTCTACATTTATCTTATTTTAGTGAAGAAAAATTATCATAATTTTATTTAATGGTGTAAAGATGTGAACTTTTTGAAATGTCTACTTTCCAGACGCACCTGGAGATTTTTTTAGGAAAGAGCGGGGAATAAAGCGTAGGGTGCATGGAAAATAGATATAAGACCAGGCAGAGGAAAGTAAGATATAAATTAAAGGATTTTTTTTTTTTAATTTTCATAAAACCTCTTACATTAACAAATTGAACCAATTCTACGTTTCGTCCTCTAATAGAAGTTTTAAAATTTTTAATGCATGATTTATCGAAGTCAACGATCAGCAATAGAAACGTAAGAAACGTTTAGTGGATTAAAAAAAATGTGATATTATTAAAGAATTCATAAGAATGAGTACAGTTTTAAATCTTATTCAATGATCCCTAATTTTTCTATTGTTTTAAATGGTATATCTAATATTTAATTACTTTCATCAAAATCATAAACTTGAGTAGAACTCAAGTTCCATTGTATATTGGGGACTTGACCCCCTTATGTCCATACTGAACAGGCCAAGATATAATCAAGCTAGAGGAAAGATAATTTAGCACAACTGGTTTGGTCATATAATGGGGTTCTTGCTAGCAAATTGTGTTCGAGCAAGATTTGATTAGGCCTAGTTGCATCAATGGTCCATTTATTAAGTATATTATTATTAATTTGTTTCCTTACTCTGATCACAATTCACATTTTTGAAAGAACCATTTAATAATCTAATTTAAAACTATTTATATAAACTGATATGCATTTAACTTTTTTATAAAAATAGACATTGCTCTCTACGTATTTACAGGAGTATCAAAGAGCTCTGGCATTTTGCCAAGAAAAGTATTTGCGCCATAATTATAGATTGTACAGTCCAATATTATTAGGGACTGTCTTTGGGAGAAAAAAAGCTGCCAACATATAGAATATCATATTTTTTATTAGTGTGATTTTATGATTATTGTAATATATATTAAAAGTTATAGCTTACGCATAAATACCTCAAAGTAAATCTTATAATTTTTCAAACTGTGAGAAAAGGTTTAGATTATAGAAATAGAACTGAGCCCATCCCTTGATTTGCCAAGCTCTTTTCTAATATAAACAATATTTCTTTATTTATGTGGGTACTAGCATATTTTACTTTAATTTCAGGTTCATTTAAATTGTTTCTCGCTTAAAAAAAAAGTCAGGATTCCAATCCAGACCAGGGTATACTCAAAAGAGTTTTTTTTCCCCTATATGGTTTCTACCTTCCCCCTACTCAAGGGAATGTACATTAATGTCTAAACTATTTTTTTTAAGCACCGCGTCTTACTACCCGTTCGGGTTATACGCTTAAGTACTAATTACGCTCATGGATTAGGAATTGGGAAAGTTGAATATATAGGAAGTGAACCCGCATTTGCGTGGAGGGAGAGTGGAAAACCATTTAGGAAAAACCACCTCCAGTTCACCCGACCAAGATTCGAACCTCGATCTCCTCGTCCTCGGCGATCGAGCTCAACACGACTAGCGCGTTAGCCAACTACGCCACCGAGTCGTAAACTTACTATTTTTATATACAAGCTGTTAGTGTAGTTAAAATATATTTGCCCAGACTTGTAGCAGAACTCGTTGGAAAAATGTATACAAAAATAATGATGTTAACATGATAGTTTATTAAACGTCATGTATGTCCCAGATTTAATAAATTAAATATTATCAAAGAGCTCTAGTTAAAAAGAAACTAAAATGCTACAAGTTAATTCACGTTTGTCGATAAAGATATTTAATAAACTTGAAAATAATAAGCAATTAGTTTGAATTTATAAAAAAATTATAACTTATAAAATAAAGCTCCGAAATAAATAACATAAATAAATCAAAATGTCTTTTTAGAAAATAAAAGAAAAATATACCTAAAGCTGATGGAAAAACTTAAGCAAATTAACTCCCATATTTAATTATGAACATGGATTTAAAAATAAAATGGTTTCAGAAGCCTTTTTTACCCCTTCTAACTGAAATATTTATTTAGAATTGAGGACATTGTACACTCTTTACTTTTGTGATATTAAAGACCATTTGAATTCAACATTATCTTTTCAGCCCGTAATAGTGTGAATGTGAAAAAATCTTTATTTTTGTCTTCATGAATTAAAAAAAGTTATTCAATATATACGCCTAAAATACTAAAAAATCATTCAAAACATATAATATGATCAAAAATCTCAGATGACTAAAAATGACTAAAAGTACTACATATAAAATACACATTTCCACAATTAGAATCTCATGTATAAAACTTAATAAGTTCACCGGGATAGCCTGTATACGTAGTAATAAAGGAATGCACAAAAAGTATTCCTTTCTATTAATTATCTAATGTTGGAAAACCTAATCTAACTACACCAAACGTCACCGCTGAGGGGACTACAGTTATTATGGAGAAAATATTAATCTTCGCTCTCTCTCAGTTAACTGTTGCCAAATATCCACACTCTCCTTTATGTCTGAAGGTGGTGTGCTGGGGTAAGGTGCTACTGGAAACTTCACTAATCATTGTTGCGAAAACTGTCTTATATTTGGTAAGATTGACCACACGAAAACAAAAAACGGCAAATCTGTTTCACAATAGTATCCATTCAGTTTCTTATAGATGATATCCAGTGTATATTAGAGTTACTATCATAATTTATATTTAAAGAGCTAATTCTGATCAACTCATTTCAATTTTGACTTATTTGTAAATATATTAAATTTACCTAAATTATAGCCGTGTAATTTTTAATATATTAAGTTTTTAATAATGTTTTATAATATATATGGTCTTGTTGGTAGGGAGAAATTTAGTATCATCAATAAAATTGTTATTTGTCACTAATATCAATTTATCAACAATTACTTGACTATTCGATGTAAAGATCCTACACAAAACATCAAGCTATCATTATTTTAATATTTAAATTTCTTTCCTAATAAATTAATTTTTATAATAATTTTCAAGAAGTATTTAAAAGTAAATATGAAATAAAATATGATTTCTAGTATTTAAAAAAAATTAATATTTAAAGAAAAAAGTTAAAATATTAAATATCATTGCCAAGTTGATAAATGAAGTAAAACACTAATCAGAACTTCTACAATTTTTAATAATATTTTCTTACGAGAATATACACACTATCACTAGTAAACCAAGAAATCTCTTTTACATAGAGGTAACTTATTGTAAAAATAACTTTGAATCAGAAAAATGTATATTATGGAATTATCTACATAATCTGTTAGGTGGGTTTTAAGCTTCCGTGAAAGCTGGCATCTCGCCAGCTCCTGACATTAAAATGTACGGGAAAAGTATAGTCATGGATTCTTTTTCTTCACTGGGTATGGACTCCAAACTAAGTAAATGGTCCAACATTGCGCTAAGAACTTCACCCCGTGTTTCGTACTTGAAGGCATTAAACCCTTTCAAATGTTCCCCTGGATTCAATGAAAAGGCGAAGAATTCTAAACCTTCTCCAAGTGATCATCAACATGATCATTTTTGATAGTTCGTTCTATCGAAAGCTTTGAACAAACCGTTTACGTCCTAAATTACGCTTCTCTTTTTGCCTTAAGCCCAAATAGTGATTCGGCTGGCGAGCCTCTCTTGTGTTCAAGTTTTTGTAGAGATACTTCTTCACTGTCTCGTATAGGGGGTGACGATTCTTCACGATGTTCGACTTAAATAAGAATCCAAGTACTCCTTTCAAAAAGTCTCCTTTGGTTTTATACACTTTATAGTCGAATGCATCCCCTAAAATATTGGACATGTGTTCTTTGTTGTTGAGGAAGTCTCGTAGTTCTTCCAGAAGGCTTTCCTCATAAGGAGAATCTGGAGTTTCTATTACGTTCAAAGAATCTCCAAGGTTCTTGAATATGTGAACAGTGCCTTGGTTTATTTTTGCCTGAAAGATTACAAACACTTTGGTGAGCTTTATATTTAATTAGAATAAATTAAAATTGAAATTATATTACTCGATCAGTAAGTAGTTAACCTCTCACCTACTGACAAGGAATGTAAAACTCATAAAATACAAACAATCAGTTTTTCCGGGTTGTGAAACATGGGCTCTTACTTTTCTTGTTGAAAATAAATTTACGATTTTCAAAAACAAATTACTTGAAATATATAATTGGTCAAAAAAAAAAAAAGAATGAGGCTACTGGGAGTGGAGGAGGTTACATAATGATATGTTAAATATCCTGTCGCACTTGGTGGCGTAATCAACTAACGCGCTAGTTTCATGTTGAGCTAGACTGCCGAGGACGGAGAATCAGGTTCGAATCCACTCGAGTGAACTGAGGTTAGTTTTCTATAAATGTTTTTACAATCTCCCTCCACCCAATAAGGGTTCACTTCCTCTTTATTCAACCTTCCCAATTCCTAGCCCTTTGGTTGTATTTTATACCCGAATGGCTTAAGACGTGGTGCTAAGTATTACATAAGTTGTCATACTCATCACAAGACATTGTTAGGATAATAAAGTCTCGCATTTTACGGTGGGCAGAGCATGCAGGGCTAATGGAATAATCTAGAACCTTGTTCAGGGTATGGACTGGTAAGCCAATGGAAGAGACTGTCAGGAAGAGTTACACGCAGACGAAAGGATGACATTGAGGTGAACTGGATAGACCTAGCTCAAAATAGGGATAGCGTGTAATGAGGGGGACTGGAATGGACCTAGCTCAAGATAGGACTAGGGTATAATGAGGTGGACTGAATAGAACTATCTACAAGATAGGGATAGGGTGTAATGAGGGGACTGGATAGAACTATCTCAAGATAGGGATAGGGTGTAATGAGGGGGACTGGATAGAACTATCTCAAGATAGGGATAGGGTGTAATGAGGGGACTGGATAGAACTATCTCAAGATAGGGATAGGGTGTAATGAGGGGGACTGGATATAACTATCTCAAGATAGGGATAGGGTGTAATGAGGGGGACTGGATAGAACTATCTCAAGATAGGGATAGGTTGTAATTAGGGGGATTGGATAGAACTAGCTCAAGATAGGACTAGGGTGTAATGAGGTGGACTGAATAGAACTATATCAAGATAGGGATAGGGTGTAATGATGGGGACTGGATAGAACTATCTCAAGATAGGGATAGGGTGTAATGAAGGGTACTGGATAGAACTAGCTCAAGATAGGACTAGGGTGTAATGAACGGACTGAATAGAACTATCTCAAGATAGGGATAGGGTGTAGTGAGGGGGACTAGATAGAACTATCTCAAGATAGGGATAGGGTGTAATGAGGGGATTGGATAGAACTAGCTCAAGATAGGACTAGGGTGTAATGAGGTGGACTGAATAGAACTATCTCAAGATTAAGGATAGGGTGTAATGAGGGGGACTGGATAGAACTATCTCAAGATAGGGATAGGGTGTAATGAAGGGTACTGGATAGAACTAGCTCAAGATAGGACTAGGGTTTAATGAACGGACTGAATAGAACTATCTCAAGATAGGGATAGGGTGTAATGAGGGGGCCTAGATAGAACTATCTCAAGATAGGGATAGGGTGTAATGAGGGGGATTGGATAGAACTAGCTCAAGATAGGACTAGGGTGTAATGAGGTGGACTGAATAGAACTATCTCAAGATTAAGGATAGGGTGTAATGAGGGGGACTGGATAGAACTATCTCAAGATAGGGATAGGGTGTAATGAAGGGTACTGGATAGAACTAGCTCAAGATAGGACTAGGGTTTAATGAACGGACTGAATAGAACTATCTCAAGATAGGGATAGGGTGTAATGAGGGGGACTAGATAGAACTATCTCAAGATAGGGATAGGGTGTAATGAGGGGGATTGGATAGAACTAGCTCAAGATAGGACTAGGGTGTAATGAGGTGGACTGAATAGAACTATCTCAAGATTAAGGATAGGGTGTAATGAGGGGGACTGGATAGAACTATCTCAAGATAGGAATAGGGTGTAATAAGCTGGACTGAATATAGCTGGCTCAAGATACGGATAGGCTATGTACTTTGGTAAGTGCAGTAATGAAATGTCCAGTTTCTAGTGCCATAAAATAAGTAAATAAATATATTAAAACAACATTTTAGATAATTATTTATCCACACAAAAGCCCAACAGTGTATGTTGGAAACGAAAACATGCCTTGCACTACTGTAGCTTAGTTTTCACCATAAGCTAAGAGAAAATTATGTAACCATGTTATGTGATGAGGTATAAGCTAATCACATTATTTCAATGTCATACATTTAGTTATCTTGGCTCAAGTTGAAATAATTGAAGCTCTTCCGGCTTAGTTCTGTTTTTTAGCCCTAAAAAAACTTATGAATGAACACTTTTAATCCATGTGCATGTTCTGTATGGCAATACAGAGAAGATAGCTGCTTCGACTAATATGTGGATTTTGGAAATTAATTGTTAATTGGAAATCATGTTTATTTATGGGTTGAGATTTGTCTTGACACAAAGATATAAATTAAAAAGTATATATAGTGATAAAATAATAATTAAAAAATAATATACTGTACACTCAAAATTAAATGTCCTGATAAACAGATGTTTCTATTTTGCTTAGCAAAGCAAAATATATAACCACATATATCTGCTAGTGTGAATGTATAGGTCGGTCAAGTAATGTCTGATCCCTATGTTTATTGATTGTGAAATTCAATCATTACTCTTTAAATAATTATTTTCTATGGAACCTTGATCCAGTAAAATCTGTTTGTAAACTTAAATAAATATAGATGCTATTTGATCAAATATAATAAATTATATCAAATTATACCAGTCTCTTTATAAATAAGAATATATAATATGAAACTCCAACGTAACTTTAATCAAACTATGTTTATATAAAAGTTTGCAAAGGGATGTGAATAAAGCTCAAATATTAGCACGCTGCTATGTGGTGTATATCTACAAAGTTTTCTTCACTTTTGCTCTTTGTAAATACAGTATTAATTTACACTACATGAAATGAATTCAAATAAAACAAATTTCATCAAATAAACCATTTACAACTTTGTATTTATGGCGAAGTTTAAGTATTTCATTTATATTAATTTAGTGCTAGTTTACTTTACTTTACGAAATATTAATGTAAGTTTATCGCATTTAAATCTCTTGATCTCAAATAGTTTTATAAATTAAAGTGAGGATTATTTGAAAAGTTATAGTAAAATTATTATTTGATTCAGGTCCAATATTTATACCTACCATTGCATTTTATTTAAAATTATAATTTTCTAATATGTGTACTTTTACCATCTTAAGCCATCCCTGTTTATTATTTCACGTCTATAATGCCCTAGTTTAGTAGCGTTTTTATATAAAAAACTAACACAAATTTTAATTTCCTTCATTTATTGATTACAAGAGTTGTTGAGTATCTGCCATGGCAATATCAAAAAACTTTTTAAATGAAGAAAAAGGTTTTTATGAAATTCCAGGACCCATTTGACAGACATTCAACAAATGTTGAGGTAATCATGGGAATAAAATTAAATTCTATGTTTGTATTAAAGGAATATTTGATTTATTTTGACCAAAAAACATGTTTGGCCTTAAAAATTTCAAAAAAATGCCTTTTATTGTGTTCCTGCATTCCCACCTTAATGCTAATACATAAGTCATTATCAAATTTTTCATGGTATATGAGTTATTATTAATTTATGGTGGGCTAATCTAAAAGGGTTGGTTAATTATATTTAAACTATTGAGTTGAACACAAAGATACATACACATTATTGTTAAATAAATACATATCTAATAGGGTACTCAAACTTATTTTGAATGCATAGAGACTCTCAAACTCATATAATACATGAAATAAATAAAACACTTGTACAATTAATTATACAGAACTATTAAAACCTTAAGATATGAGTGAAGAATGACCTTGAGCATGGGATGAATCCTGGATTGTTCAGGGGTAGAGAATTAATGTGTAAAATTAAGAGTGAAGTGTTCAGGTGTAATTTTTCAATTTAAGAAATTATCATAATATAGTTTTTTTGAACCCACTTTACCTATGGACACCATTTATCAATTATGGCCTTCAGTTTTGTTCTAAAATATAATTTGACGTTTTTCCACGTTTATTCTCCCTCAATAAATTTATTTAAGTTAATATAATTCTTCAAAAATTCTCAAATTGATGGAGGGAGGTGTTCTAGTGATCTAGATCTTGACCATTTTACCTTATCTTACCTCTGTATTCCTGGCCTATGAAGGAATTTATTTCTGAGATGGGGACACCATTGAGGTGAATTCCACTATCCCCAGATGATAGGATGATACGTGAGAATGATGTTGGTGGAAATCAGAGGGGACCTACAGTTTAACGTGGGTTCCGAATCACGGTCGGGGCCTGGCATTCCACACACTTTGCCAGAGGTGAAGGAAGGGATTGGTATTCAGATAAATTAATGCAGGGACCAGGATTTGAACCCTAGACCCCTAACACAGAAGTTTGACACCTTACCTTTAGACTTCCAGGCTATCAAACTAATTTAATAATTGTAGCTATATGTATTTTATTATTTCGTAAGGAGCGAATATTCCTTTTATTAAAAAGATCTTTAGTTCAGACACTTATAAACTAAAAATTGTGATCAAATGAAAAATAAATTAGATGAAGATGTCTCCATGATATTGACTATTTATGTATTAATTTTGCATATAATGTTCAATAAGTTCTGAAGTTAAATAAGTAAACAATCACAGATGCTTACACAATAACATATATTTATCAAGTTACATGTTTTACAACTAGAATATGCCAAATTCTAAAATGATTTACTAACAAATTCTACCTTGGTAAAGATTAATTTTTTGGAGAAAGTTATTTTTTAAACCAGTGTATTGTTCATGAAAAACAAATAAAATGACTTTAAAATTTGTATTAATTCACCATACAAACTTTGTAAAAAGGTTGAAATCTAATGATTTGTATAAATAAGCAAGTTTTCCTTACTAGGGTCTGGGTCAAGTGGTTTGAGTCTAAAAAATGTGTTTTTTTAGAACCACGTCATATTACCTGTGCAGTTGATACAGTTGCCAATGATTATAAACATTATTTCATTACAGAGATTAATTCATATTTGAACCTCGATTCGTCTTTCCTAAACACGAATCAGACGAGATATAGAACGCGACTACTAATGTTTACTTTGTGGACTAAAATGTTTGGTTTTTAAATAGCTTCCACCATAATCGATATAGTAGTATTAATATTACTCTTATCCTCCAAGAGAAAATAAAGATCAAATTGTTGTTGAGACAAGTTTAAGAATAGTTTATGAATCAATGAGTGGGTCTAAAATGCTCTATTAATGTAAAATGTTAAAAGCGAAGAGGTAAATATTATAGTTATACGAACTAGCTATCACTTATTACGTCATTATCCATTTATTAAATTGCATATGTGCAAAGATATGGGGGAAAAGAAATGAGAATATAACGTGTCATTTGAATCCATTGCAAACATTTTTAGTCTTATATTTATAGAATAAATATAAGCTTAAGTTTAACTATAGCAAATTATAGCTATAAGTTTATTTACTTTATTTTGGTTATTTATTTATCTAAAAAGGGATTTTTATTTTCATTTGATTAAATACTTGATCATGCACTTACAATTTATTTTGGGGGTGGGTAATGGGGGGTGAAGATGGTAAATAAGACCTAGTTGTGGTGGATCGGGATTAAGTAGCTCGAAATAGGTTGGTAATAAATAAGCTTCAACATTATAAACCTTGAAGAAAACTAAATTGTTGTTTTTTAGCACAATGAGGTTTGAGGTACTAGACATTTCTTAAGCCTACACATATTTACAAGCCTATATATTTGAAAGAAATGTAAAATATACTAATAATAGTAATTTAAGTGATAGGATGATTTTAACTTCAAAACATTGTCAGAACAGTGTTTAAACTCTATTTTTTCCGTCCATATTTTGTACTTTGTTGTGGTAGACTTTTACTTTGGCCTAAAACCAGCTTTGTCACTTTTGTTTTGTATGGCATATGCTTTTGTATATTTGTCTTACCCATGCTCCTAATCTTTGACAATCGTTTATATGACTGAAGTCACTTGTACCATTTGAGGGGAAAATAGATCTAGTCTATTTACACTATCAGTACATATAGCCATTGAAAATGTTCTAAATATAAAATGTAAGTTTGCCTCGTTGAGACGTAGTTGTATGTTAAAAAGTCCAACTTTCTTTCCAGTGTTAATTGACGCTAAGATAACAGATCAGTGTCTCATTGAGGAAAAAGCTGAAGAACTAAGTATACTGTAATATGCGTTAGCTTATACTTTGGTATTTTTCTTTTATGTTAATTATATTAATTTTAATAAACCCAAATTCTTATTTATTAAATCCCAAAGTCAGTCTAGTTAGATTTGTTCTGCTCTGCTTTTGTTCTCTTCCCCACACCCCCAAACCTGAAACTTACCGCAGCAGGGGCCCTATGAATCCCAGAGTAGTTCCTCTGAGTCCCAAGATGACGTCTTCTTCCTCCTGGTCGATGTTTCTTCGCCTTATTAACACGTAGGCGTGGAACTCGATCCTCGTAAGATTCCCAATAATGGTGGCTGAGTTCTGACTTCGGACGGGATGGTATTATTTTGACGTCCCGAGGGTATGTCCTTGTAAATGATATCGTTCTATCAAAGTTATAAAGCCTTTGATTAGGAGTAAAATTGCTTGGGGATTTCTTGCTGTTCCTTAACCTTTCCTGGAAAAATGTTAACAAAAATAACAGTAGAGTTCGTTAGAAATCAACCTTGAATTATACATTTTGGGCTAAAACCTTTTGTTGATAGGTAATACTATGGCCATAAAAAGGTTGAAGTTGGGGATTCTTGACCCGCTATTGTAAATTAATTGATCCTCTTTCTTGGGGGGTTCACATAAAATAACAAAAAATGTATAAAGTATCATGTTGTTTTGTTTTACTATTAATTTTATTTGCCACTTAACAAATTAGGAACTATGATTTTAATATTCACCTTAAATATGCATTCATTAAAAACTCATTATGTATGTCACTATTTCAAATAAACAATTAATTTTTGTTACAACCAATATGGTAATGGTAAATAGAGACAGTTTCTTTGAACTATACAAGTTTTTGACTCAAATAAATAAAACATTTCTCTTTAGATACACTAAGTTTAATTTGCTACATATAATAATTTAATATTTATAGCATGTGTACGATGGTAAAAGTGGAATTTGATTAGAGTTTCTTATTTAAATAAATATTTATCATCTAGTTAACTTTTCTCATGAAAATTAATTGAGAGATTATAAAATTACTATCAATATTTTATTAATGCCAGTCAAAAACGGGGTTTTGTGTAAATACTTCAAGATGTCGATTTTAACTCACACTCCCTTTGATAATAGCTTAAATTATTATCAGATTATCAACAGTATCACCTGATGTAGTTTTCTTTAATCATCTAAATAATATATAAAAAATCCAATATTCATTAAAACATTTGATAAAGGTTGCCTTTAAAATTAATTATATTACGTTTTTATACCTAATTTAATTATGTGAATAGGAAACTATTTGAAATACAATTTAATTAAATGATAAGAATAATGTTTATTGTTTAATGTGCGTTTCTATACATCCTCGAATGAATAATGTATTTATTACGTCCTCAACTATAAAACTCACTGCTAATGAATGGTAAGCTGAATGATAGTCTAGTAGAATACATGTTGATTTAAAACCAAAAATTTTATTTAATTTTTTCATAAATTCCGTAAAGAATAAAACCCAAACATTTTGTCTATCATTTACTTTAATAAATATAAATATATTTTAAGTAGTTCTAGTAAAATAAAATAAACATGTACAAATATCAAACTTAATAGTAACATAATTTGATAATCTCCTTCATATAAAACAAAAAAAAATGATCAATCATGTAAACAAACAACTCGTGATAGTGTTTAAAAGCTATTGGTATACAAGTAAAACAAAACGGTTGTATCTATGAGCTTAATTACGCCAGAAAATACTTACATCTCTAGCGAAACTACCATCGTAGAGTAAACTCAACCCAAGTAACGCCAAAGCTATTCGAATTTCGTTCATTTTCCTTTGGTACGTTTGTTGGTGCTATAAAAAGAAACATAATATGCTTTAACCTCTTCATTGTGTACTTTCCTAAGCTTTTGTAAACAATAAATTATTTAATTAGCATAATGGATTGCGGATATTCGACAGATATGCCTATGCGCAAATATAAATATTTTTTTAAAGTTCTACGATCAAAGCTGTAAAATATAAGTGTTTTTTATTTTCTAATGTAAATTTACTTCCAATAACAATCATATATATCACATGACATCAGAAGATAAATTAAAAAATCTTCATCGGTAACTTTACATAAAATAATTATCTTCCCATGCGATCTTTAAAAGCTTATTGATAAAATATATCTATCGATAAATTTAATTTTACTAGCTTAAAGTTTGTCAATATAAATGTTAGAAACCAATTTATTAGTAGTGTGATTCAACGAACGATAATTTATTAGTATTAGATTTTAAACATACATCTGATATATATAAAATTAATAGTCAAATAATACATATTTTAAAAAGTTAAGTCAAAGATAAGAATATGCTTTTAAAAATCAGGTAAATTTTCTAAACGTATAACATTATAAAAATATGACCAAATCTTGGCGCAAAATAGATTCAATATTAAACTTCAATTTATCAATAACAAATTAAAATGTGATTAATGTCATTCTCGTGTCTGATTACTATATTTCATTGCTTGATTTTGCACAGTAATGTATTGATTGAATATGAGACCAAGGCTTTGTTAAATAGGAAATTACCTTGTATATACAATTTCATGACACAATATAATTAAAAGGATTACAAATTTAACTTAAAATATTATTACAGAGATCAACCAATTAGTGTACGGATAAAAGCTACCTCTTTAAATGTATATTTTTATAAGTTTCAGTTATAATAAGATAATACAAAATTTTGTGCTATGATTTCGCATTCTATGGTAAATATGTTCAATTAGGATAAGCCAGTCTATAATGATTGTGTTCTAAAAATAAGTCAAAGCTCAAAATAAAAATAAATCATTTTACTTTATGTAATAATGAGGCTATTGTACTAATATAAATACCTTTTATCCACCACAAAATAATACTTCTTTTTAGCAGATGTTCTTTTTGTAAATTACATTAAGAGAATACCTTCAATTAAAAATATTATATTAAATATTTTTATCTTGTATTATTTTTTTGTTGACATAAATTTCAAAACGTATTTTATAAAGATTAAATGTTTTGCAAGAAAATTTAGTGTATACAAGAAACATAACATTTGTTATTATGTCAAAAATACATATTTTAGGAATAAAATAATGGGGGGAGGCTCTAAAGGCAAATATTGTGCATATGTTTAAAGTTAAGAAGCTTAAATACACTTAAAAGTATTTAAATCTAGAAACTCTGTTTCAATATTCACAAATTTTTTAAATTTTAAGAAAAAATAAATAAATTGTTCAAAATTACATTCATCCCTTCTTCCTATGAAAAAATTATATCTATCTATCAACAAAGTTTATTGTAAATATATAATTTATTTTACCTTTTAATCTTATTTTCGAATAAAATCAATTTTTATTTTTACTCTCTCCAAACAAAAGCTGAAATTATGATAAATAATTATTTAGTAAAAATATTTAAAATGAATTAAAGTAATTTGAAGCTAATGTAATATTTAAAGTCTAATTGTATCATGATACAATTAGTAACAGCCGAAATATATTTCAAATTTTAATGGAATATTTGTTGCTTTCTTATAAAATAAGACACCAACAAAAATTTTTATTTTTTTATGTGATAGAATTTTCATTTAATATAATATAAATCCTTAGTTTTGAACGAATCGTTGAGTAATACTCTGGTTTTAAGGTAATGATAGAAATAACCTATATTAAAACAAATGAAGATTTTGTTTGTCCATCTGTCATGAACATTGCACAATATCTAGCGCACCCAGAGGGTTGATCTCCGAAATTTATTTAATATCTTTGTACAAATATGTGTATCTCAAAGTTGTAATTTTAATTTATGATTAGATTTTTTTTATAGATCGTAAGAAATAAAACGAAGACCTTTTTTCTGTATGTTTATCAAAGAAAAGCCTTGGTGGGATGACCACCAAATGCATTGCATGGCTACCCTGGGAACTACATGCACTTCTGCTAGTTAAAACAAACCAAACTTTAAACATTTAATTTATATAATTTTGTTGCCAACACAATCTATACATATTTCTGATGTAATTTATGTGAGTGAGCTATAAAAATATATATTAAAAAATGTTAAATTATAAAGTTAGATAAAACACATTTTAAATTTTATTAGTAGTGTAAGTAATGCTCACACTAAATAAATGCAGTGACTATATCTTTTCATTTCCATACGTATTTTCGATGGTAAAATTCCTATCATACTACTTACCAAGTCACTTAGATTTACATACTCTTAGCATTTTACGTATTTAATGCCTGTGTAGTGGCTTAATATCACTTACTTCGAAAATAGTGACTGTGAATATTTTCTCGAACATAGTGTCTAATATAGACTATTCCACTGGTTTATGAGAGTTCCTACCAAGGTTGTTAAACATTCGATGCTTTTGTTATCATAATACTGTTCCAACTTTATAGAGCTGTCTTATAAAATTAAACACTGTTGGGTGTTCATAAAGTAGGAATCCTGTACACTCTGGAAACCTGTCATGGTCCGTGGTGTAAGGTTTATCCCAAAACACGTAACTTTTTTCTTACATTCCTTGACCCACCCCTGCCCCATGTAACACCATGTATAAATTTAACATGACTTTATTCCCACCCTCTCCCCACCTGTGTTACGTAACTTTTCACATCAAAATAAATGGCGTTATTTTATAGCAAGGCTTTAGTGACACTAAAAGATGGGCTCAAATTTAATACAATTCAGAATCAGATGTTAATATATAATTATATTTATTCAAGGTGAACACATGAATAATAATATCTTTTTTTCAAAACATTCTAAATTATAAGATCTGTGTTACGTAAAACTCGATGTACCCACCCTCCTCCTTCCAAAATCATTACGTAGATTATGGATGGCCACTTAAGGCATTTAAACCCGAGGTAGATTGAACTGCCAGTTATTTTAGTTTACGAAGATAGAGGGTAGGGTGGTAGGCCACGAGTAATTTTTCAATATTATTTCATTACTAATTTGGGAACATATTTCCCATAAATCCTTTACGCGTCACAAATTTCCCTTTTTGTGTGCATTCATCCAGTTTATCCTCATTTATAAACTAATGATGACGGTAGGATTAATATAAAATGTAACCCAATTTGTATGGAGGAAGCGTGAAAATCAATTTAGGAAAAACAAATTATTACATCAGTCCTGTATTCAAACACTGACCTCCAAGTCACTGAAAAATCAGCCATAAAATATTTTATTCATTATTATTTTATGTTCCTATTTATGCTGTTAGTTTATAAGAGAATTAGTGGTGCACCAAGAAATTTATTTTGGGGTGAAAGGGGAGTGATCTCAACAATCAAGACCTTAATTAAAAATAAGTACGGTGGGGTGGGGGTTTTAGGTGAGTACTCCCCTAATCGCAGAAAGCTAAGAAAATCTATTAATATGAATACTTGTTTCTAAAGTTATTTTGAGTGTTTTAATGTATATTAGTGATTAAAATAACTAAGTGATCTGGTGAACAATATAACGAAGTTGTTCTCTTTTCAATGTGTAGCTTTTGAAGCATACTTTAAATGTATTTGCTTTACAACTTAAGAATATCATGCTGCAAGCCTAGTCTTAAACATCTATCTCATACATTCGATAAATATTCATATTCAGTTCAACTTCATACGAATTTGATATTTTAACTTATTTTGATTTTGTTTAATTTAGCTAAGGGACAGTCATCATTGAGACGAAATATACCTAAGCATCCCTCATGTGCGTCGACGCTGACGCTTGGATGATCGTATCACCACGATGACTTCGAGCGCTGTTGTTGAAAATCAATTCTGGTGGTTTTAATATCTTATGTGGTGACTTGCTTTATCGAATATTTATGTTAACGGACAAAGGACAGTATAAAAATGGATATTACAAATTAAACCTGCAATTTAAACTTTTTTATAAAACTATAACTCTCTAAGATAATCTTCATTAATGATGCACAGTTTTGTAGGGAGAGTCTGTAAGTTTGTTACAGTAACTTACAGCTGTCAAATGAATGCACCCTTAATCACATGGAATAACCTACATAAACGAAATCATTAGCAAATTGAGATTCAAACTTTCTGTTACAGTGGTTTTTTTTTAATGAGAAGAGGTTATACACTAGTAATATAGCACAGCAAACATTAACCTTTGGGGAATCTCTCACCTGCTACATTTTTGCTATAGGATTTTCGGTCACCCATTTGCGAATGCTATGTTTGTTAACTTTTCCACTTATATGTTATATCAAATTGCTCTTAAAATAAGACTCCCACTAAAACTGCATGAAGAAAGTGACAACTTCATTTTCCAACAGGATGGATCAACCTCTAATTGGCACAGGTAAGCTAGAAACTATCTCGATAAAAATGATCGATATGACTGTTATGCATTCACATACTGGGAGACTGGTTGATAACAGAGCTTATTGGTTATAGATACGAACCTTGGGGAAATATATTTAGTCGAGATTTAGAGGTCAGCCTACTTTCCATTTAACTAGAACTGCTTATCTATTAGTGAACCCGAATATAGGTTGACTCCCGAGACAATACAAATTATTCCATATAAAACCGTAAAAAATTTCACAAACTTTCTAATACTATTAATTAAAATCAATCATCTTTAATATAAATAAGTCTTGTAGATGGTGTAAAATCAACGAAATATGTCATCGTCATAGAAGAAAAAATAAAACGTATATAAAATAAGGAGAAGGGAATAAAAATAATGAACGAGGTGACATAACCTTACTATCTAGTATTATTATTACTCCTTACCAAATAAATATGTACATTATTAGAAACAAATGTCGTGATTTAATGATACTATGTTTTGTTTATTTTATATTCAATCTTCTTTTACATAGCCACCTAACCCCCGTTCGTCCTTAACCAAATTTAATTACACTAATTGGGTGGTAATTAGGATGGAAAAATTAGAATTAATGTGATTTCATATCCACGTTTAAGAATATTGGTAAATCATTTAGGAAGATTCACCACCACTGCATCGAACTGGTACTCGAATCCTAAACCATCCCGTTTCCATCAAACCAGCTTGATGTATAATTCAAGTTTCCACCAATGCGAAATATTTGTATTCTACAATATATAGGTTTGATATAAAGTTTTACCCGCTTCGGTGGCCGCAAGGTCCAAGGCGTTACTCTCGAAGTATATTAGACTGCTTATGACGGGGAGATCGAGGTTCAAATCTCTGTTGGGTGTATTGAAGAGGTTTTTTCCTAACTGGTTCTTCACTCTCTCTCCACGCAAACGAGAATACACTTTCTATAAATATAACTTTCCTTAACCCCAAAACCATTAGCGTAAATAGTAGATCAGCGTTTAACCCGAACGGATAGTAAGACGCAGTGCTAAAAATAAAAGTTATCAGCGCCATTGGGCACGTGGTATAAATTTCAAGGTCATTTAGCCTAGTTTGTCTTGACTGGAGTTTGGGGTTAAAATCCCGGTGAAATGTACTATGGGTTATTTTTCATCACTATACTTCCATGCAAATGTATATTTCTAATCCCTATCCCATTAGAGTTGTTAAATTATGTATATAGCTAAACGGGTACTAAGCTGTAGTGAAAATAAACTAAATAGTCTGCTATCATTTAAAAAGGATAAATTAAACTGAGGGATTAATTAAAATTGAATGTATCACTATTTGCATTAAGAGTGAGTATAAAATCATATTTGGAGAGAAATTAATTCACTCAAATGAGATTAAAAACTTGGCTTATTGCGAGAACCTATTATCCAAACAATATATATATATATATATATATTTTTTTTTTTTTTTAGATTATATTAAATTTACCTAGTATTTTGAAATAACTTGAGCTACTACAAGCATTAATAAAACAATGGAACTGTTTTGTGGCCACATAGTCGAAAGCGTCACTCTCGCAATATATTGGAGTTTCAATAGTGGGGAGAACGGTGTTCGAATCCCAGTCTGGTGTATTTAAGGTGGTTTTCCCTAAATTTATTTCCACTATCTATTTACACGCAAATACGTGTACACTTCTTATAAATTCAACCTTAATAATACATTAAATATTAATGTAATCAATACTTAGTAAGACGGAGTGATAAAAAACCCATTAAAAACATCATTGATTTAAGCGTTGATTTGTTTAATGGTTCTTTACTATAACCTTGCTACCATAGCTGTATTGTTAAATTTCCATTTAAAGAATATTTTAGAAATTAAAAAAAAAGTCTACACGTCCAAAATCGATAGACAAATTTACTTAATTACTTATATTCAAAAGTGAAAGCTGCATATTACATCTGGTTATACATTTTATAACCTGCCTCTGTGGCGTAGTTGGCTAACACGCTAGTCGTGTTGAGCTCGACCGCCGCGGACGGGGAGATCGAGGTTCGAATCTCGGTCGGGTGAACTGGGGGTGGTTTTTCCTAAATGGTTTTCCACTCTACCTCCACGCAAATGCGGGTTCACTTCCTCTAAATTCAACTTCCAATTCCTAATCCATTAGAGTAATTAGTACTTAGGCGTATAACCCGAACGGGTAGTAAGACGCGGTGCTAAATATTATTATTATTATAAATTTTATAAGAACTCTATTGTATTTAGAGCGTGATTTAGGGAGTGGACATAATTAGTCAATTGATTAACCTTACTGACTTATTTACTTACTTACTTACTTTCTCTGTCATTACTCATTACTCATTAGAAATTAAAAGTTTACCACACCACTAACAAAAGTACGCCACTTACACTTATCTTGAGCTAGTTCTAACCAGTCCTCTACATTTCACCCTATCTCTTTCAGTTCGATTCTAGTTTTATCTTCCCATCTGCGTCTTGGTCTTCCCAATAGTCTCTTCCCATTGGGTTTGCCAGTCAATACCCTGAAGAAAGTTCTAGGTTCTCCCATTCTCACTGCATGTTCTGCTCACCGTTATTTGCGAGGTTTGACTATCCTTACAATTTCTTGTATTGAGTACAGGGTATGTAACTAATCGTTTTTTAGACCTCTTCCACTTTACATGCATTAAATAACGTGATAAAGTTAATGCGTCACAATATGAAACTCACTTCAAAGGTTTTTATTTGAGTAAATTTATTTTAAATACTTATTTTAAACTATTTTCCTATGGCACTAATGGTAACTTGAAATAAATATCAAGTATATAAATTATTTTAATAATATTCTTGTTAATTTGTTTTAAGGAGAATTAAAGATTGAAAATAAGGAAGAAACTTAATTTACGGTTTATTGTGACATATACATTTTCTTTCCTTAATTTCAATAATATATATTCTATTTTTCTGGTTACATATAGGTCAGGGTTTTAATCTCTGTCGTGTGTATTGAGTTTGTATTATCTTAAAGGATTTATATCTCCCTTTGTGTCCCTATATGGCTAGAATAATTAATTTTACATATCTCTTACTGGTTATAAAGCACGGAGAAAAATATTTAAAACTCGTTTTATCATTTATTGAGTTTAAAAGATTTAATTTAAAATAGTTAACATAGCCTGCCTTGACGGTAAAGCAACTTTAAAGGTATCATGCTTGACAATTCTTGGTTTGTATTGGATAAAGAGGTAGAGGTTCAAAGCCCGTCTTTGTATTGACGTGTTTTTTACTCAATAGTTCCCTCTTCTATATATCCGTGTCTGGAAAACCGGTCGAGCAAAGCTTTAAGCTCAGGCCATGATCCCACGGATTTGTAGTAGTTGTAAATTAAACCTGAACAAAGAAAAATAAATTGGTTTACTGAAACTAATGAGGTAGTAAAGTAAACATATAATTATCTCCTAATAAATGTGGGCTATGATCTACGCCTGATGGACAAGTATTCATTAAATTTAATTCTCTCGAGTATATGATGTAAGTAGCAATTAATGAGATACTAACATTAATTAGAATAGTAACATCTGTTCATTTAAACCTTTGACATTAGAGTGCCACCCATACACGTTTGTAAAAAAAAAATCCAGTACTCAAAAAGTTTGTATATTTTCTGTGTTGGAATGACATCTAGACTAACAAAACCTCACAAAGTTAGGAAATTCATATTGTATATTACATCTCGACCTTTTCCCACTTTTGTGCCTAACAATGGAGTCAGGGTCCTTTTCTCTTTGCATAACAATGGAATTTGGCTTGGCAGACAAGTACACATTTACAGGATCTCACACACAAAAATAAATAGTGTTAGAAGTAAAACCGTTCATATCTCCCTTTTTAAAATATGTCTTAATATTAGTGTCTAATGTAGATTGTAAGATATAGTATTGAATTGAGGACCAGGAGGGTTTGATCGAAGATAAACAAATAATCTTTAAGCCATGGTTCAAACCCTGGTCAAATAAGGCGAGGGGGAATCTCTTTATTTTTATTAAAGCTACGAGTGTGTGTGTATTTACTTTTAACTAACCCTTTCTCTCCTTGGTATTTATAATTTAGCCAAATTTTCTTATAAGGAACAACCAGGAAAAGGGGTCTTTAGGAAGGTTCTTCGTAAGAAAATTGGTTTATAGTTAATGTCACTACCGTAACTGATAATAATACAGTACTATTTAAATTAAGAGAAATCCCTTCGTTTACGAACTATTTCATCAAGACACATAATAATTCATACCTGCTTAAGTGGCACATGATCTAGGACGTCACTCTCACAATATACTAGACTGCAATATTCAGGGAGATTGAGGCTTGAATCCCACTTTAGTGTACTGAAGGTGGTTTTACACTCTCTTTCCACCTAAATTTAGGTACACTTCCTCTAAATTCAACCTTCCTCATCCCCAAATCATTAGCGTAATTAGTACATATGCATACAACCAGAGCATGTAGTAAGAAGTGGTGCTAAAAAATTTAATATTAAAATATAATTTAATACCTTGATTATCTTACAAATTGACGTTCGTGGCACCTTTTAGAAAATACAAACTTTTTTTTGTAATTAACATTGATAACATTTAAATATATTATTATGTTATTTAATGGGTTCTGACAACATTTAATAAAAGTTACAACTGAAAAGTACTTGACTTGATGTATGAATACGTAAAAGTAATTCTAGTGACTTTTTATCGCTGTCAAATAATATGTTCAATCAAATAAAAATCAGGATAAATTTATATTAATGTAAGATTTATGTATTTAAACCTTTGACGAAACCAATGATTGCTGATATTTTAACAAAGCTTTCATTAACTTCTAGATACTTAGTTCCCTTTTTACTCGTTCCCTAAATTAGTGCTAATTTGTTAATATAATTAAGGTATTTCTCAGTAACATTTTACATGGGCCATAGACAACATAGAAATAAAAACTACGCAGGTCTAGGTGTACATCTTTGTTTTAAATGAGACTGACACCATCCACACCAAACTTGTTTGTACAGTAAATGGGCAAAAAACTTATTGTACAGTCCAATAATGTTCATAGTAGGGACCTTAATCGACAATTATAAGAGCTGTAAGATATACTTTAACGTAATCAAACGTTGTATAGTATTTTCTGTAGCTGTGGCTTTTAATAGTATTTTTCAGTACCTTTAAAATAAAATTAATAATGCCATAAAACGTTAAAGTAGCTTGTATGTACACTTCATTTAGAACTGTTATTTTGTTGATATTGGTGGTCCTGTGATAAATTGTTTGCCTCAGAACCAATGTTTATGATTTCAAACCCAGCTGGGGTTGACAGTTTTCTTGAGCGATAAAAATCACAGCACATTTTCCTCTAAATGGGAAGTAAATCCATGGGTTCCGCATCAATTGTAACACGTAATAGACCTTGGAAGGTATTTGAAAATATCTTTTCAGTCAAAATGTGTAGGTACTTAGTACTTGCTCACACAAATAGTCGTGTGGAGATAAAATCAGTAGATTCAGGAGGTGCACGCTAAATACAATAAATAAATAAAATATAAAATAATATTTCTTACCATTTCGTTGATCAGAATTTTTTTTAGTCCACTGGCTTAGACCAGTACTTAGTAGTTTTAAAATTGATCTATCAGGAGTCACCTCTTCCTTAAATAATTCTTTACACCTTTTTATTTTAAGAATGTGTGTATATGAACATATGTATGGCCAGATTACTAATCCCTGCTTCAATCTGAGCAACGTTTCTCAATGTCTTGATTTTTTAAAAGCTAGATTGATAGTAAGAAACATATAATTATGAAAACATTTGACTAATATTATTGTTGTATAATATGGAAACTAAGAAAATATTTAACGTGAATTTGTAATGGTTTTAAATAACGGTAGCAGAGAAGACATTTAACATAAGGATAAGTATGTTTTAATTCATTCGATTCAGATAATATGTTTAAACTAACGGCAGAAAGGATAAATATTTAAAATGTTAGTAATCATTCTGTTTAATATTTGGGCCTAGTATAGAATTGATTCCCATAGTGTATGGTTTGACTATATTATTATAACAGATAATACCTGAAATAATATCAGCCTGGGATCTATATAGGTCTAGTTATAAAAGAGAACAGATTTCAATTTTGCACAGTCAAGATTATATAACTATATATATATTGATGCAATGAATATATTTAACATTCAGAAGATCTAATTAATGTATTTTACTGTAAATAAGAAAATATGATAAACACAATGGCAGTATTGGCTATACGTATATTATTGGAATAGAGAACACGTCATTTAAAAATGTGGTGGATGTGTTTATGTTTTCTTAAAACCAATAATACCTCAAAATTGTGTCATAATTAGATTTCATAAAGAAAGTGGCACATGTGCATAAGGGCAGATAAATTATATGAAAAATAATTTGACCAATCTGTACCTTAACTGCACCTAGGTTTAAATAACTTCCAAATATTGTGTAGTGGTTCCTTCTTGCTCCGTGTCTCACAAAATAAGAGGAAAATTTGATAATGGAGTATTCCTTTGCTCTTCCCCATTTCTGTACCAGAACGAAACCAAGCCAGTTTTCTGACGCGAACAACCATGAAGGATGCGGGCTGTTGAGATGAGGAAAACCTCAGCATAGAAACACACATTTCAAACAGGTTTTTTTTCCCCCCTATCAAAATATAACTTTGACTTTATAATTCTAAATACCCTATAACAAAACCCGTCCTCTATTAATAACATGTGAATAATCGTTTATTAATTAAGAAATATTGATACAAAAGATCTTTCCATCTATCTTTTTTTTAAGCTTATCTATCATTATATAATCATAAAAATAATTATTTTCCAGTTTTCCATTAGACCTTTCAAAGTAAAAATAAGTTTATAAATTAAAATTAAACCAATATACACCAAAAAATATATTATATCAAGTATTTATATAGCTATAGTTATTTAAGGAAAAATAATTTAAAGAAATCTATAACAAAATAATGTATTTAAAGATCTAAGTTGATGAAAACTGATTGCAGTAAAATGTTAAGATCATAGACTTCATGACAACAGATACAATAAAATTGTATGACACTTTTAAAATGGCTAGCAAGAAGTGAATTAATATTAAATACATTGTAAATTTCAAATTATCACCTTAAACCTAAAATAATTATGTGCACAGTAATAATATATTTTATAAAAAATGGGATAATTACAGAGGAGTGGAGAAGGTTACATAATGATGTATTACATATCCAATACACATCACAAGACTTTTTGGGATAGTTCACTCTCGCAGGTTACGGGGGGCAGGACATGCGAGCATGAATTGAAGGATCTAGAACCGTGTTTAGGCTATTGACAACTAAACCTAATGGTAAGAGACCACTGGTATACATAGACGCAGATGGAAGGATATCATAGAAGAGATGGAGGCTGAAAGAGATAGGGTGTAATGAGGTGGACTGGATAGAACTAGTTCAAGATAGGGATAAGAGTAAAAATGGGACTGTGAATGGATGAGAGAATAGCTCAGATAGGATAGGGTGTAAGAGTAGAGGTAGAACTGTACATGATAGATAGGTGAAGAGTAGACTGGAGAATGTTCAAGATAGGGATAGGGTTGTAATGAGGTAGGACTGGATAGAACTAGTTCAAGATAGGGATAGGGTTTAATGAGGTAGACTGGAAAGAACTAGTTCAAGATAGGGAGAGTGTGTAATGAGGTGAACAGGATAGAAACTAGTTCAATATAGGGATAGGTTGTAATGAGTGGACTGGATAGAACTAGCTAAATATGTATCGGTGGAATTCTTAATGTAAGTTAGGAATGATCTTTCGAGTTCCTAATGCCATAGAGTAGGTAAGTAAATAATAGTAATGTATATATATATATATATAATACATACTTAAGATACACATAACTAATCATGCTGTTTTCTTATGGGTTAGGCAAATAAAGTGCATGTAGCTAAGAAAACTCCATAATTAATCCATCCTCACTATCTTCCTCCACACCTTCCTATTCTTACATGCTTCTTTCCTTTATCAACCTTCAATCTTACATAAAATATATGTAGAAATATATACATAAATGTATGTATATGTATATGTATGTATAAAATATATGTAAGTGTGTAATGCAACTCATATTTGTACTAAGTCTATTGTTTGTTAAAAAGCTGATGTAAACGTAGGAACACAAACTAAAATTTTGTATTTTATTAGGTGATTGTTTATTTATCAAATGTAACGTTTGATAATAAACCACACAATACTGTTCAATTAATAAAACAAATTCTTTATATTATTCAGGGAATATTTTAATTTTAATTTTTCAATATTAATGGGCACTTATGTTCAAAATTTCACAAAGCTAAGACTGTTTTTGATCACAGAGTATTTTCCGTAAAAAGCATCATATATGTGGAATGTATACTTTTACTAAAGTGTAAATAAAGTGGGGACTAAAATAATCGTGATTGTGTGACTGTCACCCAATAATTTTCAAGTCATCCTCTAAATTATATGTGACTGATACAAAGTTTACTAGTATAAAAAATTAAATAAAACTGTATTAAATATCCTTGAATAAATTGTGATATTAATAAATGATAAATATTTATTAAATAGCCCCGGTAAAATCAACCGTTTTGGTCTCTAAATGAATTCAAATATTATTTCTGTGGGTAATATCTTTTAGATCTTTCGGTCATGAGTTAACTATTTAAAGAAAATACGTTTTTTCTCCTAAAAGGAAAATAAAATTAAGTAAGATATTATAAAGAATAAATAAATAAGTTTGGTTACCAATTGCAATTAAAAGTTCCGAAGAATAGATTTATTCAAGCTTCACCTACAAACAATTAAATATAAAGCAAGTGCCACTATAATAATACTTCAGTTTCTGTGATTCCATTTACTGAAAATCGTTAAACCTTTTTAAAACATTAGAAGCTCATATATTTGTAAAAGAACGTTATTGGACTACACCTCTAATAAGAATACAAATTTCTCAAGAAGCACCTTGTCTGCCTGCTAAAATTATATCAATTTTGATTTATTCAAACTTTAAGTCACGTGATAAGTATTACATTCTTATAAATAATACCAATATCTATAAAATAATACTAATAACATCGTAATGACAGGGTGACGGCTTCTTGTGATCTTATGCCCGGCTACAGATCCAGATGTCCCGTGTTTGATCCCCGGTACTTTCAGATCTTTTATGTAAAGCTGAATGTAAACACAGCTTATGAGGACAAATGAGGAGCTACTTGAATAAATAAGTAAGTCTAGAAAACTGAAACTAATTCAGTAGGGTTATTTATTCTGACCACTGATAACATATATCCACACATGTCGATGCTATCTTCTCAACATACAGTAGCTGCTTGCTCGGTATATTAGTGCCCCGTGGGGGTATAATCAATACCCTCTTTAGTGGCCAAATTGTATAAGGCATCACTCTAGTGTTGGGATGGTCTGTTGATGACGAGGAGATCGGTGTTCTAATGCCAGTCGGGTCATTAAGAGTGTTTTTTTTCCTAAATGGCTTCCCTCTCTCCTTCCAGGCAAATGTTGGTAGACTCCTAAAACATACTCCCTTCCTCGTCTCTACCCTATTAGAATTATTATAATAATGAGTGAGATGCGGTGATAAAAAAAATTAAGACGAGGTGTATGAATAAAAACTTGTAGCTGAAAATAGAACTGTTGCCCTCAGAATTAATAATGAAGTCAAATTATAAACCAACACGTACTTACCAAATAAATTATTTAAAAAATAAATGTTTCTTTTAATAAAAATTTATTTGCTATATTTAATAATAAGCTGACTATAAAACAATATGATCTTTTAACTCTCAGTACTGATCCACTGTTTGACACCTTAACTCAGTCGGTAGCGTGTCTGCCTGTTGAGTTTAAAGGTATCGGGTTCGATTCCAGACATCGGCGAAAATATTTATCACTGATAAAACATGGGTTTAGCCTTTCACATTGATAATTAACGTCCTGGACTGGATATGTGCTGGTCCTAGTCTTAATTAAATTATAAGGCATATGAAGCTACGCCAGGCCTAGTAAGTAAGTAGTGGAAAAATATATGACTTGAATAAAAAACTGTACCCAGGCCACAGACTGGAAACAGTAATTAATGGATGTAAGTACTGCATCCACTGCATATAAATAATACATCAGATAAAGGCGTGAAAAGTTACATCACACACATTTTCCAGAACACCAACGTGTAATACATACCATGTAAAAAGCAATAAAATACTTTTTTAATTATTTAACTTTGACAGAGCTTTATTTTAACCATAATCTGAAGTGAAATTGAAAGGTCTCACTTGTATCTGACAGGAACACTATCCAATTCCTCCTATTTCACCTGTACCCTTAAGATATTAGCATAGGGCCATACTTAATCCATATATAAATATTACACGACTGAAACAAAGAGATGAAAGAGGTTAGTATAGGGAAGGGGGCTTACATATAACAAAAAAAAAAACTTTCAAAAACTCACCACTCAACCACCACATCCTAAATATCCTCTAGCTTTTCATTTCACCATACATAGAGTGTGAAAAGGAATTGAGACACTAAAGTTTCAAATGAAAGAGTAGATGAAGAGAGAAAACTCTAAAAAAAAAAATGGTACACCCCCTTTTCATGTTTCTTGTGCTTTTTGCAACACTTCATTTGAATAGCTTGGTATAATCCCTGCTTCTGTAAGCTGGGAAGATCGTTGAGTTTTAAGTTAAGTTTTAATAATCTGGAATTAGCTGTCTACATAAACCAAACTTTTTTTTATACATATATTTTTTTTTTTGTGAAAAGAGAAAACGAGCGTGTGACATAAAAAAGTATAAAAGAGAGTGGGTCTATATAGGGTACAGTTCTTTCAACAATAAAATTCATTCCTTAATTTGAATAATGTATATTATTTTAAAAGTGAATACAGTCAATTTAGTGAGATATTTAGCTTTGTTAATCTTCATTTGTCTTCTTGACATTTGAAAAAACAATATGAACAGAATACTAGATTTACGCTCATCTAAGTTTGAATGTAGTTCCTTCATATACACATATGTTACAAGTACTTTATATACGTAAACTAAATAGAGTCAGATGGTATTAGGAATGGCCTAATCTGACATCTAGAAAAGATAAAAGATCTATTGATGCTTCAATTTAATGTTACAGTAACTGTAATATTTACTTTTGGATACTTATAAAACAAAAATTATGAAATAGCAAAATATTAATGACTTTATATGCGCAAGATTTATTAGGGTTTTTAAAAGAACAACAACTTATATAAAATAGTGACCAAAACTTGATTTATACGAAAGCCAAAAAAACAAGAGACGTGGTCACGTGACAATTTCTAAATCAATCACCATAATTCAGAGAATTCCACTCGATGCGTGTTGAAAAAAGCATTTTGGATTTGTAAACTTTGCACCACACCACGCCAATATCCTTGTAAAAGCCTATCAAAACAAGGATATAATTAGTTCTTTACAAAAATATATTTTACACAAACCATTGGTTTGCTACCATCTAAAATATTTTCAATTTGGGGAGAAGTGAGTGGATTATCACTGACAACGGATGATAGCCATTAGCAGGATATTCATTTAAATATAATAGAAGAACATCATGATTTTTTTTAAAAAAATTAACTCACGTAAATCCAAACAACCATATTTAAACAAATATTGTTTCATCCACTTGAGGTGGGAGTGTAGGGAACGCGAGAAAGATCGGTGGTTTCGCAGTTCTTATGTCAAAAATTTATTTTTTTTTGGTCAAAAGAAATAAAATATTTCTCCTTTATGAAACAGAGGGTTTAATTTTCTTCACATGATTACCTCAACTGCTCTTAAATATCTGTCAAGGATGTCCTGGAATTTAATGATAACTTTTTCTCTTCGTTTGAAAAGTTTCTCATCTAGGCCTAATGTTGCTGTTATCATCAACTGTAAATATCACCATGTGAAGAAAATTAATCTCTATGTTTCTACAGGAGCAATATAATTTATTTGGGCCAAAAGAAGTTTTTATATAAAGACTTCAAAAAAACTTACCTATTATCGCGACAAAACAAGGTGGCAATCCGGTCCTACTTGTTGACTTATAAAAGTATAGAAATCAACATACATACCATATTTGTGGTCTTGCAAATTGGTTTAGCAGTTGAAGCAAATTATGTTTTTTTTTTACCCTAGGCAACATTGTGAATAAAGTCTCTTTTGATTTTATTAAACTAAATGTTTGACAAGCGATTAGATATGATTGTTAAACTTGAGTAATTTGGGTTTTATTTAACTGTCACTTGGTATTATTATTTTATTAAAATAATATACTATACTCTTTGATAAACAATTTATATGATTTTCATAGTTTTTGAAAAATGTATTCAATATGATAGGAAAAGTTTGATATTTTCAACCCATTGTTCTTTCACGATAAAAAAAATCACTAAAAATAGACCTGTACAAAAATCCTATATTCTGTCTTCCATCCCATTTTTCTTTTTAAAGAACTCAGCCATGGTATCTTAAGTTTCAGCTTCCGTCCAAAAAACTTTCTTATGTTTTTTTTTTGTCTTCTTCCTCAGGGTGGTAAGAGAAGAAGAAGAAAGGGATTGTGGATTCTAGCTGGAGATGGTTACCGGAATGGATCGTGGGGGGAGGAGAGGGGGTTTGGAGTACAGAGAGAAAGAAGGAAGAGGATACTTAGGTACGTGTCTCGCTTCTTGAACGTCTGTTTGACTCCCTCATGACTGGTAATAAAGGGACGACCACTGCACATCTGCGCTAGGCCAGCCAGGGCACAACTGACACAGTCAAACCACCGTAACTACCAATAGGTCTTTTTGTTATTCATATTATATCTCAGGATAGAGGGTTTCATTCATTGCGAGGATATTTAAATATTTGCAACAGTGTATCATATTCTCTTTTGGTTAAGCCTATCGTGACAATTTCCGTTAGTGATATTTGCCATTATTTTCTAACCCGCACGGGTGTACACGCAGACTAATTGTCAAGATAATATGGTCTGGTTTTCCAAAAATGGTGACGGTCGTTTTTGAAACCAACATCCTCTTTTTTTTGCGTTAATTATTCCCCAATTTCTCTCTATCTTCAAAAACGAGGTTATATTTCCTTTAAATCTTACCTTATTCATACCTATACCATTGGAGTATTTAGGTTATTTTATCCGGGAGAGACAATATGGCATTAATATTATTATTATTACTTTTAGCACCGCGTCTTACTACCCGTTCGGGTTGTACGCACTTACGCTAATGTGTAATGGGAGGGTGATTGTGAGATTAAATGAAGAACATACAGTTTAACGTGGAATCCGAACCACGATGGATGTCTGGCACTCCACACATTCACAAGTTGTGATTAATGCACGGGAGGGGTTTGGCAATCAAATAAATCTGTGCCAGGACCGAGGATTGAAACCCGGACGTCAGAACAGAAGTCTGACACCTTACCCCTAGACCACCAGGTCATCCTTCCAGATAATAACTTTGTGCAGAAAGAAGGAATGCATCTCGACAAACTTCTTGTGCGGATATATTTTTCGACTTATCCACTGAGCTCCCGATGTAGTTTTCCATAGTAAAGTTGGTTTTACCCATAATATTATGGTGTTCCTTCTGATTTTAGATGTTCAACTACACAATATACTATTAATTGTAATATTATTATCGTTTTCTTATGTTATTATTATTATTATTATTATTATTATTATTATTATTATTATTATTATTATTATTATTATTATTATTAATATCTTTAACTCCTGATGTGTCACTACTGCTGCTATTCCTTATTGAAGATTTTGTGATAGGTTCATTTCAGGTGTAAACATTCCTCAGTACACCCACCACCTCGACTGGGTTTAAACCAACAAATCTCAGGTATAATGTTGAGAACTTTACCCCGAGACCACAGAGTTAACTAGTTATGGAATAAAATAAAAATTCTCACCTCGTCTAACT
The DNA here is from genome assembly GCA_033556935.1 of Timema podura. Classification (NCBI taxonomy): domain Eukaryota; kingdom Metazoa; phylum Arthropoda; class Insecta; order Phasmatodea; family Timematidae; genus Timema; species Timema podura. The sequence continues at coordinate 41,413,323 of JAVRXN010000012.1, forward strand.
TGAAAGTTATTAAGTTGACCTTACTTATTTTCACTATGATGTAGATTATATGATTGGGTCATAGGTGAGCACGTGAGCTGTAGCCTGAAAAGTGGCAAGCTTACCTGGTTTGATTCCACTATGGTGAAGATTATTATGAGGTAGGGCCATAATGTAATGAGTCAATGTAAGCGTGTTAGCTTTCATTGTAGAATAAGTGAACACTAAATATGCTTTCATGAAAATGTGTCACGTGTCCACACATCAACAAAACTGAAAGCTGAAAGGGTTCTTGAAACTATTAAATTTGACATAAAGGATATTAAGTGAGTAATATAAAGGTGGAGGAAGAGTTAGAAAATTTAGAGAAGGTGCATCCTCAAAGTTAAGTAAAAATTAAAAAAACTGCTATAACTCATAAGTTTAAAACCACTCATAGTGCACCCGACCGGATTTTAAACCGTTTTAATGATACGTGTTGACATGTGAGTCTAGCACCTTAAGCTATATGACCACTGGGAAGATATGAGAGATTGGTAATATCTTTTCACTTGTCATAATAGCTTTGACTTCTTATCGGATTGAGACTAAATGGAATATGGTAACAAGAAATATCGGTGTGTTTACTAAACTGTCATTTTAACTAATAGGCACACATTCTTAAAATATCTCCTCTAATCAATAGTGTGTCTTTATTAAACACTTAAACCATATTAATTCTCCTTTATTTTCTCTAAATCAGGCGACAGCAAAAAAAATATCTATTTTTGTAGTGAGGGCTACTTGTGTCATTATATGTAGTTTTTAATTAATAAAAGGAAGTTCATTTATTGATTTAATAATTATGTCATAGTAAAACACTTTTTGCTCAAGATATTCAAATTAATAGAAGCTTTCCTAATTTAAATGAATACATTATTTTATAAGGTTATGATGAATGAAAGTCTTGTCATTGGCTAAAATAAATTTTAAAATTCACTAGTACATAGGTAGTTCGAGAAATTATCTGAATATTTAAACATATTATGTAAGACAAATAATTAATATAAATATATAAGAAGATAATGAACATTTGAAATTATTTTAGGTACCGTTAATCAATATCCACGGTAGGTACAGAACTATTTAATAATTAATGTGTGTTTGAAAAATATTTCATATATTTTTAGGTCAAATAGCTAATTTATTGCAAATGAATTGGTTCCAGGCAGAACTTCATTTCATTTTAGGAAAACAAAACAAAACAAAACAATACCACGGCAATTTTGTCAACAAGATAATTAGTATAAAACTGCAAAAAAAATGTATAACGACTACCTGAAAACACACATTATTTTTCATACACACAAAGTTGTTTGGCTAGCGAGAATTAATAAAACAAATTAAATTACAATTAACAACAACATAAAAAAATACACACGGGGCATTTATTGCCACTCCTCCATTAAAATTATCTTTACTCTTTATTCATAATCATAGCTCTTTGAAATAAATATGTTGGTGTAGGCCTATACTTTTCTTAATATTAGTGGTAGAATACATCACCATGAAAGAATCATTAAGTATGATCCTAAATATTTTGTAATGGTACGAGTATATTTTAGAAAATACATTCCTCCCTTGGCTAGAACAACTAATATAATTCCCATTCTTACAATAGTACTATATGGTCTAGCTATGGTACAAGAATGCCTACATCTATTGTTGGCAGTCAAATTAATCCGTTGACTAATAGAATTTTTGATTCTTTTAGAGAAAACTTTGGAGAAAACATTATTCGCTAAACAGGTATAATCTACCTGTTTATAAGAGCTACAGAATGAAGGTTGTGGTCCCATCCTCTATAGAATATAATGCGAAGGACGTATTATTGGTGTATGAACTAACATATTCAATAACCCTTTTATAAAAAGTTAATTAATAAGACCAAGATTAGTGTCTTTATCTAATATGTATTCTAAAAGTAAAATTTCACTTTGAATTTAGTTATAAACTATAAATATGTATCTTCTATCATAAATTAAACATCATAAGATCTGCACTTCCCCCATTTTATTTACATTTATTACAATGAGATGCTTTAGCTTATTATGTATTTATTTAATTGACTTTAACCATTAAAAGTTATTTTATTTATTTAATTGAATTATCATACATAATATTTTCTGGTGCTAAGGAATGATTCCATACAACTGACAGACGTCCTCAACGTCAAGGTACGGTAATTTTTTTTTTTAACCTTTAGAACATTATTTCTTAAGGCAACTTATTATGTCTTTACAATATTTTTTTTTGTAATTTGTTCATATATTACACAATCATTTTTTTCAAATTTTCATCAGATTCACAAATAATGATATCTGATTAACCTTGTAACTAATATTTTATAGACTGGTTGTGCAAGTGAATGCACCACCTGATTATAGTTTTAGGCTCTAATCCTTATAAATATTGTTTATCTTTTAGTTTTTATTCTTAAACAGTTCATATTTATTTCTTATATTACGGTTTTTGGATTGACGTCTTATAAATATAACGTCGTATAAATAAACCTTTGGAAGTTTGTAAATTTTTATTTCTGTATCACATCTTACTATTTACTTTTAGACATTAGTAGATACAAAAGTTTACCTACCTAGGTTTTTAATAAAACATTTTTTTATCAGCCAAAAAAAACCATATGATATATTGTGTTCGCCACTGTATTCGATTATTTTGTTTTTAGGTTTAAAAACGTAGCATAATATCTTCTAAAATATAAATGATCTGGACAATATAAGGTCCTATTTATCTATAGAATTGTAACTTGAATGTTCATTTCCGCAATTACCAAAAGTTCAACACTTATACCTATTCTATACAGTCCACCTCATTACAGGCTATCTCTTTAAGTTCAATTCTTATGTTACCCTCCCATATGCGTCTAGGTCTTCCCAATGGGCTCTTCCCATCAGGTTTGCCAGTCAATACCCTGAACACGTTTCTTGATTCTTTATTCACACTTCATGTCCTGCCTACCGTACCTGACTATCCTAACAATGTATTGTCATTAATACAGGGTAAATAACTCATCACACATACCCTCCTCCACCCCTCATCATCGGAAGTATTATAAAATATTATAAATCATAAAAGTAGAAAGATCCAATGATGTCTCAGAGAATGTGTTTAGATAGGTAAGTAGTGTAAAAGAGATAATGGTAACAATCTACCAATAAAGTTAGTCTTAAATAACTATCAAGTTATTAAGTTTATTGATCTTGTAAATCAAGCACTCTGAGTAAGAGCAGAGGAATTTTTTTCTTTATAAACGATCAAATCCAGATTTCCATTTTAAATAAATACCATGCGTATAACCCGAACGGATAGTAAGACGCGGTGCTAATAACAATAATAATAATAAAATAAATGCCAACACTAGTTTTTAGGTAGAATCTTAACAAATAAAGATGGTGTTGAACCGTAAGGCAATCAAAATACATCTTTTAAACGAAATATTAGGCACAAATAAATTTTTAGTAAAAAAAAAAGAATCTATATCAGTAAGAATGAGGAAGACATTTCCGAGATATGATGAATGTCTAGTCAGATGGAGCATCAGATCAACAGATGTATTTTAAGTTTTATATTAATAATATAAATAAGTATATAACATTTAAAACTATGAAAACCTATACTTCATAATTCCATAGGTATTTACATGATTGATCTTAATCACCTACAATGCCATAAATAATGTGGCTTAAATGTATAATCAATGTAATTTTAACTTCGTCATGTAGTCTAAATCTTGACTAGATAGGAATTAAGGCCATCTTCTGTATCTTTCTCAGCATGTCGCTCACAGATTCAAGCCAATCTCGCATTCTAGTAGAAAGAAAAGCGATACTCGCGACGGAAGGAGACATAATCTTCATTTCGCTTTTTCTCCAAGAAAATACTTACATTCACTTAAGGGACACGAATATCAAGGTAATCCACTCAATTGCTGCGGGCAGTTCAATTTTACAACATGAGAAAATTCTCGAGTATCTGGAAGAAAAGTATTGAGTGGTAAGTATTTTTAAATGAAAATCAAGATACATTGAGGATACAGAATGAAAATATGGTCAAATTCATCAAATATTTATTACATTAAATATATTAAATATATAACCAAAAGTACCTTAAAAGATAGTTGTCACAATCATAATTTTTTTAATCTTAAGTAATAAGCATGATATATATCATCATATATAGAAAAAGACCTGAGCTAATTTTATAACATGTCTGTATACTGATTTAAGGGTCCCAGGTTTGATTCCCAGCATGGCCGAAAATGTATAATTTGTGAAATGTGGGTTTATCCTTTAATAGTGATAAATTAACGGTCGGGGACTGGATGTTGTGACTGTTCTAGTGTTAAGTTATATTATAAGGCATATTAAGCCACGACAGGCCTAGCCAGCCAGTAGTGGAGAATATATGGCTTGAATAAAATATGACCCAGGCCACAGGCGGAAAATAGTAAAAGATATAAAGTATATATAAAGAGATGATTATTTATATATATTATTAGCACCTTATATTGAAAACCTTTCTGGTTATACAGTAATTACTATACTAATTACTCTAATGTGTTAAGGTTGAAGAAGTTTTAATTAAGAGGAAGTGTACTCACATTTGTGTGGAGTGAGTGTGGAAAACTATCTATGAAAAGCCACCCTGAGTACATCCAACTGGGATCGAACCCGAATCTCCCCAGCACCAGCAGCCAGTCTATTGCGAGAGTAGCGCCTTAGACTATATGGTCACCAAAGCGGGTATATATATATTTATTTAAATATTAAAATCTTTTATAATTATGATAACAATTCTATTTAGCACCGTGTCTTACTAATAGGTATTTTAGAGCTGAGGAAGCTTGAATTAAGAGGAAATGTACCTATATTTGTGTGTAGATAAAGTGAGAAACATTTATAAAAAAAACCTTCAGTACAACCGAACGGGATTCGAACTTCAATCTCCCCATCACCAGCAAACTAATCTATTTTGAGAGTGACGTGTTAGAATATGTGACCAACGAAACGATTCATAGCATATTATTTTCTATTATTTAGTTATTGAATAATTATTTTTTATTATTTAGTTATCAAACTAATTATTTTTTATTTTTTAGTTTTAAATAATTATTATAAAGTATTTTATTTATGGTTTATTTATATTACTTGTTAATAAAACTATTTTAAACATATTAGTTGATGAGTCTAATTCTGTATTCATTTTTAAAACATACCAACCAAAATTAATACTTCGTTTATGAAAATTAAGATTAGTTACCTAAAGACCACTCACCATGACGTAATCGTCGATATAAGATGAACATATATAAGCGCTGAAAACGTTACTAATTAAAAAACAACAACTAGAATATGTGAAACCAAGAATGGCTACACCTTTTTAACAGTCATTTTGCATTTATTGATGATTTAATTTTAAAGTCTGGTTATAATAATATAAATTCCAATTTGATATATGTATGTTATACTATTATGAAAATATTGTATCAATGTTCACTTTAAAATAAAATAATATTATTTTTCAGGTGGCATAGTATGAAAATAAAAGATAGACCCCAGTTTGTAGATTCAGAGCTCTATTAAATAAAACAACATTTTTGGGTGAATCAATAATTATTCCCGAGATAAATATGAAAACAAGATGCCACCTGAGTTTAATTTATAATATGAAATGAAATGTTTTGAATATTTGTTATAGTTTGATAAGCTTCAAACTGAACTAAATAACTAAACATTCAAAGGGTTACAGAACTATAAAATTACAAACACTAATAGAGAAAGAATCTTTTTACACTTAATAGTGTTTTTATTTGCGATTACCATGAAACTATTTTACTACCCACAGGAATATCAAAGTTAAACTAAAGTTTTATTTTCTTTTTCTTTTTGATTTTTACAGATAATCCATCGTAAATTCCAACGTCAACTCGAAGCAGAGAAGATCAACTTTTATGGGTGAACGTTTGTTCGCAATATCGCTTTGAAGTTGATGGAACATTGGCGTGGTTTTACCTCTGGGTCTTGATGGGTGGGAGCTAGAATTTTCTATGTTTAGTTTGGTACTATGTGATAGTGAATAGCTGCCTTCAGGAGAGTGACGTCACACTGTGGACGTGGAGTGAACGTTGATATGCGATGAAACAATTGACAAATGTATCAATTAGTTGAAAAAGAATATCTGGTGACGGAAATTAAACACAAGACCTTTAGCTGAGCACACAAATACTTTATAACAAAGGTTTATAGGACTTAACCCAATCCTTAGAAGTTATTCTTCAGTTTTAGTTTAGGGCATAATCAATTATAAACCTGTAGAGTTTTTTTAGCGCTGTGTGTTATGTTCAGGCTATACAAATATGTAGCTACTTTTTACTCTAATGAATTAGGGATAAGTAAGGTCTAATTTAAAGGATGTGTACCCTCATTTGAATGGAGGAAGCATGGAAAACCACTTTTGAAAACAACCTTAAGAGCGTATAACTCGAACGGGTAGTAAGACGCAGTGCCAAATTAAAAAACCTTTAGTACACCCAACCGGGACTTGAACCCCAATCTTTCTTTTACCAGCCATCTAGTCTAACTTGAGAATGATGCCTCAGATCATGCGGCCACCGAAGCAAGTGACGTGTATAGTTCATCGACTACCAGTGGCTTGGTTGTCGGCTTTATGTTCTCACTCGGACGGTATTCAATTTTACCCTTTATTTACCCAGAAAGGTAGCAAGCTTACCTTTCTTTGTTACACGATGGTTCAGTTTATAAGATAGGAATCAAATAGCCGAAGCTATTATTTATGCTTTTTAGTGAGAGATTCTGTATCTGGATATCATATTCTGAAACTTGAAAAATGACCCCTGGAAACGGGAATCGAACCCGGGACCTTTGGCTTAATACGCTCTAACCACGTCCATCATCGACTCTGCCTTAAAATATTAGTGATGAATGACCCTGGGCACGGGACGATTCCTGAATAGCTCGGTGGTTAGAGCATTGTCGTACTAAGCCAAAGGTCCTGGGTTCAATTCTCGTTTCCAGGTGTCTTTTTCAATTTTTAGAATATTAATAAGATTGGGTCATGGTGTAGCGACCAAACTACTAAACTCCAGGTTAAAAGGTCTGTACATGTTTAGCGAGCTACATTAAAATAAAATGGTACTAGGCTAAAGGGACACTTCTCACTGACGCCATATTTCAATTAGTTGGAAAATAACACCTCGACACGGGGCTATAGCCCAAGACCTCGGTTACCGCCAAACACAAATTTTTAAGATTAGTCATGTGATATACTTTAAATGATAATAAGGCTTATATTATAAATAACAAAAATAATAATATATTAAATATTCAATTGTGAAAGGCTCATATGAATGTCTTGTTCTAAGCCTACTAAATTTCAGCCCCATACATTAACTACTTTACATTAACAATAATTGTATGCATAGTACATAAAATAACAAGTTTGACCCTTGAACTACATATAAAATTTTGAAATAATAATAATTGAATCACTATTTATACCTTATAATTATACACTTGTTATATTGTGTTATACCATTTGTATTGGAAGGCTGCTCAAGCTATAATCCGTATTTTTGAAGTTTTTTTAAATATAAATAACTGTTTTAGACAATGAAAATAAAATAAATAAATTACATTTAATTTTCTAAAATAGTTTACATATGCGTATCATGGGATTTTAACATAACTTATCTACATTAATTAATGTACAGTTCAAACTGTATGTCTAAAATAAAACTGAATGTTTCTACTGAAATAACAATTTGATTTAATTTTATTTAACAAAGTGCTCTTCCTCATAAACTGCAAAAAATAATGACATCAAGTATTTATCCCTTCCATACTACCCTGTCACCATGACAAAACTATCTTTAATCGCTCTATTTGCGTAGTGTTAAAATAGGTTAAATTGAAGCAAAGATTAATAATAATATTTATCACCGCGTCTTACTACACGTTCGGGTTTATACGCTTAAATACTAATTACGCTAATTGACTAGGAATTGGTAGGGTTGAATTTAGAGGAAGTGAATCCCATTTGCGTAGAGGGAGAGTGGAAAACCATTTAGGAAAAACCACCCCCAGTTCACCCGACCGAGATTCGAACCTCGATCTCCCCGTCCTCGGCGGTCGAGCTCAACACGACTAGCGCGTTAGCCAACTAAGCCACCGAGAGGTGTAAAGATTAATGAATTATATTATTATTATTATATATTATTATTAACACCACGTCTTACTACCCGATCGGGTTGTACGCACTTACGCTAATGTGCAATGGTAGGGTGATTGTGAGATGAAATGGAGGACCTACAGTTTAACGTGGAATCCGAACCACGGTGGAGGCCTGGCATTCCAAGCAATCACAAGTTGTGATTAATACACGTCTTGTCTGAGGTGAAGAAAGGGTTTGGCAATCAGATAAATCTGTGCCGGGACCGAGGATTGAGCCCCGGACCCCCAACACAGAAGTCTGACACCTTACCCCAGACCATCAGGTCAACCTATTAATTAATATAAATGGGGGCTCAAATTAAAAAATACTAAATTATTAAACAATAAGTTCTTATTTACAAAGACAAAGCTATCAGATTGTACGATGGTATAAGATCGCATTTATATTTTAAGATGCACCAAAATAACAGCTTATGATGAATTTATTTTATTACTAGGTGTTCTGTCTTATGACATGCCCATTCCTTTTTTCAGTTAACTTATACCACCAATTCGTCCTGTACTCCGCCTCCTCCTTCAGCCTTCGGGATTGTCTTCTTCCTTTGAATTCATCCAATATTTGATGAATTTACGTAAATAAAAAGTGGCTTAGGCATCTCTATACCTTTGCTTATTAAAAAATTAAACTTAAACAGTAAATTTATATTTATATGTCTTTTATGCTATATTTTACAGTACCCTAACTTGTTATCACGTGGTCCAAGATATCTGGCTCACTATATTCTACTATGGAAGCCATAAGTGTAAGTCCTGATAAGCGTTGCTCAAGACAAAGTTAACAGATTTCAAAAAAGAGCTACTGGCACATACAAAAAAAGTCTTTTTTTGTAAAAAAATAAATAGCTATATTCTATATTTCTGGAGACTTAAAATCTCGGCTGATTAACTATGGGTGTTTCTCATCCTAAAATTAAGGCTTAATTCTTGAATTCATCTCTAATTTATTACTACTGCACTATTTCAAATAAACCACCCTTTACCATGCCCTTTAATAAAGGATAAATCTTGAATAAGCTAGACGTAATAGTTATTATTCTTTTCACACATATGCTTTACTGAATTTCTGATTTTAATAAGGCTTACAAACGTGCGTCATACCATAATTTCAAACATATAAATCATACAGCCCTCTCTCTTGTACAGAATATATCTTCTTCTAAGTTGGATGTGTGGATTACCCTACAATGTTGATAACAAAGCTTAATTTGAAAATGAGATTAATTCTGTATTATACTAATGAACAATTTCGATCTCTTCATTAGACTCCATGCAGATTTAAGGCTACAACAAAAACTACCACGGGCGTAAAGCTTAAACGTGATGGTACTGGAGCAATTTCATGGATCTATATGTAGATTAGAGGTTTGTAGAACTTTCCATTGAACGAAGTGTGCTTCACGTAAAATGTGTATCCTGTGGTCTGGAAGCCACTAGAAGAGACTTTTTTTAGAGTGTAGTGGGCGTCGTGATAACTTGAAAGTTACCTAATACAAGATACATGAGGTTGGAAGTGTGATAAAGAAGATGATCTTCATTTGAGTGCATTCAAAACTAGAAAATCAAATATAAAATCATCTTTTTGTTTTAAATTTTGTCTGGAGCCTAAACTAAGTTAATAGTGTGTCCACCTACTCATCCAATGGTCCCGGGATCAATTATATACAAGGCTATTATAATGTTGGGAGCCAAAAACTTTATTTTTTTCAATTTCCTTATACATTTGTCCTGACATCTTATTTTACTATAAATCAGGACTTATTTTGCTCTGTTCATATTACAATATGCCTTATATATAGTTAATCTAAAATATGAACAAAGTTTGTAATATGAACAGAGTAAAATAAGTCCTGATTTATAGTAAAATATGATGTCAGGAAAAATGTATAAGGAAATTAAAAAAAAAAAATGATCCAACAACATGTAGAACATAGTGTAGACTAAAAATTAAGAGTGTGCAGCAACAGAAGTGCATAGCTGAAACTAGGAACTGTTGCAACTTAGGACGGCCACTAGTTACGATTACATTCTAATCTTGAGACAATGGCTTCTGTACCGATCATGTAAATTCCAGTTAGGGATGAACGGCCGGTTCATTACCCGGAGTACATACAGGTACAAACTGACTGACTAGCAGCATACGTTTTATCTGGTGATTCATCAAAGGATGTTGTCAATATTAAGAACTCTGCATGGTTTAAGAATATAATAGAGTTAGGGTAGTTTACTCATAGACAGTTATCATGTATCAGATATTATCTTTTGTAAATAGTGGTGTATTTTATATTCCATAATATAATTAAATTAGCTATAAAATATATAACATTCTTCGTATTATTTAAATATGTGCTTGCGCCCCCATCCTCTATGAACTGGCGACTGGGCATAACAATTAGATAAAATTAGATTTTCCATCTTCCCTGTAATATATTTTGATTAGGCGCATGGGTGTTGTGTTTTTTTAAACTTAAGTTAATTTATAAGTCATGTGTTGATATAGTTAGTCAATTCATTAATGGAATACTATTCTCTAAATTAAAAAAAAAATCTCCTTTCATGTCCATATCGCTTATGGTTAATATCATCAGCCTAGGTTACACGTTTATTTACATTAATTGAGTAGGGATGAATGAGTTAGAATTTGTAGGAAGTTTAGGAATATTTGTGTGGAAGAAAGGGGGTAGAACATTTAAAACAAAACACCTCACAGCAAATTAGAGAGTTTCCAACATGAACATTTCTTTTTGTGTGTCCTTCGGTGTGGGTAAAATTTATAAATTAAAATGATAGAATGGTAATGGTGAATTATAACTAGATACACTATAGTTTTCTCCATTGAGAAGAACGTGATTATTTTATTAACGAGAGTGTATCCAATTTCCACTTTAAAAATACATTTATATTATTAACTATTATTAAATAGCAGAGCTATTTAACATCCATACAGCTCCAGAATACAAAGGCTCTCCTAGCAATAGATACGAGCTGTAATAAAATATACTATTTTTTCAATATTTTCAGAACATTAAATTTGGTCAAATAACTTTTTATACATACATATATTTAATGTTAAGTACCACAGAAGTAAGGTAAGTTGGCCATTGAAAGGTTACGCCTTTCCTTCAGCCAGTGATACAATTATAAATATAATATCCCCCTACGCAGATGCGTATACAATTACGCATCTGCTTAGAAGGAGATTTTAGAGATATAATGGGGAGATTGAGGCTAGAATCTCAGTTGGGTGTAATGAGGGTGGTTCTACCAAAATGGTTTTCTACTCTCCTCTACGCAAATGTATGTACCCTTTCTCTAAATATAACAATACAAATCCCTAAAATCTCTGACGTAATTATATATAAGCGTAGAATACGTTGGTATATTAAGACGTGGTTGCAAAATAATATATGTATATTATATGTTAATATGTTACCAACAATGCTTCTGATTTAATTTTTTATTATGTTGGTGATATTATCTCATTTTTTAAATTCACTTTGATTTGGAATACTACTCTTATTTTATTTTAAACTGCTATTTACTGGTATCTATAGATTTTAAGACAATTCAATTCGTTTGCTCACGATATTACTAAATATCCGACACGATCTAGTGACGGATACATTAACTATTACATACAACAGTTTCGAAACAGTTCCAAAAGACAACTCTGGAGCAGCACTTTTCTCTACTACCTATTTTAAAGCTTCTACCAGATTATTTCAGAGACACAGCGTCAGAGGCAGCACAAGGAGTTATTTCAAGCAAACCTTCCTCGTTGTTATCAACCCCTAATACAGGACATTCAGGTACCACGCCCTACTCAAGGACGCCCGCCTAGCGACGCTAGTGAAAGGACGCCACCGCCAGGCTAACAACATTGATCGATGATGCGCCACATCAGAATGCGGATGACTCAAATTTGTCCAAACAATAAAAACAAGTGCGTTCTGAAGAGCAGTTTTATTCAATTTAGTATATAATTAAATTTAATGTAGTTTAATTAACTACGGTAAATGTCGTATATTTTACATGGTTTTTTTTTTTTTAGCACAGCTTCTTACTAACAGTTCGGGTTATACATTTATGTACTAATCTCGCTTACGGCTTTAAGTAGGAGGGAGGTTATATCTAGAGCAAGTGTACATGCATTTGAGTGAAGGAGAAATTTTAAAACAATTTGTAAAAACCATCCTGATTACATCCAACTGAAATTTGAAACTCAATCTCCTTGTCATCTTAGTCTAGTATTTATAAGAGTGACGCCTTCGACCATACGACCATTGAAGCGAGTATTTTACATATTTAATTTTCATACTGTAAAGTATCACTACTAAAATAATATATATGATTTAAATGTAATTTTTTAATTTCAAAAATATAAATTTTAGCCATGAATAATTAATTATTCCTTAAATTGCGGTAATTACTAAAAATAAAATTTCTTAAAAACTGCGATATTAACTAAAACAATGGGTATTTAAGCTTTAGAATAAAAAAATCCTAAGCCACATTTAATTTCAATTTGTGTCCATAAAATTATTTATCTTAATCCATTATTAATATAGTTAGATTAACCCCTTTAGTATGTTATAGTTTTATTCTACCATTTTAATTATTTTACTTTCCTATACTTACTATTTTTATTTAGTTAAAAAGAAAAATCTACATACTATGATATGCACACATTTACTGAGAGTGGGATTTTTGGCATCTAGTTATATTTTTTTGCACGTATGTAAAGATGGTTTAATATTGTTCGGTTCGGATTAGATATTTAAGAGTATGTGTATCACTTCTCTGCACGATATTAATCTAGCAAAAAAACAAAAACGAATGTTTATCCAGATAAAATCAATTTATACTTGGGTCCCACCATGGTGTAAATCATCGAGGTAGATGCTCTCTTTCAGCGAAATAGGAGTAGAGCTACAAAAAAAAAAAAAGCTACAAAGAATAGAGGATTTGCTAAATATAGTTTGTTAAGATTTAAGTAAAATTCCGTAAATTTTTAGAGGATAAGGTATAAATAATATTTCTTAAGCCGTATGTTTTCAAATGTAGTTCGACTGTAGTTGGAAATATATATAACTTTAAAAAAAACATTTTAATGGTTATTAAGAACGATTAAGATTATTAGTAATAGAATTTAATTTTTGATAAAGTTGAGAATTGTGTTAATTTAGCACGAAAAAATATGGATATATATATATGATGTAATGTAACAAAAATATAGGCATTATACTTTGAATTATGAATGAAAAAGTTTTTGGTAAAAATTGTGTACTTTTGAGTCAATTTTCATTAAAACACTGATATGATAAGATGATTCAAACATGCATGTGTTACTTGTCTTGTGTTGTATAAGGAACTAAACAGAATTATTTATAAAATATTTTTTTTTATAAAAAAATGAAAAAGATACGTAAAAATTGAATTCTTTCCTTGACTGAGTCTCCTGTTCCTTGGATTTTGCTGCAATCCCTGCAACGTATTTGAGCTTCTACATGTTTCGATGCTACAACGGCATCTTCAAAGTCAGAGTTAAAAGATGTGTGGTTGAGTGTTCTAAGTGGTTTGAGAGAGGATGATAAAAGTAGAATTTTAGAGGAAAAGTACCAGTATTTGCGAGTAGGCAAAGCAAGAAACCCTATAATAAAAACACACACTCGACCAGGATACAGACCACAATTTCTATATCTTCAGAAATCCATTAAAACTTTAGAATGACGCGTAGGGATATTAGTCTACCGATGAGGGTCTGAGCTATGTTGAAACAGCTTGTACGTATTTATGGTGTTCATTTAACTGGAAGAAATACACCACTTGGAAAAACAGAACTCGTACTACTGTCATGTTCAAGCCAACTGTATCGGATTAGTGGGACCTTTCTTACCACTCCGTGCATCACCATCATGAGAGATGTGTGGGTTAGATATTACTGCTGTCAGTACTTCACATGTGTGTCAATGAAGACAAAACAACACTTAGTATAATCGTTCTCTCAGAAACACTCACACGATTCTGTCATCTAAACTACTAGAGATCGCATCAAGTAACATTCATCGCATTTATTCTTGAAATCAGGTAAGTCAAAGTCCAGTTTTTCATAGAAAGGCCCATTTAAAAAATAGAAAAATATTTGAAAGCAGCCTTATATTCATATTATTTAATTGTATTAGAGATATTTAGGAAAATAAATGTAGGGTGTTTGATAACAAGATGCTCAGGAAGAAATCCGGTCCAAAAGAGATGATGTTACTGAGGAGTGAGAGAGTTTACATAATGATGAGTTACATACCCTGTACTCATCACAAGACAGTTTTAGGATAATAAATTCTCGTAGATTATGGGGGCAGCACATGCAGTGTGAATGGGGGAATCTAGAGCTTTATTCAGGGTATTGAATGGCAAACAAAATTGAAAGAGACCATTGGGAAGACCTAGACGCAGATGGAAGGATAGCACTAGACTATACCTGAAATAAATAGGGTGTAATGAGGGGGTTGGATAGAAGAACTATCTCAAGATAGGGATGGGTGAAATGAGGTGGGCTGAATATAACTAGCTCACGGTAGGGATAAGGTCTAATGAGTGGACTGGGTAACACTAGCTCAAGATAGGAATAAGGTATAATGAGGTGGACTGAATCGAGCTAGCTCAAGATAGGGATAAGTTGTAATGAGGGGGACTAAATAGAACTATCTTATAATAGGGATAGGGTGTAATGAGGTGGACTTAAAAGAACTTGCTCAAGATCGGAATGGGCTGTAATGAGGCGGACTGAATAGAGCTAACTCAAGAGGATAGGTGGCGTACTTTTGTAAGGGCGTCAATTAACTTTCGAGTTCCTAATACCAAAGCGTAAGTAAGAATTTGTGTTATTTTATAGGTGTTGATAATATCTATCAAAAGTGGCAACTTCAAACCACATGACTTGATGTATGAATACGTGAAAGTAGCTCCACTTGCTTTTTTAGCTGTAAGCCTTTACTATAAAAATTACTAACCTTTGGAGAATGTCGCTAAAAATAACATGAGAACTGGTGTCATTGCATTTTAGAAACTTTCTATAAGGTTTTAAATAATGATTAAAAACCAATACTTTAATAAACAATATTATTTTTGTAGTAATTTTATTTAAAAAATATTTGAATAATCTTGTATTTTTTAAATTTCACAAAAAAAAATGAAAATTACAATAGTGCTAAACGATTACAAAAAACAGTTTATTATTAGAAGAAATTGAACAAAATATTTTAAGGCATTTTGATATTTTATTGTATTAAAGAATTACTGACTAATTACTTACCTCTACACTATCACTGTATTATTTTATTTTAAACATACGGCAGCAATGATCTAGACGTATGACATCACGACTGGCGTAATTGCTTATTCACAACATTCTTGCATGGTGCCAGTTAAAACTTCAAAGCCTCGGAAAATAAACATTTCTTTGAATTTTTGATGGCAATATACTACGCATCAATGAACTAATTGAGAAATTCTTGGAAGCGATCCGACCTAATTATCTTTAGTTAAAAAAATAAATCCAGCTGTTACAAAAATGCAACAGCTCCACTCACATAAGGTTAAATTTGATGATTATGTATTTATGTGTAAATTAAATGTAAACTAAATATTGGTTGAAAACCTATAATTAAAGGAAGTTTTGAAATTTACTTATTTTCTTGTGACTCCTCAGAGAGATGTGTTGTGATAGTAGAAGAAAAATAATTCGAGAATTTTTTTATTAATGTCAACGATTCCTGACCCCCCCGAAGGCGAAAAAATCGTCTTTTAACTCCGTCTATCTGTATATACTGTATGTTTCTGGGACTTGAGCCAAAATTATTTTATATATTAAACTAAAACGTCGAGGGTTTTCATAGGGTTGCTAAAATAATATTTTGCAAATATTTATCAAACATTTAATTTAAGGGTAGTTTCTTTCATCGGTGGATGGATAAAAAAATCTCAAATTTTGCTTTATCGATTTTGATTAAAATTCGTACCATGCAGTGTTTAACATAGCGAAAGAATGTCTTTGAGGGGAATTTACGTAAGAGAAAGCTTACAATTTTACCCAATCTTAGCAACTTTTTAATATACGAAATATTTTATAAAAATTGCAAAGTTATATTACACTTAAAAGTAAAAACTTGTATACAAAATATTATTTTATTAAATCAATAATTTTATTTTACTCAGACACCTTAGCTCAGTCAGTAACGTGTCTGTATTTTGACCTGAGGGTCACGGGTTCAACTCTTGGCATGGTCGAAGAATTTATCATAGATGAAATTAGGGTTGTCCTTTCACAATAATGAATTAATGGCTGGGGAATGGATGTTGTGCTTGTCCAAGTCTTAAGTTAGATTATAAATCATATGAAGCTACGACAGGCCTAGAAAGCCGGTAGTGGAAATTATATGACAAAAAAAATAGTAAAAAGCAAAAGAGTTAAATTATTTTTTTAATTTAATGGAATAACTTCTATTTTCTTTTGTACTTTCATACATTTGATCAGAGATAACTAAGAAAGCGTTTTATACCACTGTACATTTTTAAAGAGAGAAAAACATACACCTCATTATTTCACTTTTAATTAAAACTATTATTATGATTACAAAATGCAAATACTCCTTTGAAAGAAAGCACAATTAAAACAAAGCCAAAATATACACACATTAATTAAAAACAAAATGTAATATTTTCCATGTCACTCATTATTTGGTCTAAAATTAATTTTTTTATTCAAACACAATTTTAAATTATTTTCTAAAAAACTGTACAAACAACCTCGTCAATACTATTTATGTTCTGTTCATTTCAAAAGAAAAACACCAAATCCTGTTTTTCTTTAATTTGAATAGTCAGATTGTGATAGTCAACATATCCAAAAGGATATTCTAATAAAACAATGCACTGAGCTAGAAATTAATTTTCCACCAGGTATACATTTATAAATCCATTTAGAATTAATATTATTTTTATATAATCATCACCTTTTCTTCATTTTGATTTTACATATTTTTTTGTCTGTACATCTTATATATATTATTACCAGTAATTTTAGTAATTCCTCAAATTAATGTCTACTCATCTTTATAGAAGAAAATTTATAGTGTAAATAAAATGTCTATTTCCATATTAGACTATACGATTTTCTTATAACATTAATTACATTACCGATTATGACCAATCAAGGCAATATGGCCATACCCAAATATTATTTGAAAGTTCTTGATATATTTGTGATTTAGAAGAATTTCAAAAGCTCTTCTTTTTAAAAATGTAAAAGTTTCCTTTCGTGGTCGACTGAAAATGTACGTGAGATCGACTGGTTGATCACGATCTATCAGGTGCTGACCACTTTCTTAAACTCTCCAAATGCTAACAGCACAAAGCTATTAAATTGTGTAATATTTTAAAATAAATTACAATAAGAACTATCTGGTATACTCGTTCTTCAAACGGCGTATCTATAAAGTACATTTGTTATTTTTTTTAAATTTAAATTTAAAATTATCTTTAAATATTAATAATTTATATGTTTAAATTTTGTTACAAAAATCTCTAAGAAGGGTGAATAAAACAAAATATTAAAATAGAGGTATGGCCTGAACATTAAAAGATGAAATATTACTTGAGGATTAAGTTATAACTTTTCTAAAATAATATTTGTACTCTTGCTCGTTAGTACTAGTAAAAAAAAATTGTGACACAGAATAATTAAATGGTTATCAAAGAGTAAAAAAAAAATAGAAAATACATAGTTCTGTAACAGATTACCATTTAGAAAAGGAATTATTAAATGTAAGGGTTTTTCTGGCCTGATTCAATCAAATATTTTGAATCTACCATAAAAAAAATTCGCTTTTTGGAATTTATAGATAACATTATCTTAAGATATATTGGTATGCCGAATTTTAGATTTCTGGGATGTTTGGAAAGGACCAAATAATTCGTGTGGAAGGACACATATCAAATCTATATCGAATTAGGATAGTTAAACATCCGGCTTCACTCTAAATAATTTTCTATTTTACAATACCAAGATAGCCATTACAATACCAAACAAATATGTCAACCAATAAATTTTAAAAACTTTCTTTGAAGCTGGGTTAACCTGAACGGGTAGTAAGACACAGTATTAAATAAAATAATCTTTGAAATGACACCTTATTCATCCTATAATATTTGTGCACAAACAAATGCAATCAATAGAAAAGGCAGGCATAGGGTATATGAAAATAAATTGTATATGGAGTTACAAAAACACATGGTAAAACAGAGCATAGTTTAGCAAACATTTTATAAGAAATAATAGGCTGTTAAAGAGACAAAATGGCATCTGTCAAATTTTAAATTTCTACCACAAAATAAAGCTATTTTTTCTAATAGTTAGTGAAATTGTCTCCTATTTCATAAATTAAGTTTTCATATTTCAATTTAGCATTATTTTATGATTATCAGGGGTGGTATTTGAACATAATTTAAAATATTAAAATTGTATACCTACCTAGATTTTTTTTTTTAGTTTTTGAAACTAAAGCCCCACCACGTACCCCCCTTTATTTTGCTTTTTGCAGTGCCATCTTTCTGTCGATCTGTATCTCGGACTAAAGCTAAAACCATTTTACCGTTCGGTTTAAGACTTGGCAACTATGGTTTTCATAAAATCTTCCTGAGGGATTTTTGGAATTAGGTATATATCCCTAAAATAAGGTTATTTTACTGAAGGCAAAAAGGAGATAAAATCTATTTTTCTAAATTTGTTAAAACAATATTTATTGACATTTTTATCTGTGAATTGAACTAACATTTCAAACAAAATGACAAATTTTCGTTTTCCCATGAAAATTAGTTTAAGGTCACTTTAAATTGGCTGAAACTTCCAATTTTTATCATATCTACGCAACTATTTGAGGTACTAAATAACTTACTATTGTAAAGTATTAGTATTGTTAAAGTTAATAAGATTTCAACTGGAAAATAATTTTTTCTAACCAATAGTTTCTGAGCTATAAGCAAACATATTTTTTTTTATAAAGTATGAACATAGAAATATGAAATTGATTGGTATGCTCTTTGCTGTACAGAGATGCTCCTCTTTTCTCACTTTTTCTGTAACATTGCATGTTATTGCACTTATGCTCTTTGGTGGAGTATTTATGCAACAATGATCACTATTTGGTTTAAAAAATTTCACGTGTTTTTAGTAAATGTCTCTATTTTAATATTAAAGAGATAGAAAATCTATGCGGTGCACAGTACCATTTATTTACATAAGCTTAGGAAATTTCTAAATTCCAAATTTCACCAGCCTCCTCTAAAAAATTTCAAATATTTAATCATTTGTAACTTTTATTTGTTAAAAAAAACACGATTAGCCTACAAATGTTAATTGAAAACAGACAGCACAAATTATAGATTCTCTTTGAATTAAATGTTGAAATGCATTCTTCAATTATTATTTTAATTGCAGTTGATTTGGCGATCAAGTAAAGAGAAAAAAAAATCACATTTCATAATAGAACACAAAAATCGATCACATGGTTTAATATATGATATTTGAAAATCTTAACCGTTTTATATTATATTAAATGGAAAATTATAGCCTATATGTTAACTGTACGTTATGCGAAATTACAGCACAATCTTTAAAGTGGTATGGACGTGATTGAACAACAAACAAACAGATAAAAATACTGAAAACATTTGTTTTTTACTTTTATTATACTAGTAAGATGTTTGTATCCAATCCCAAAACACTCGTTTCCAAGGAGATTTATAATTGGTTTGTTGATATTTCCAAACCTCTTGCTTCCAAGCAGACTTACAAAGAAGATGCAGGCCTTTACATCAAAAATTATTCCATTTGAATTATCAATAATTTAAGAAACTGATGTCATTACACTAACAGTAGGTTTTTTTTTACACTTCTTTGCTCGCTGATGATATAGCGTGATTGCTTATAGATTACCCTGTTTTCTGAAAAAGAATAAGTCCCGTCTCGATCTGTTTAGCCTTTTTTGAATTCACTTTTAACAAAGAGACAAAAATATGTACAGAAGTTTGAGAGTACAGATGGACTTAGAGTTTTATTATATGGTTAGATAATCTTAAACACATATAATTTAATATAAGTTAATGTATGTTTTATTTAAGAGTGATATAATTAACGAGACCTTCTATTCTAATCGTAGGCCTAGTTTATACCAATTATTCTCGTAGAACCCCCAACTACAGGCTTGCGAAGCCCTGGTCAGTTCTCGACAGCCCGAATTTGGATCATTTATACACCCTTGGTCCACAAATTTGTGGCAAGTGAAATTCAACGTCAAATACTATAACAATTTCAGTAATTCCTTTCTTTTAACTCTGCATAACACTTCTAAAATTAAATAGGCGTTTATTAGAGGTCCTAGGTTTTATAAATAACCAGTTTCAAACTTTTTTTTTTATCAAACCTCTACTTTTGGAAATGGAGTGTCTACATTTTCCCAAGGATTTCAATAACCACTGTTTTGGGTGCGAGCGGTAGTGGTTTTATTCATCTTTTGTAATTATTGTTTACTTACATATTAGTTTTTAAATTTCACACCCTCGTGCATGAACTGACGTTAAACTATATGAATAATTATACTTACTTAGATAATATTTTCTTTAATTTAAGTTATAGTATACAAAGTAAGACGTAAATTAAGTGGCTGTTAGCTTGTGTTCATTAAATACTAAATTTTTTTTAGTTACATTTTATAGATTTAAATAAAAACTGACCCACCTCGCTGGTGTATTTAGCTAATGCGCTAGATTCATATTGAGCTAGACTGCTGAGGACGGGGAAATTGAGGTTAAAGTCTCGGCTGGGTGAACTAGGGGAATTTTTCCCTTAATGGTTTTACAATCTCCCTCCACGCAAATTGGGTTTCACTTACTATAAATTCAACCTTCCCAATTCCTAACCTATTAGCGTAATTAGTAGTTAAGCGAATAACCCGAATGGGCAGTAAGACGCGGTGCTAAATAAAATAACTGGCTACCATCGAACAATAGGTTCGGAATAAATCAACCCTTATATGTATAAAACATAGCTTTTAGCATTAACATTTTAGGAAATTTTCTGATATATTTTACGGCTGAATATCTGTGTATAAGTGCAATCTACTCTAATAATTAAAAAAAAATTTTTTTTAATATTTTTAGGGGAGTTGGGGGAAGGGGAGAATATAACCACGGGACCCCACAAACTAAGTTTGTTCAGGGCCCAATGCCTGCTAAGGGCAGCCCTTGCAAGACATTTTGCGCGATTGGAATAAAATAGAGCTGCATTCAAGGCATTTATTGGCAAACCCAATTGGAAAAGACTAATGGGAGGAGTTAGACGCAAATTAGAACATATCATTAGAATTGGCCTGAAAGAAATAGGGTGTAAGGAAGTGGACTGGATAGAATTAGTTCAATATAGGTATTGGTGGCATACTTTTGGTAATTGTGACATTAAACTTCGATTTCCTATTTGTCAAAGAGAAATTTATGCAATGACAGGTCAATTGCCATCTACAAATCGATGTCTATAGTTTGAGAATTATTATAAAATGAATAAGAGGAGACAATCTAATATTAACCAATGGCATTATAGTCTACTGCTTTGATAATTTTTATATTATTATTCCTTGTTAGTATTTATCATTCTTCCACGGGAATGTAAAGTGACAGCTATCCAAATATTTCCCAATGTTTTGTCACCATAGATGAACCAATTTCCCAGCTGACATCAGATAAGCTTTTGCCAAGTGTGACGTACTTTATGACACCATTAAAATAACACTGAGAACAAATACAGTTATAACAAATGTATTTCGATGGTGTATGACGTATGGCATATGAGCATTACGAGGTATGTGTGTTTAAAATGTTGGTCAATCTACATTTCTGTGTATAGGTGAGAGAGAGGGGATTAAAGAAGATGGTGTGGAGAGACTAGCTGGGGTAGGCGAGATAACAAATCAATGACAGCCCCGGGATTAATTAGCTTGTTTATTTTTTGTGAATACTAGACATACATATATACAAAGCATAATCTTTTCAAACTATCTCTCTCTATTTCTCTCTATCTCCCTCTCTCTCTCTTTATATATATATATATATAAGAGAGAGGAGAAGAGAGAAAGTTTGATTATCAAAATCAAAATTAAAAATATGTTATATTGATTTTCGAATCTTTCTGTCAATGATTACTCCTCGGGGAAATAATATATATATATAGAGAGAGAGAGAGCGAGAGAGAGAGAAAGAGAGAGAAAGTTTGATTATCTAAATTAAAAATATGTTATATTGATGTTTCGAATTTTTCTGTCAATGATTACGCCTCGGGGAAATAAATATTTTAAAAGCAAAGTGAAACCTTACAAAACTGGAACTATTTAGAACTATAGACTTAGAAAAAATCTTGTTTACATTTGAACTAGATTTAAGTTTATATTCTAAATTTGAAATGTTTTTATGGTTTTATCAAAATAATAATATTTTAATTCATATATTAACATGATATAGAATGCTTGTTAAATATAAATCTAGTATTGCAATTTAAACAACAATTAAAATTCTAAATCTTTTAAAAATGTATAGTTATAGGGCGACTTTCTTCAAATTATATATTTATAATAAAATCTTTCAAATGAATTGGCGTTTCAAACGTTATTCTATGATTCAATATGAAGTATTCACCGCCAATAAGGAATATTATTTATATTAAACAAAAAAAAAAGTTAAATTGAAATTAGGTCAAATAATTTCCAAAAGTTTAACTACTTACTTAAAAATTTTAAACGAAGTTATCAGAAAGAAAGAAAGAATATTATGTAAACTAAGATAATAGTATCAAGCAACATCACTAATTACCCTTCCAAGTTAGTTCCATTGTGATTATTTTCAAAAACAAAACCGTAATTAAATACCCCTTGAATACATTCGTCTTCTTTCCTCTTCGCCAATCTCAATCCCAATCAATTACTGTTACAGTTATCGAGTAGAACAGTAAATGGAAATATAAGATCCAGATGTAGCTACTAAAGCAATTTATTTATACATTCTATTGATATTCGATTGCATGGAAAACTAAATAATATAAACCTTAAAATCCTTTTAGGAAAAATAAATGGTACGGCGCACCGCACAGACTTTCTCTCTCTTTTATAAACTCGTAAGATTTCTGAACGGAATAATGTACATTGTATCATCACCACTCCACATAAGAACACGCATAAAATAATATACAATGATATATAATCAATGAGAAAAGAGGCGCATCTTTGTCCACCTAAGAACATTTCAAACAGTTTAATGTCTTCCACAAGGGTCAACACTTCGTATTAAAATTTCGATTTCTGGTTAAAATTTTAACATTTTAAAAGGTGTTGCAGATCTTCAAGTCATCGCATTGATATTTAATTATTCATTTATACATTTTGACCAATAAAAAATGTAAATATTGACTATTGAGTCTAAAATGGAGATAGATCATTGCTATGCAAACATTTCTCCTAAAAGATTTAAGGAAAAATAACATGCTTTTTTAGATACTTATATTTAATTACTCTATGGCATTGGAGAATTATTGCGTTAAAACTTAAGTAGTATATGTTTACAACTAAAGCTCACAAAATTGTATTAATATATTTGCAAATATCTCAGAAACTGCTGTTTTTATAAAAATATATGTCAAATAAAAGTTTTTTATTTCTAATAGTCCTACAATTTTGCAATGATAAGTTGTTTAGTTTCTCCAATAGTTGTGGAGATACGGAAATTAACGCTTCTGTAATGTACCCTAAAAATCATTTTCATAGGAAAATGAAAATAGCCAGTTTATTTATAATCTTAATCAACGCCTAGATACGAATTTTAATCAAAATCGTTTAAGCAGATTTTGAGAAAACCAAATTTTTCTCTTTTCGTCCTTCAGTAAACTACCCTTAATTTTAAGTTTTTATAGACACACAGACAGACGGCATTGCAAAGACTATTTTTCAGGGTTCGGGGGGTCATGAGACGTCGACATCCATCAACATTTCAGGTTAGTTTTTTTTTTTTACGGTCGCATTACTTAAACTTTAATGTCCAAAAAGTTAAAAAAAATTCATATAATTGCGTATATATTGAAAGTTATTGATTTTATAAAAATATGTTTCGGATAAAATATCTGTATTATAAATATATATACATATTTGTAATGCTAAGTAATTTCATATCTCAAATAGTTTCGGAGCTATTTAAAAAAATGTTAATTTACGCATCAGACCGGAGCCCTTAAAGCCATTTTGCCGAAATATTGAGGGTAGCCATTTTGTTTGGAATATTTATTAATGTTTATAAATGAAATTTAATCAAAATCGTTGGAGCCGATTTTGAGAAAATCGACTTTTTCTCTTTTTGCCATTCAGTAAACTACCCTTAATTTTAAGTTTTAATAGACACACAGACAGACGGCATTGCAAAGACTATTTTTAAGGGTTCGGGGGGTCATGAGACGTCGACATCCATCAACATTTCAGGTTAGTTTTTCTTACGGTCGCAATACTTAGGCTTTAATGCCCAAAAAGTTAAAAATATATATATAATTGCGTATATATTGAAAGTTATTGATTTTATAAAAATATGTTTCGAATAAAATATTTGTATTATAAATATATATACATATTTGTAATGCTAAGTAATTTCATATCTCAAATAGTTTCGGAGCTATTATAAAAAATGTTAATTTACGCATCAGACCGGAGCCCTTAAAACGATTTTGCCGAACTATTGAGAGTAGCCATTTTGTTTGGAATATTTAATTATGTTCATAAATGAAATTTAATCAAAATCGTTAGAGCCGATTTGAGAAAATCGACTTTTTCTCTTTTTGCCCTTCAGTAAACTACCCTTAATTTTAAGTTTTAATAGACACACAGACAGACGGCATTGCAAAGACTATTTTTAAGGGTTCGGGGGGTCATGAGACGTCGACATCCATCAACATTTCAGGTTAGTTTTTCTTACGGTCGCAATACTTAAGCTTTAATGCCCAAAAAGTTAAAAATATATATATAATTGCGTATATATTGAAAGTTATTGATTTTATAAAAATATGTTTCGAATAAAATATTTGTATTATAAATATATATACATATTTGTAATGCTAAGTAATTTCATATCTCAAATAGTTTCGGAGCTATTATAAAAAATGTTAATTTACGCATCAGACCGGAGCCCTTAAAACGATTTTGCCGAAATATTGAGAGTAGCCATTTTGTTTGGAATATTTATTTATGTTCATAAATGAAATTTAATCAAAATCGTTAGAGCCGATTTTGAGAAAATCGACTTTTTCTCTTTTTGCCCTTCAGTAAACTACCCTTAATTTTAGGGGTAGATATCCAATTCCAAAAACCCCTCGGGGCAACCCTATGAAAACCCTAGATATCAAGTTTCAGCTCAATCGGTAAAATAGTTTAGGCTCTAGTTGGAGGTACATAGACAGACAGACAGAGACAGACAGACAGACAGACACAGACGGAAATTCAAAAACCACTTTTTCGGATTCAGGAAGTCATGAAATGTCAAAATTCATCAAAATCTCGAGTTCGATTTTTTTGACGATCACAATACTTTCTCTACCTGTAAGATAGAGAGAAAGTAAAAATACTCACATGTTTATATAGTGTATAACTTTGGGCACAAATATTAGAAAAATATCGAGAGCATATAAATTATAAACATAATTATAAAAATTAATTGAAAATCCACAAAACTATAAATTATTTGTTCATAAATAGAATTAATTAGTACAGAACTCCGTAAGGACTTTCTCGCTCTATTGTTTAAAAATGGAGTTATTTACTCAAAGCTCGTAATATATGTGAAACGAAATAATATACACTAACAAACCCAAACATAAATTGCACTATACTTGTGTAAAACATTTTTTTGAGACATGGTTTTAAGTTTTACAATTTTATTTTTAATGAATTTAGGTCCTAACTTTTATGTTTGGAACGATAAGAAAGATCAATATTGGGTCTACAAGGGTCAGCACTTAATATTAAAATTTCAACTTCCAGTTAAATTTTTTTACATTTTATTAGGTGTTGAACATCTTCATGTCATCACACTGCTATTAAATTCCTCATTTATAATCTTTTTGACCAATACAATAATGTAAATATTGACTATTGAGTCTAAAATGGAGATAGATCATCGTTATACAAATATTTCTCTTAAGAGGTTTAAGGAAATATACCATAAACTTTTTGAGAGACCTATATTTAGTTACGCTATGGCATTTAAGAATTATTGCATTAAAACCTAAGTAGTATATCTTTACAACTAAAGCTCACAAAATTGTATTAATATATTTGCCAATATCTCAGAACCTGTTGGTTTTATAAAAATATATTTCGTATGAAATTATTTTATTTTTAATAGTACTACAATTTTCAATGATAAGTTATATAGTATCTCAAATAGTTGCGGAGATACGGAAATTTTAGCCTCTGTAAAGTACCCTAAAAGTAATTTTGATGGGAAAATGAAAATTGCCAGTTTATTTATAATCTTAATCAACGCTTAGATACAAATTTTAATCAAAATCGTTAGAGCCGATTTTGAGAAAATCAATTTTTTCTCTTTTCGCCCAGTACTAAACAACTCTTAACTGAGTCTAAATAATTTTAAACTTTGAATTCAAATCTGAAATCGGGTTTCCTCTACATGCTCTACTTTTCATGCAATTTCAAACTTGTGATTTTCGCAATAAAATGGTCACCCATTGCTAATAACACTATAAAAAAGTTGGAAACTATGCTTAGATATATCCTAACTTTAAAACAATCCAGGCTTTCTTTTATTAACACCCATATTCCTTATCTTTATTGTTAATTTTGTATTTTAGAGATTTATCTGATTTACACAAAAATAACACCGGTTTTTCTTAGATTCAAATTTGATCATGGCTTCTTCAATTGGACAAAAATGTATGAATAGACCTGATTCATTCTATTATGTATGTGGCTTCTACACACGTCTTCGTCAAAGGCGCAATATAACTTCGTTTGTGAGGCGTTCATATAAAGCATATTTTGAAGTTCCCCTTGTTGACCAAGGCAAGAAATGGGCTCCTCATATTGTATCTCATAATTGTGAGGAAATGCTTCACGACTGGACAAAAAATACTAAATGGTTTGCCTCTAGGAGTTTCCATGGTTTGGTGAGAGCCCACAGACCACATAACTGACTGCTATTTTTACCTGGTGAATACAAAAGGTGTTGGCAAGAAAAACCGGCCAAATATTTCCTATCCCAGTATTCCCTCAGTAATTCGACCTACTCCTCACTCTGAGGAAATTCCGGTTCCAGTTTTAAATGGATTTGTTTTATCTAAAAATGAAGGGTGTGAACATGATCATGAAGAGCATGAGGGTTGGGATAACTAGCTTCAAGAAATGGTTTCAGGATTCGATGACTCCTCATCTACTACCAAACATTCATAATCCCCTCAGCAGTTTAGCCAACCGGTAATGAATAAATTAGTGCGTGATTTAGGGCTCTCCAAGAAAGCAGCTGAGGTACTATTCTCCAGGTTGCTAGAAAAAACCTACTTGACCACTCTGCAAAAGTTTTTTATTTCTGAAAGTGGGACCAGATTTTTGTGGAATATTTTTGGAAGACCCGCAGTTCGTTTACTGCCATAATATTCCAGGTCTTCTCAGGAAATTAGGTGTTACCGCATATAGTTAAACAAAATGGTGATTATTCCTTGACAGCTCAAAGCGCAGCCTCAAGTGTGTTCTCTTGCACAGTGGCAATATTTATGGAGCAGTTCCGGTTGGTCACTCAGTGAATTTGCGAGAAGAACATAATTACATAAAAATGGTTATTGACTTACTCAAATATCATGAGCACAACTGAGTCATTTGTATGGATCTAAAATGGTCAGCTTTATCCTTGGACAACAAAGAGGCTTCACAAAGGTTCCATGCTATCTCTGCATGTGGGACAGCCGAGCTCGAGAGAAACACAGGACCCAGAATGAGTGGTCCATTCGTGAAACTCTAGAAGCAGGCATGCCAAACATTGTGAATGACCCAATCGTCAACCGAGAGAAAATTATTTTCCCCCTCTTCATATCAAGCTCGGCTTGATGAAATAGTTTGTGGAGGCATTACACACTGATGGTTAATGTTTTCAACATATAGTTTCTGCTTTCCTGCTTTGTCTTTCAACAAAATCAAAGCAGGTGTGTTCGATGGACCTCAAATGCGTGCCCTTGTACGTAATGAGGAATTTGTCGGGAAGAAGGAGAAAACACCATGGCTATCTTTCTTTGCAGTTATACAAAACTTTCATTGTAACAAAAAAGAAGATAACTATGAGGTACTGGTTAATAGGCATTTTGCAATCTTCGGTGCAACATGAGTGTCAAGCTCCATTTCCTTAATAGTTACCTTGATCAATTCCTCGATAAGCTTGAGGCTGTTAGTGGTAAACAGAGTGAGCGCTTCCATCAAGACCTCATGACGATGGATGAGCGCTATCAAGGACGATGAGACAAAATTATGATGGCAGACAACTGCTGGAGCATCAAACGAAATTGCCCTGAGAAAATCTCCAAATTTCAGAGATACAACCACAAATTCTTGCCTAAATAGGACACATTTGAACTTAGCACTCCATCCTTACCAGTTCTAAATCACCCTTTATCTTGATGTCAAAATATATGTTAATTTAAAGTAAAATTTATTAGTGCATACTTATTTTGACTATAATGGATAAATGTTTCAGATTTGACAAGTGGCACACTTATTAATCTCAGAAAAAGTTTTTTTGCCTTTATTCAAACTTTTAAGCATATTGTGATGCAGCTACACGTTTCTGTGAATACCTAGAGAATTCATTATTTAAGCTTCATCTTTAGCATGTAAACCATGAATTATTCAGAGACTATGTTATTATGCGAAAGGCGTCAAAATTTCGCGAAAAATGAAAATGTTGAATTGCGAAAAATCTAGATCTTACAGAGAAAAATGAACTTCAGATTTGAATTTAGCAAACGCAAATTAGATAATAACACGTTCTGGTATAAATGCAACAAAAAATTTGCTCCCTAGTATAGTTTACACATCAGATCGCATCCCTTAAAGTCATTTTTATGAAATATTGAGAGTAGCCATTTTGTTTGGAATATTTATAAATGTTTTGAAATGAAATATTATCAAAATCATTACAGCCTATTTTGAAAAAATCTGCTTTTTCTTTCTATGCCCTTCAGTATACTACCCTTAATTTTAGGTAGGATATCCAGTTCCAAACACTCCTCGGGCAACCCTATGAAAATCCTAGATACCAAGTTTTAGCCTGATCGAATTCACCAAAATCTCGAGTTCAATTTTCTTTACGATCACAATACTTTCTCTACCTGTAAGATAGCTAGAGAGTAAAAAGTATTTAGCAGTTTTATTTTAAAACACATTATTTTATTTAAAATAACGGTATTACATATTATTTTATCAACTGTTGGAGGAAAAAGAGCTATTCTTAATTTTAAAATATTCATATGTTCTGGTTAAAAAAGTTTTATTATAAATCTATATTTTATTATATTAATTTCGTCACTGATACATTTTTTGTTTATTCGTGTATCTTATTTGACAGAAAAAATTATCAAGGAAATTGCTGTATGCCGGTTTTTATAAGTTTCAATAAATTCAGAAGTTATCAATCGATGTCATAAAGGCCACTAAATTTGTTTCAAAGTTTTAACTCTTAATAATTACTTTTATTTATAAGACTTAGAACTATGAGAGAGCATTAATATATTAACCCTTGTAGCTGGTAAGTTTACTCAAACGCCACCACGGTGACAATTTTAATTACCAGTGACAGACGAGTCTCTTATAAGTGATTAACAATCTATTTTAAAGTTACCTCCGGAACAGTAAACATAACTACCTTCCCTCCACTTCTACAATTCTAAACCAATTACCAAACACACCCACTCAGGACTTTCTTAGATTGAGAGCGAGACAGCCATCTCCTCACACTTTCGTTTTGGTCCAGTGAGCTCGCACGATCTTCGTTCCGGCCTCCTTTTCACCCTCCCTCTCGTGGCAGCATCCATCTTCTTCTATACAGCTTGATTCTCTTCCCAACCCCCCACCCCCAACACCAATCACCCCTACTACACCTCCTTCCAGTTTCCAACACTACAGCTCCCCTGCCTCCAATAGCTAGCGCCGATATATTGGCCGTGCGAAGACTCGTGGAACTGCTGTTTAATTGTTCGTGGCGGTCGGTTTGATTTGTTAGGGGGTCGTTCCTTCACTAATCAAAACGGAGATCCCTTGTTTATGGACGTTTGTGTTTGGAGAAAAGTAGTAAGTTTTTACTTATCTCTAAGATAAACTGGTCAAATAAAATAAAATTATTTACAATT
Source organism: Timema podura (assembly GCA_033556935.1). Lineage (NCBI taxonomy): Eukaryota > Metazoa > Arthropoda > Insecta > Phasmatodea > Timematidae > Timema > Timema podura. Next base: position 41,444,091 of record JAVRXN010000012.1, read on the forward strand.
ATTGTACACCATTTGGTAAGTTGTGGCTGTTGATTATAAAATATATTATATTTTGTTTGTTTAAATTTCTGTGACATAGGTTTTGTAATTTATATTCATCCTAATCATAAATAAATATATATAATTTCTACTTATACTAATTATGTATATATATATGCATAGGGCATATATATTTTTCCTCTAAGCCTTAGTGAATGATATATTATATAATATTAGAAACATCATTTTAAAATCCATCACCAAAATAGTTTATCCCAACTGATTATAAATGCTTCAATATCTTGTTAAATTATATTTTATATTGAATGTTTAAACTAACAAACTTTTTAGAGGTGTATGTTTTTATTGACATTAAATATGTACAATTATTTGACTTAAATAATTTTTGATATGTTTATTAATTAAAGTGACACAAATTATATAATCTTTTAACTGTTGACTTACTGTCAAAAACGTTAATTGTAGTCATAATATAAGTAGTTGGAGTAATTTTTTAGCTGTAGGTCGAGGGTAAGCTATATTTTATATCCATAGAACAAAAAATTATTTAAATATCACCCAGTAAATATAAACTTAATAACACTTAATATAAGATTATTTATTATTATTATTTATTATTATTATTATTAGCACCGCGTCTTACTACCTGTTCGGGTTATACGCACTTACGCTAATGTGTAATGGTAGGGTGATTGTGAGATGAAATGGAGGACCTACAGTTTAACGTGGAATCCGAACCACGGTGGAGGCCTGGCATTCCTCACATTCACAAGCTGTGATCAATACACACCTTGTCAGAGGTGAAGGAAGGGTTTGGCAATCAGATAAATCTGTGCCGGTACCGAGGATTGAACCCCGGACCCTCAGCACAGAAGTCTGATACCTTACCCCTAGACCACCAGGTCACCCTTAATATAAGAGATATAATATTAAAGGACACCCAATATTTAATTTTAAAGTTCGAAAGTGAATAACATTTAAGTAGAAACGAAACTAAATATATACATAAATATCTCATAGCTCCTGTTTGTTACCGATTTTTTTTATTAGTAATATTCAGTACGTTTTCTATCATTCCAAACTAGAATGAGTGGAAATTATTATATTTTTCATTTCCTAGGTTCCCGTAAATCTAGATTTTCCTTTTGTTTATCAAAAATGACAAACAAATCGCATGAGTGGGCTTACATATATTTATATATATTTTAATTTTAACTTTTTTTTAGCAATCAAATACTGTCCCTGATATCAAAATATTATAATACACCCCTATTTTGGTAGAGAGAAAAGTATCTGGTAGTTATTTAAGCTACTAGAACAATTTTAATATATCTAGAGATAAAATCATGCTATTTGCAGCTGTCACTTTTCATAGATATTATAAATACCTATATAATAACACAAATAATATAGTAAATATCATATTGGCCTCAAATAAGTATGTTTGAATTTAATAAATTATTATTATAACCAAAATCAAGGCATAAATTATGTTTACTGAAAACGATATAAATGTTTTAAGACGTTCTCCTTCAACGCATCTGTTTGGTGTTGTTGTTTATTTAACCAACACATTTTAATCACTATCCCTTAGGAGCAACTGATTTATATATTGTTAAATTAATGGTCAATTAATCAAGGGCTCAAAATGAAGTTTTTCTAGGATGGCAGAATTACATCAACGCTAGAATTTAGCGCATGACTGACTGCTTTCCACTATGACAGAACCAAAGCAGTCTATATCAGTACATTAGAACAGTCCAATTTTCTTAGGAAGTTCCTTTTAGTAAATATAAACTTTTTTTTCCAGAAAAAGCTGAGAACATTTAACTATATATTACTAAGGTTATAGTATAGGTTTTATTGATATCTATCAAAAGTGATCGATGCATATAATATGACTTGACATATGAACACGTGAACGTAGATATAACTTTTCTAGCCGTCAGATAAGTTTATAATATCTATCAAAAGTGACAGGTGCACAGATGTGTGAATATATGAATGTATATCTAGTGACGTTTCTAGATATCATATAAGGAAGGCCCTTCCTCTGAAAATGAGACTGTACATAAGTAAAGCCTCTACAAACGAGTATTTACTCCAATTCTGTCAAGTCTTTCATTTCCTTTGGGTAGGTATCAGCTCGCGCCATGTTACGTCCTCTTGTAAGAAGTTACGTGACGGTTTCGATGGTCGTCCTGTTGCTCCTACCCACTCGACCAACAGAGGGTCATCAGGGTCTAGAGACGGCCACGGAGTTCACCAACGAGTGGGTGGTAAGACTCGAAGGAGGGAGGCAAGCAGCACAGGTCTTAGCTCAAGAGATGGGCTACAATCTTCTTGGACAGGTAAACTTTCAATACACCAAAATGATTCCAAGTTAACTCAACCTTGCCTTAAATGGGTCATTCCTAAACAACGTAACTTTTTTTCCTTACATTTTTGATACCTCTCCTGTCAATGTAACATCAAATAGAAATTTAGCTTTACTTCCTCCCCCAACCAACCTGTTTTATGCAAATCTGCACATCAAGAGAGAATGACCAGTTTCGGTGGCTGTGTGATCTAATGCACTACTCTCACAGTAGACTAGACTGCCGATGATGGGGAGATCTAGGTTCTAATCTAGGTCGAGTGTACTGTAGGTAGATTAAAAAGAATATTCCACACTCCTTCCACGAAAATACGGGTACACTTCCCATAAATACAACCTTCCTAATCCCTAAAACCACGAGAGTAATTAGTACATACGCGTACAGCAAGAACGGGTAGTAAGACGTGATGCTTGTACAAAAAAAAGTGAGTGTTATTAGTTTATACGGAAGCTTTAGTGACATTAAAATACGGACACAGATTTAACACCTACCGCATAAATAATTTTATCACACTACTTTAGTATTTATATTTATGAAAACTAATATTATTTTTCTAGCACTAGAACTTTAGTATAAGATCTAAGTTACATAATACTGTGATGTACCCACCCTCCCCCCATCTAATAATATGTAGACATTAGAGCCCCCTCCCCAATTATCCCATGAACCACAATACAGTATTGCACTAGAGTAATGCCTTAGATCATGTAACCACCGTTGTGGGTAGTTAAATATCTCTTAAAAGTCAAAGACAACAGTAGAAATTAATGAAAATTATGAGTCTAAGATTTAAATACAAATATTTGGGTTATTTCTTTATTATATTGGAAAGGTAACAGCATTTTAAAACCAAATAGCCTTTTGGGGGCTCATTTTATGGATGGCTATTACCGTTGTCCACCTCATTGTCTTTTCGAAGTGCACTTTTGTACTAATAGAAAATGTTCACAAAACCAGACAATTTCTTTGAAGTGTATATTTGGAATATAAATGAAACATACTGTGTATTGGAAATGAATTTTTGGAATGGTATTAAATGTTGACAGAAACAGTATCTCTTAGAAAACGTATTTTTTGAACATCACATCCTTTTGAAAGTATAATTTTTGAATCAAAATAAACTCCATAGTTTCTTGAAAACGTAATTTTTTTTAAATCATAATAGTATCCACCAACAAAATTAAAAGGAAATATATTTGTTAAATTTTATTATAAGCTCCCAATCACACAACATCCTAGAAGTCTTAATTTTTGAATAACAAAAGCAAAACATATTTTAAGCGTAAACTTTAATTTTTATTAGAAATTATTTGATTTCCCTTGTTTGCTCATAGCCAAACCGGGACCTGGATTCACTAACGGGAGCAAATAGTTACGCCGGCGCAAGTTTGAAAGCTGTGCCAAAATATCTATTCACTAAAAGAAGCAGGCGCAATTTGAGAACAAAGTTGCGCCTTTTTTTCCAACCAACCAATAGTAGGCGCAATAATTAAAATAATGATTTTCACTTCAATCAATTTAAATGGCGGAGTATTATCGTTATAGCTTAAGATACAATAATTATTTAACTGTATTCGATTAGCAATAAATTAATTAAAATAACATACGTCTGTCAATCACAAAATTTGTTTCAATTTAGACAGTAGTAACAAAGCATTTACCTAACTTTTTTTGCTGAGATTTTACATTCAAACAATGCAATGGCATTTCTTGCATTATTACAAAACAAAACGTCAAACAAAACCATGAACTGTGCAATCTTTGTCTAGACCCAAGGAGGTTTGTATTCTTCTGAGTCCAAATACATCTTGTCACTAATTAAAATGGCGGTTAGTATAGCTTTAAAATAAGTTTTAAAGTTTCTATAAATATTTTATTAATGGAACTTAAAATTTATAAATACTAAATAATGAACTAATATTGTTTTTGTAAAGGATCCAGAAATAGGCCGCTTTTAATTGTTTTGCTAGTTTATAAGCAAAAGTTTAGAAATCTTTGTATTTGCTGTAATTTTCATAAGAGATTTAAAATAAAGTATCCTTAAATTTGAAAGTAAATTCTTCAATAGGATTAGTCGAAAAGAGCGCAATTGATGACGTTTATGGTAATATTTTAATTTCATAAAACTATATTTTATATTATTAACTTAAAAAGTAAAGTATAATTTTAGTTATTAATTAATGTATTTCACAAAATGACACGTGATGGTTACACATAGATTTAGTCCTGATAGCCGAATCAAATTTAATTAAGTGGAAAATGACATCCTGGAACGGGAATCGATCCCGGGACCCTTGTCTTTGTGCGCCAAGACAAATCAGAATGGCTCAGTATATCATTAGCACGTGACGCCAAATATCTCAGGTTCGATACCATACACACAGGTATGAATACACTACTTTTTAATTTATTATTTTATGGACTATAATATATCTTGTTGCCACATCCTCGAAACTAAAAAACATAATAGTTTTATTGTTATATTTGTTTCTTTTAATGATACGAAAAATCCAATTATATATTAATACTTAGTGAGGTATGATTAGATGCGTTTATTAACACTTTTGATTGATAATATAGTATTAATAAGGATATTATAATAATTAGATTCCACACATATGTTAATATTATTGACGTTCAATAAATGTTTACAATACAAATCTGTCAGTTATCACCAATCCATAGGCGAATTGACTGTACCCTCCACAAGTGGACATAATTTTTGTAATCTATTTTAAAGAATTAGTCTTTTGGGGGGCTTACGTCCCCCCCAGTCGTATCTTCAAAACTAAAACTGATTGTTTAATATTTTCTTCACTTGAATATTTTAAAACTTTGATACAAAAGTGATCGCTGGGAAAATTCAACCTTTGGGGGGCTTATGCCCCCCTGTTGTATCTCTTAAGCAAAAAAATGGACAAGTAATTTCTTCACTTTTATCTTACGGGTAGGACAACCCTTCCAAAATTTGACTTTAAGGGGCTTCTGCCCCCCCACTCCCTGGTTTTATCGGAAGAAAGATGGAGAAGTAATGTTTTCGATAAAATTCACGCCTTCAATCCTGCCGCGTCGGCGCGAGGCCCTTGAAGTTTTGTGGACAAAACATCTGGTATATTCAATAAACAACATCCAGATACATTTTTTAATGTCAATATTATTTTGAATACTTTTTTTTACATAAAACAACTAGTTAATAAATGAATCAATAGAATACACAGGTGTACAACTGTAGACGGAACTTCTAAATTGGCCCTACCAGTCAGGTTTATAAGGTATGGACTAGCATGGTTGAATCTATTTTTACAGGCATGGGTTCGATCCCCAATTGAGTGCACAGGAGATTGTATTTTTTGAATGTGATTTTTCATATATTTCAGATGATTTTATTTTATTTTGGGGGTTGCTCCACATCCGGAAAACCCACATATACACACTAATAGGGTAGGTATGAGAGAGGTAGAGTTTTATAGGAAATGTACGAGCGTTTCTGTGGAAACTTTTTGGTTAGAAAAAATAAAGAAAAAAACACACCGGTCAGGATTCGAGCCTCAGCCTACCCGTCATTGACAAACAGAATTAGACGGACATTTGCTTTAATACGCATGCCTACCGATGCGGTATGAATGAAGCAAATTATGAATTCTCCATTTTACGCCTTTGTCCTTAATTCGCTTAGCATAATTAATACATCCTTTATTTGTACTGGCACTAAAGTACTTATATAATAACATTTTTAAACAAACTAAGTTATAGTCACAGTATGGAGGAGTTAGCGCTATTTTAAAAAATAAAATGCTTTCACTTTTGTCACGGTGATTACGAAAAGCGCATGCCCATATTAAAATACTGGGAATTAACAAATGGCACGATATGTAAATAGAGGATAACATTTCTAGGTGAAACATTGCTGCCAGAGGGGGTAGGGAGAGAGCTAGAGAAAAAGGCTTAGGGTGAAAAATGTTCAATGCAGTTCTTAGACATACCAAGCCCTCACTTAAAAAAAGGATGAACAAAATGGTAAAGGAATAATAATTGAGGGTTTGGGAAGTTTATTCAATTAACTCTATACGATGGATAAAAGTTGACGGTAGTGACAGTCGAGAAAAAAAAAGGATAGAGGCACTAGAAATGTGGTGTTATAGACGAATGATGAAGTTAAGTTGGCCAAAACGGATTAAAAATGAAGTTCTAAGAAGAACAGGAGAAGAAAGACAGATTCAAAGCGGAAACTGTGTAAAAGAAGTGACACATTTATTGGAGACATAATGAGACATCAAGGTCTTCTTTATACCATCATAGAAGGGACTATCGAAGGAGGGGAAAAAAAGGCTTGGGTTCGATCAAGGGAAAGGTTCATAAAACAAATGATGTAAGAGGCTGGCTGTAAAAAAAAAGGTAAAGAAATGAAAGAGAACTCAAGAATAAAGGATAAATGGAGGGCTACTGCCAACAACCTTATAGTTGAAGACCCAAGAGTAAAAAGAACGCAAATATAATTACTTAGAATATAATTTATTATTATTATTTACTGGAAGGGTGACCATACCAATATTTTCTTTGGTAGGATTTTTCCTTAAACCAATACACATACATAGAGACGTGGTGACTTAAGGCTGTACTAGCACTAAATAATGAATCGAAAATTTGAATTTTAATCTCAAGCATTGGTGTGGATATAATAAGCAATCAACATATTTATTGATTCTTAATCATACAGATTCATATAGTCTGGTTTAATGGTGATGGAGAGGTCTGAGTTAAAATCCCAGTCAGTGTTCTTAGGGAAAATTTTAATAAATGGTTTTCCCTCTCTCCCTCCAGCTAGGTAAGGTTAATTGTTTTAAACCACGCCTTCTTCATCCTTGTTCCATTAGAGTAGTTTAAATACCTAAAGTCCACACGTAAATGGTAGGAGGTATCTACCTACGATTACAAGTGATTAAGGTGAAGTTGTAGGTAACAGGAGAAAAGTTTAGTATTTTCGCCGTTTTTATTTCCAAATATTTTTCTGTCCAAAACTAAATCAAATATTACTCCAGTAGAAAAATATAATTTAATTTTCTTCACATGGTGATATAAACAGTTCCTTATTTATCTGTCATGAACATAGGGATATTAGGTGACAAACTTTTTAAATGAAGTGAAAAGCGTTGTCTTTAAATTTTAGGACAGCCTTGATATGTATTCAAGAAATGCAGAGATCAATTACATCAGTAGCTATGTATCACATTACATTTTCAAGTATCTATTTTATTGACATCACCAAAAATATATTTAAAAACGTTACGGTACTATAATTTACTATAATTATTATTAGCACCGCGTCTTACTAACCGTTCGGTTGTAATCTCATACGTTAATGTGCAATAGTAGGCTGATTGTGAGATTAAATGGAAGGCTTAAAGCTTAACGTGGAATCCGAACCATAGTGGATGCCTGGCATTCCTCACATTCACAAGTTGTGATTGATAGACGTCTTGTCAGAGGTGAAGGAAGGGCTTGGCAATCAGATAGATTCGTTCCGGGACTGAGATTGAACCCCAGACCCTCAGAATAGAAGTCTGACACCTTACTCCTAGACCGCCAGGTCACCTAGTGTATTATAAAACATCCAAATGGCTTCTAACTCTTTCGGCTTCAATCAATTTTTTAGAATGGTTGTCACTGTTAATACCAAGGAAACAAAAGGGTCACTTTATTCTAGCTTAGGTTTTGAGGAAGAATCAAAATGCATACAAATTATATTTTCTGGAAGCATTTAAAATGTTCTTCTTCTCTTCCCTTAACAATTCTCAGTAGATAGGGTTTCGGTAGCCCGAACTGGTAGTGGAATGTGGTGAATAAATAAATAAATAAATAAATAAATAAATAAATAAATAAATAAATATAAATTCACAAACAAAATAACTAAAAGAAATTTATTTTGTATATACGTGTAATTTGAAGTGTTAAGATTCAAATCAAGGACTACTTTTTGTGACAGTGTGTGTCATTTATTATAACTTAATTGGATAAATTTTTAGTTCTAAATAATTTACAACAAAACATTTGTTAAACTATAAACATAAAAACGAAGCTCTGTTAGAAAAGTCAATTGAAACTGCATATTAAAATGAATACATGTATTACAAACGTTTGCTATATTTGATATATGATTTACACAATTAAGTAGGGTTGGGAATCCCAGCTGGATGTAGGCCTAATAAGGGTGTTGTCTTTTACAAATTGTTATTCACTCGCTCTCAGCGCAAATTCGGGTAAGTTGTAGTTAAATACGTAGAATCCGGACAGGGAGCCAAAACTAAGATTAAAAAAAAAAGATGTCTAACTTAAATTATATGTAGTTACTTTTATGTCTCTGGAATTATGTAACTTTACAGATAGTTTAAGCAATATTGAGGTTGTGCATTTAAGAAGTAGTTTATCTACTCTTCGCTTACACTGAACGGTAGTAAATCTATTATGGTTGACTATACTATGGTGGTTATTATATCCTACAAGATAATAAAATCAAGGAAGGTAAGTTAGTCTCCTTGTAAAGTAAAGAGAGTATACATTATTCCTTTTAAATTATTTTTGTTTTAGAATATTGAGGAATATTAAATTTAGTATAACAAACTCTGATAATAAAACTAGTACGATTCAATGAACCAACGTTTGTTTTATTTTTCTTAATTTAAGACTGATCTCCGAAAATTCACTCTAAGATAATCAATCATTTATTGAATCATATTTATGTTGTGGCAACTCTTAATTGGAAGTAATGACACCGTACAATGACTAAAATGCCATCTGTGTAATAATAAACATGAAGGATAAGTCAAACAGCATAATCTCATTACCCAATTGAAATAAGTTTGAAGTCCCACGGAAACAGACCCGTTCGGTCTGTTGTTTTAAGTGAAGTTTTATGTTCGCACCCTTCATTCCACCCTTGTATTGATAATAGTCTAAAGGGATGGGACAAAACTGGAGGGAGGAAACGTGGGATGGAATACGAAGGAGAATGAATGGGAGAAGAGGAAATAATATTTGTATGTATAATGTACACTGTAGAATAGAGACAAAATAACGTATAAAGAGAGAGAAATGTAAGCTTCCGAATAGAATGACTCAGAAGAAGTAGAAAAATGTTATTGATAAATGTTTGAACAACAAGAAAATGTGACAAGAAATGTTAAGAATGGATCAAGCAATCTAACAAAGAAGCATCGGACAGAGAAATTGAAAGAATACAGAAAGACTGATTGGAAATATGAGAGAAGGGTGAGACAGTGTTGTAAAGGTTATTGAGTAGAAGATTTTTTTTACATACAGTAAAGTCAATACAACAATATGCTTTTCATTTTCCACTTACACACCAAATTAACTTTGTATTTTTTTATCTCCTGATAAATTTTATTAAAGAACATAATCTTGTTTTTGATACTCATAGATTTTTCATTGTTCTAACAGAAGGCATCCGTTATTAATTTGAATGAAAAGCTTTGTGTTTTGTTTAGAAAAATTAATTATAAAATACTACTAGTCTAGTGATATTAATATTGAAAATGACAATTGTTTATAGGTTACTTGAGAAATTAATATTTCTGACACATAATCTACCAAATAAATAAGACAATATCCCAATAAATAAATTCTGCTTTTTATGGTCCTAAATAGGTTTATAATAGTTTTTTTAAACTACAGTTCAGTACTTTAAAATTAAATTAATACTCGGTAAAAAAATGGGATTACGATTCGGCTTGGTAACTTTCATTCAGTTAATTTAAAATAACATTTTAAAATTAAATCAATTAAATGTATCTTAATATATTAATATTGAAACTATCCAATATGCCACACGAATGGGAAATTCTAAAACTATGTTCAGGGTATTGATTAGTAAACCCAATAGTAAGAAGGTGTAATGAGGTAGACTGGATATAACTAGCTCAAGATAGATATAGGGTGTAATGAGGGGGACTGGATAGAACTAGCTCAATATATGGATTGGGTGTAAAGAGGTAGACTGGATAGAACTAGCTCAAGATAGAGATAGGGTGTAATGAGGTAGGCTGGATAGAACTTTCTCAATATAGGGATAGGGTGTAAAGAGGTAGACTGGATAGAACTAGCTCAAGATAGAGATAGGGTGTAATGAGGTAGGCTGGATAAAACTTTCTCAATATAGGGATAGGGTGTAGAGAGTTGGAATGAATAAAGCTAGCTTAAGATAGAAATAGGTGGCATACTTTTGTAAGTACGGCAATAAACTTTCAAGTTTCTAAGGCCATAGAGTAGGTAAGTAACAATGAAACACCAGAAATAAATTGAACGTTTCTTGGTAGCCATTGTTTAGGTTGTGTTTTATGGTATTTTATTACTTTAATAGACAAATAGTCTGTCTGACTGACTGTGTGAAATAAAATATATTTATTCCTAAAAAAATATTCGTGTTTGTATTGACCTAATTAATTAGTCAAGTATTATTTTCAAATATAATTTATAATAGTTCCTGGTTTAAATCACAACCAGTTCTAATGAGCTATTATTTCCACTCTTAACACCACGAAAATGCAAGTGTTTTCCCTCTTACTAATTGTCTGACCCTACCCAATTTATTTTATCCTATGAGTATGAACTAAACAGGTAATTTATATATGGTTGAAATAATATATAATACATTAAAATTATTATAAAAGTAGCTAAAATGCAAAATCAATAGACCAAAATCTTCACTCAGTAGCGTTTCTATGTTCGATTACTGGGATCAGCCTAAAACTTATCATTGGTGAAATAATGGTTTCCCCGTTCCGAGTGATGAATGTCTGGGGCTGGTTATTGTGTTTGTTCTAGATTTATGTTAGTTTATAAGCCGATATAATCAGTTGGTCCAGAAAGTGTAGGTTAAATAATTCAAATAAGTAAAATAAATTAATATAATATGTATTATTTGTGATTTCTCAGAAAACAGCCTATTTTATAAAACGTTATTGATTTATTTAGACAAGATTTTAGTATTTATTTGTGTTTAAGTTTTATTTTGAGGTAGATGTTTCAGTTTGTTGATTTTTGTAAGGCCTAGTAACATAAAGTACGATTGATAGTAACAAATTTAATTAAGCTCAAACAAGGCTTGCGGTTAATTTTGAAGATAAGATAAGTGTATTTTCTCTTCATATGAGTAAGTTGGTTAAAATGGTGAGTTAAACTCTAATAGGACGGTGCTATATGGAGGGTCTCAAAGAAGGTAGGACGTCTACTGCGTCACGGCCGACTGAAATCAAAGTTAATTTAATTACTCTCTTCCAATAATGAGTGCGTGGGTGAACACGGCTGGACTAAATAGAGGCGACAATTTGCTACTTCCAATTTCGATGTTTGTTCAATCCACTGACATAGCACTTTACAGATTGGCTTGTGTTTCGTTCAGAATATCGTTTGAATAAAAGATTGTTATTCCATTTCAAAACGTTTTATAATTGATTTGTTATTTTATAATTACAAAATAACATTATTTAAATAAAGAATTATTTACAACATCCCACAAACTTCAAAAACTATACAAAAAACTTATTTAAAAATGATCCAAAGTTATGAATTTTAGAGAAATTTTTTTTATGAATTTCAGGTATGTCTCTAAGATCTATTCATTTTAAAGTAGAATACATATTTTTTTTAAAACCTCCATTGAAAAAAATTGGCATTTATTTTAGAATATTTCTAATAAAAATTAATACATGAATCACCCAATTTGGTGGTCGTATATTTTAAGACGTCCCCCTCACAACAAACTGGAATGCGAATGATGGGAAAATTGAGGCTTGAATCCCGGTTGTGTGTATTAAGATAGTTTTTACTAGATTTATTTCCAACTTTCTCTCAACGCAAATTCGGCACACACTTAATTGAAATAAACACTCCTCATATGTTACACATTAGTTTATAAATAACTTAATTTGTATTTAAACCTGAATGAGTATAAATTAAATTAAATATATATAAATACATTTAAATAGACAATAATATTCGACAAATATTTACAATGCGATATTTAAAACATTAATTATGGAATGATCACTATGGTAATCTCTTCCAGTTTATATATTTTAAATATATTTTTAAGTGATTTGTACAGTTTAAAACAAGTAATTACTATTTGAGACAAACATTTCTATCCCCATGGCTATGTCATGAATTGTTATTGGGTTGTTGCAAAGTCAAGGCCAAGCTTGAAGGACTGTACTAGTAAACCCAATCAAAATTAATCCAACCAAACATCCACAAAACAATGTAATCAACGAATATGTGTTTATTGCCTTCAAAGGTAATGTTGGATTCTGAATGAAAGGAAACAATAAATTTAATAGTACATTCATTCCAAGCCCTCTTTCCGTGGTAATCACTCACTAGACCCATTGGGTTGTTTTAGGTTAATAAATATTAAAACCATATTAAAAAGAGCACAAGTTTTTCTAGGCTAGAAGTAAAGGAAAGTTATTTTGAATAAAACCAAGCCAGGTTAAATTAGGTTAAGAAGATCTCTTAAGATTAAAATAATTGGTCTATATTTAGTTTTGTCCATACTAGCTTTTTAATTACATTTTAAACTGCCTCAGTGGCCGCATGGCTTAAGGCGTCACTCTCTTGTTAGAATAATTTGTCAATTACAGGGAGATTGGGGTTCGAATCCCCGTTGGGTGTACTGTTGTTGATCTTTCAAATTTGTTTTACAAATTTTTTTTACTCTCCCTCTACGCAAATTCGGATACTCTTTTTCTGAATTCAACCTTTCTCATTCCGAAATAATTAGCTTAATGAGTACATATGTGTATAATCTGAACAGGTAGTAAGAGGCGTGGTACTTTAAAAAAAATATAAAATCTGTACCACATTTCTTAGATCTTATGAATAAACAAAAAAAAATGAGTCTGTATAACTATTCAGATAATTTTAGTACTTCCCAATGAGATATAAAACTGAAATTTAGTGAAATTGTAAAGGAACCATTCAAGAGACGAGAAAGTTTTTCAATCTTAAAAACTGATCAAAAACAAAAATTATAAAAAAACTAAAACTTGTTTTATTTTATCATTTTAATTTGTAGTAATGTTATTTGCATTTCAAAAGCAAGGAGATTCTAAAGTAAAAATTCAAATTTAAAATCCAAAGAAAAATTGTAGATTATGATAAGGTGACCTATGTCTATGTGTAGGTTGATTTGTATTCATAATAGTTAGCACAAAAGTGTTTCTTTGATCAATGAAAATTTTACAGGTAACTTTTAACATATTTATTTAATTTGAGTTTACATTTATATAGACTAGATATGTATTCCCTGTGAACCAATTATTACACTATTTAAAACAGTTAACACAGCCGAAAACATATGTCATAGTCTTATAAATATAACTAGTTGATTGTTGGTTTGTGCGTGTATTGTACTAAACAGGGCCTATGCAATGGAAACAATCTCCCAGTGACAAAATTGGATGTAAATCTAATCAACGTAACAATTTTAATGGGTTTGTCTCAAGGGATTGTGTCTTTCATTCAAAAATCGATTTGGCCCAGTGTAGAACCTAATCCTTTTTATTTTGAGATGAAGACGGTTCCCTAACTAAACTATCGTTCTAAATAACTATTCATAAGTCTCAAGGTCAAATCTTGATGGGTTGGTTTTTATTTATCCAGACCAGTTTTCAGCCGTGGCCAACTTTACAGTACGTGGTTTTGTCCTGAGTGCGAAGCTCAACATAGTTATGGGGTTGAAACCATTTAAGGATCAAGTCAGGGTACATTGATACCAATACACCCTACTTTATTCACAAAAACATAGTATACAATTAAAATTTTTAATTTATTTAGTAAAAATAAAATTAATCTAGTTAATTAGCCCCTTAGCCATTTTTACATCGTATATTAAAGAGGCAGAAACATATGTTTCTATATTAGGCTAGCCCAACCTAACAAAACCTAAACTGTTATGCCTCTAAAATTGAAGGTTTGGTTTTATTATGTTTGATAATATTGACATCAACTTTTCATAGACATAATTGATAATTAGTATAGATATAACGCCTAAATACATTGGGCTTTATCATTTTATACGGGAAAACCCTTAAAATTAAAAAATATATTTATAGATTATATAGTGTTGTTTTAGGCACTAGTTTTTATTAGCAATTGTATCTTGTAAAAACATACCACAATTCAATTATCCAAGTGTGGATTTATAATTGTAGCTCTTGCGTACAGAAATGTAGATAAATAATTTAATATTAAATCCCTTTTCTAATAAAATATAGAACAAATTAGTAGTGAAATTCTGGTGGTCTATTGTATAAAAATAACATTTATATTATATATATTCATTGAATATTCCCATGAACGTGATATGTTTACTTTAAAAGATAGAAATTTAATTATAATCTTGGTATAAATATTTTTGGTGAGATTCCGTGCATAATTTGAGCCCAAGGATGATTATGAAATATGGTATTTATTAGATTCCACTTCGGATTATAAAGGTTGGGAAAATGAGTTTTTCAAGACTGGAATATCAATTGAAACCAACTCGGAACTAACATTGGGTCGCCAAATACCCTATCTAAACAGATTAAAGCTGTCAAAACTTTACCGAACATTTTATTTAATGTTTGAGGCTTATTAGAATTAGTAAAATATAATTAAACTATTTCTCCTTTCCTTGAACAGATAAAAGGTTGTTGGGCACAAATATTGGAGATCTTGGTTGGATCTTGACTAAATTATCGATTGTTTTGTTTGTAAACGAGTTCATTGGTAAGTATAAAAGTTTTAATGCTAGCTGTGGCGTATAAGACGTAATGTCATAGGTTTATTTCTTTGCAAGTCGTGTGTTAATGTAGTAGGTGTATCTATGAAGTATACGTTCATTGACCTAAAAAAAAAATTAATAATAATTGGTGATTTCCACAAAGTTTAGTAATATATATTTTTTTAAATGCTTACAAAAACTAAGTATATAATACCTGAATCAGTGGTTTCTCAAGTCAGACTGGATTGATGTAGATAGATTGGAGTTCAAATCCTAATAAGTTGTACTGAGGATGGTGTTTCCTTAAATTGTTTCTCCATCTCTCGCAAGCAAATGAATGTGCATTTCCTCTAAAATTAGACCATCGTTTAACATGAACGTAGCCACTTCAATGGTTGGACGATCTAAGGAAGAGTTTTTAAAACTTTTTTAAGTTGAACCTAAATATAATATTTTTCCGGTCGGTCGACCTAAAGTGACATGACATGTAGTTTTAATTGAATATTATTTTTCATATTTGTGTTAGTTAAATCAAATTAATTGAAATTATTTTAAATAAAGAAACAAAAATTTCCAATAAGTTCACAATCATAAAATATTAGGTGTGCAACCAAAAATGACTATTCCAGTAGTTACTTTAATGCTGTTTCATTTTGGGAGAGTTATTTTGAGTTTTATTTTGTATTTTGTTTTCTGCATGGTGCCATAGAAGGAAAAGTTGAGGGAAATAGAAACTTTGCAAGATGAAGGATTAAAATATCAGATGACTCTAAGGAATAAGAAAATTCTTGGAGTTGAAGTAGGAGGTAGATGATAGGGTACATTGACGATCTAAGTTCACTGACAAAAGGAATGGACCTGTCGTAAGACAGAACACATTTTAATATTATTAATAATATATAAATGTTATCATATAAATTGAATTAATTTCAGTAACATTTTTATCTTACAAATATGAACTTAAACAATATTTTCCCGTGAAAATGTGACCTCATTGCAAAATTTGATAAGGGCAAAATGATTTACCAAAATTCCCGAGTACAAGAGGATTTCAAAACTTAGTTTCAACACTGTTTGTATCGTCACTATTGCAGTAATTCTTCATAATACACCAGTGAAGTGTTTGTAATTGTAATATTTCGTAATTTTTGACAATTTTTTCAATAACTTTCCATGACCTTCGTTTGAGTCGTGACCTTGGCTTGGGAGCCACAGGTTTAAGGCATCACTCTCGTGTTAAAATAGCCTGCTGATGGCGGGGAGATCAAAGTTTGAATCCCAGTCGCGTCTACTGAGGATGGGCTTTTCTAAAATGGTTTCCCACTCTTCTTCCACGCAAATGCGGGTAGATTTCCTTTAAAATACATCCTTCCTTATCCCTACCACCCTAGAGTGATTATCATATATGCGTATAGCCAGAACCTTAAGTAATAGGAGTGATAAAAAAAAGCATGGACGGATTTTTAAGACGCTTTGAAAAAAGTGTCCTGATTACCAATTTTTTATACATCTGCAATTCTTTAACGGCAGTCAATCTAATACCCAAAATATTATAAACAGAATATTACATGAGTTGATTATCTTGAACAAGCTTACTAATTTTACCATTTACAGTTAAGGCCCTTGGTCATGTCGAGTGCAAGTCTAAAAACATATTTTATAGGATCTTGGGCGGGAGGGTGAAAGGCGTGGAGCGGCTTCACAACCGACAAAAGTATCCTTCGGCGCCAGCAAGAATAGATGGATCACGGAAACCGTAGATGGCACTAGCTATTGGACAGGTCTTACGTAAAAAATAATACGTTTGGAAACATCAGTTTTCTTGAGATCGAGGGAAATTTTTATGTTAATATTCTCAACAACCCTTCTAAGATAATGTATAGATGTTTATTAATTGTTACATTTTCTTATTTTTTGTTAAGAAGCCGGTAGTTTTCTATTGAAATACGTCAATTTTATCGATATTTGATCACTGTTAGAATTATAGAGGAGGTGTGTATATAAAAAGTATAGTTTAATCAACATGCTTCTACTTTTGAACAAACCGTTTCCGAAAAGAACATTGCAAAACAATAAAAATTTATTAAAGATAACCGTTTATTCCCATGGCTCTGAATTTCCACACCAAATGAAATGGGTCAATCGCCTTAAGTATATCCGTGTTAATTTAGTTGAGTCAGATATATCCCAAGAGAATTGCACCCTTAGTTTGACCCACATTGACTCTAAATTGTGATAGAGTGAATTCTACATTCCCTTCCGCGTACATGCTAAACTGGTTGGTCCCGCCCCTTGTTCTATTCCATTGTGTCGAGTTTTAATGAAACATACGACTAAACATCTGTTTTCATTAGCAGCGTCACACAGTCAACACGGTACTGATGGATTGACAGCCGGACCGCGCCGGCGTGTTACTCAGGCTGGAGGCCGCGAAACTCGTCGGATCGGGGCTTGGAGGTTTATTTTAACTGATGCTAACACCCACACTGGTGGTTGAGCGGAATAATATAGTCGATATTCGTAAGTCTGAAAATCATTCATAAACTAAGCCCAAAATCGAACTATATCGACCTAGCGGCTGCCACCTGGTTGGCGAAGATAGTGCCAACATCCGCGGATAGAGGGTGTCATGTTATTAGCACAACGAACCTTCCAGTCCATTAATTTTAGTTTTCTAGATTGGAGACATTACTTTTATATTCAAGTAGATACTCAATAATTGTTCTCATATGATCCACTTCGGTGGCCACATGGTCTAAGGTGCTATTCTTCAAGTAGGCTGGACTGCCGATGACAGGAAGATCAAGGTTCGAATCTCGGTTGGTTGTACTGAGGGGTGTTTTACTAAAATGGTTTTCCACTCTCCATATACGCAAATGCGGGTACACTTCATATTTATATAACTTTCCTAATCCCTAAAACCATTAGCGTATTTAGTACATGAGCGTATAACCTGTTATTAACAAGTGTTTATAATTTTAAAAAAGTTACATTTTTGTAAAAAAAATAATCTCTGGTTAAGTATAACAAGAGGCTGTTGCCCTAACTTTACTAAATAAATAAGGGAAATTATTAGTAATAAACAGATTATTCGAACTGTTAAAAATAGGCCTAAAAAGATATGCTTTTTACAGGTGCTTAACTAACAGTATATTAAAATTCTGACTTTAATAACATCTAACAGTCACTCCTCATTAAAATAAAGTGGGCAGGTGTTTTAGTAGATACGTCGTTTCTTGAACAAACATCAACTCTTTCATTAACCGCGACAGATGCTAGTCTACGTAATAGAATCGAGTGCCATGTTTGCAATGAACTTAGCTCCTGATACGCTGATACGCTACTTGAATCTATCATATATAACAGAGTCATATATCAGCAGAAAAAGGCCCAGAAATGATATTATAGCTATACCTTCATTTTCTTAAAAGTCTGTATGTTATATATAGATATATACTTTTTTTTAAACGCCGATTCTTACAAACGATATATTAAAGCTATACGCATCACTCATCACGATAGTTTGTCAGGAATTATAAAGGGGAAATTTAGAGGAAGTGTACCCACATTTTCGTCAAGAAAGAGATTACAAATGCTTAGGGAAAACCTTCCTCAACACACATGACCAAGGTTGGAACAGCTATATCCTCGTTACCGGAAGTCAGATGTATTGATAGAGTGAAGCATTAGACCATGCGGCCACCAAAGTGGGTCACCTCATTTATAGAGCATCGTTTATAATAAATACACTTTTTTTTTGTGGTCTGCAAGAATAATATCTTTCTACGTTATTGAGTTTATCTTATGGTCATTAGTAATATATATGAAAAGCTATCAATAAATATCAAATTAATTGACAATTGTCAATAAATATCATATTAATTGACAATTGTCAATTTGTTTGAAAAATAAGGTAAAAATAACCCTAATCTGTTGTGGTTTTGGTAGCTGTAGTTTTTTTGGATAACAAGATCATTACAGTCACACCGGAAAACTATTTGAAAGTGTGTCTAAATAGGGAAGGAGGAAAGTGTTTACTCTAAAAGAGAGTCAAATATGTGTTGCATTTTAATATAAACAATGTTAGAAAGAAAGATTAGCAAACTTTTATTTCCATACACGTTTGTTATTAAATTGCTGAACATAATATGAATGGATTATAACGGCCTATTTTAAGAGGAAATATAAAAATACTATTTTATGAAGAGCCATTTTTATCAATGGACAATGATCCCCCTCAAGTTAACATGATTGCATGATAAGTCATAAAAATATTTTTTCGAAAAATATCTTATTTAGGGGCTTCAGAACAGGAGGACTAAGGATCTTAAGCCCCCCTTGATTTTATTTTAAAGGCTTGGGATATCTTAACCCCTCCCTAATATTTCCAAAGTAGATTCAAAAACCATGTATAAAAACATATATTATCTGTTACCAACAGTTTGGTAGTTTTAAGCAATGAAGAAATACATTTTTAATTAATTTAATAGGTCCGGTGTACTGAGGATGATTTGTCCTAAAATGTTTGCCCAAATTTTAATAAAGCCTACATATCGTGATGAACGGAATGTTCATGAAATAAGAAAAAACTCGTAAAGCGAAGTAACTGATTGTGACATTAAAAGTCAAATAAAAGTCAAATAAATTATAAAAAGTCATTTAAATAGGCAAAATTATTTGCAATTTGCAAGTGCAAATTATCAATTGTATCCTCAATGAATTTTATTTATTGATTATTTTTGTGCCAAGAATTTAATATATGGCAATGTACATTATGAGATTTTGTATTTATAGCTCTTATTATTAATATATTTGGAACGTATTATTCTGTCTGAAAAAAACTGGAGAAGTAAAGGAATTCTAAAGTGTTGGCCTTATCAGCGCTGTTTGAATGTGTGTAAGAAAAATAAATGGTACTAGCAGAAATCAACAGGATAAAAAAAAATTCAGCCGTTCTCCTTGATAATATACTTTAAAGAGAATGTACACCAGAATGTAGGGACAGTGCTATATCATTAGGCTTAAGTTACATTGTAGGATATAGTGTATCTGTCGAGAAATTAAGAATCAATTCAAAATGTGATAGTAAAAAAATCTTGTAAAAGGTAATTTTGTATACCACTGAAAACTCTCTTGGAATTCCAACTATCAAGATTTGTATTTTTCCTTAAGACTTTCACAAAAACATTCTATTTCTATTTGAGAGATTTTTTCCTTGATTAAATATTATAGGAAGACATTTTGATATGCAAATTATTTCCTCCCAGGCTTTGTACGCCATCTACTTACAATATCCTTACTATATTGTGGATTGTGTATAGCCCTGAAAGGCAGTAAGATACGCGGTACATACACAAATTTGAGAAATATATATTTGGTTTTGTGCACTAAAATCTAAATACGAATTTTAAATAAATTCAAAATAAATGCAAATTTTTTTTAAAAAAATGTCCATTAAATAACTATTCAAAAATGTTTACAGAGACATCTTATTTTCAAAAATTTGCCTGGGAAGACCACTTTGAATTTTTTTAGAGTCATTGAATTTTCAAAAGATTTCCAGGTGATGAACACATTAAATAGCTTCTAGAAGTCTCCAAATTAAAAAATACATCTTCTGGGCTAGAGAACCACTCAAATAACTTCTAGAGGAGTATAATTTTTGTAATTTTTTCTAGTGGTGGACGACTCTATGTATCTTTTAAGGTAATCAAATTTCGGAGGAGAATTTCTGGATGAGAGCCTCCGATACTCTTTTGACTTAGGGGCTAATACTTTCAAAAAATCATTTTATTTTTTTTGCTAATCACCACTATTACTGGATAGTATCATTACCTATCATTTTTAAGGTTGATCAAATACAAGTTAGCAAGCTATTTTCGATACAAGTTCTTGCTATGTTCCTTCTATACTACCCGTGAAAAATAAACCACTTCAAATATATCCAA
The DNA here is from genome assembly GCA_033556935.1 of Timema podura. Taxonomy (NCBI): domain Eukaryota; kingdom Metazoa; phylum Arthropoda; class Insecta; order Phasmatodea; family Timematidae; genus Timema; species Timema podura. Next base: position 41,465,198 of record JAVRXN010000012.1, read on the forward strand.
AATCATAGAGGCTCTAGAAATTTATTCGGTTGGGACCTTTAAACGCTCTCTCAGTCAAGCGCCCCCCACACCCCCCTTTCAAAGAGCTTCCGAAGCCCCTGCTCGTAGCCTCTTTCCAGGGACACTAGAAATCATTATTTAGAAGGGAACTAGTTTTATCAATGAAAACTGCCCGCTCTGCTCACCCCTTTACTATCCCTACCTTCTGGAAATGTAAACATCTGTCAGAAACACTTCAAACACACGCATATATCGATTTCTCTTTCCCCTCCTAAGTTCCCCTGTATTGTTTAGAATTGGATTATAAAGGGGGGTGGTGGATGTATGCAAAAAAGTGTGTGAGGGAGAGATTTTCATAAAATGGCTGAAGAGGGGAAAGAGGGGGTGCCTTCCCCCCCTAGTATTTCCACGCCACCTCTTTGAGTTTCTTGTTTTCCTGATAGGAACGTCCCTGGCTAGGTCAGCGTGGGCGTCGTAGTCGCAGCCGTCGACTCGCCGGGTCACGTCTGATCGATATATCGATTGGAAGCGTCTTGTTTGGTGTCAGAGAAGCCGCGGACTTTTTGTTTGGCCATTAGATAGATCCACGCTAAAACGACCTAAGTCGTGGGTTTGGCGTTAATGCGTGTGATTCCTTAATTATATTACACGAATTGTTTTTTGTTTTATTCCCATTGGAATGAGTTGTCATTATGTCAACTAAATCTGTTAGTAAGCTGGGTTGGTCTTGTTCAGATTGGTATTGTTTCTGGCACTCAAATTTTAAATATATACGAAATTACTGTTGACATTAAAGATAATAACTTCTTTAATTTAGAAGTAAATAAACATGTTTAGCAAATATTATTTTCATATACCACGAGAAGATCAATAAAATTTGTTATTCATAGGAACACTTTTAAACATTAATTTAGTAATATAATATTAATATTTATTTTAATTACGTTTATAATAAATTTGTATTTTTTTTTGTACTCTGAAATTTAATATTCAGACCTACTTAAAATTAACTCAATTTATAGTAATCTAATTAATACAAACACATTTGTGAGTAGTGTTTAACGTTTGTCGAGGATGCTGTAAAATAATAATGGGGATAGCCTAGATTTCATATTTTATAGTTTACACCAAATGCTACCCTTAAACACAATGTAGTATGTGAAATAAATACTTCACATTTATTATTAAAATATATTATAAGTTTACGAAAAACCTTTTACCCCCTATTTTTTAGTTACGAAATTAAATTGATTTAAAAAAGTTAAGTAAAGACATACGATTCAGTTAATTTAGGTCAAGTTAAGTTAGCCAAGTTTATTCAAGTTTAATATTAGCTAAACACATATTTTTGTAATTTGGGTTTTAGATGCACCTAGTCTTATTATTCCTTAAGGATATACGCGTATTTACACTTTGGGTATGGGCGAAGAAAAATAAAGTATGAAATGTAGTCGTATTTGATATAAGGGAAGGTGGAAACACATTTTGGGGGAAAAAAACCTCAGTGTACCAGAGTGGGACTTTAAAATGATAATACTCGTCACTGGTAGGACAGATTAAATAAAATTCACGCCTTCATCCAGGAGCTTTATTTTAGCCTTACTTTGAAATTTTAAAAATAAAATACAGCCCATATTTTATTCAACGTATCTTCAAAACTATAAAAATTAAATCTAGTAACATCTTAGCTTTGTTCTCCAATCAAATCTCCACCGGTGACAAAGTTGTCTGTCATAAATCTTGTATTAGACTAGATTGTGATGACGGGGAGGACAAGGTTCGAATACTGATCAGCAGCAATTAGGGTGGCCTTAAATTTTATATTCATCACCGTGATATTACAAACACCTATCCATGTTAATGCTCTGACATTTGGAAAAAATGACACCTGGAACCAGGAATCGAAACACGGACCCTTGGATTAACACACCAATTCTCTACGACTGGGCCATCCAGGATTAGTCCCGTTTTTAGGGTAATTTATTTATTCATAGTTTGTTTTCTAATTTATTTGAGGTATTTAACGTGCACTTTCTGAACTGCCTGATTATTTAAGAAAACGACATAGTTTATAAATCTATAACGGGCACGAGATACAGCCCCCGGCCATTAATTCATAGCTGTGAAAGGGGGAACCCACATTTCAACACTGATAAATTTATCGGCTATGCCAGGGATCAAAACAGTGACCTTTAGTTCAGTATACTGACACGCCACTGACTGAGCTAAGATGATGGACCTCTTAGTTTAAGAAAGAGTATGTGATGGACGTGTGTAAATAATCGGCTACCTATGCTAATTTGGTATTTTAATCTTAAAAATTATCCTTATCTTTCTCCTTATTAAATTAACTTGTTAGTGGCTATACTTTTAAACGTATAATTCCGAACTATATCTGCGGTAATTGGTGTTTGTGAGGCTGGTAATTTGGGGGGAGGAGGGAGGTTAGGGGGTTAGGGAATCTAAAAAGAAAAAATTCTGTGACTCTGGTCCCAAACACAATGAATTCAACTATTGTGTATTTAAATATTATTGGAATTTTTGACAGTTATAAAACCTGCCATAAGAATCATCTTGTATTCCAAATCATGTTAAGGGAACGTAATGTGAAAAATTATTTGACTCGGCTCCCATTATTAAAGGTTACTTTTCTCAAAAACCATAGAACATAACATTCCAAAATATAAATATGAATATATTTGTCGACAATTTTAACCGGAAGTCAAAATTTTAATACGAAGTGCTGACCCTTGTGGACCCAATATTGATCTTTTTTATCGGTCCAAACATACAAATGAGGACATAAATTCTTTAAAAATAAAATTATAAAATTTAAAACCGGTCTCAACAAATGTTTTACATAAGTATAGTACAAGCTATGCTTAGGTTTGCTAGTGTATATTATTTCGTTTTACATATAATACGAGTTTTGAGTAAATATCTCAATTTTTAAACATTAGAGCGAGAAAGTCCGTGCGTAGTTCTCTAACCATTTATTTATATTCAAATCATTAGCTATTTATGTATAATTCTTGTATACTTTCACAATAATAAATGGTTTAAGAGGTGGTAGCTATGTTGGTTGTATAATTTCTGAGAAAAGTGTAGGTACCTTAATTAATATGAGGAATCTAGGAAAATTAATCACACCCATCTAATTTACATCTTACAATAAAGTTAAAAGTCATCAATATTTAGTGCAAAAATAATTATTTTACTGGCCCAAATGTTGTCCCTACTGGAATCGTAGCTGAATATTTTATATGTTTCAGGTATTGGGGTTTCCTGACACATACCGGATGGTGAAGAATGACCACCCACCGGTTCATAAAAGAGCTCATAGTTACCTCTCAGAACGGTTAGCACTGGATGCAAGGGTGTGTATTAATCATGACCATTGTTTATTTATGACTTATCGTTAATTGGTAATTTGAATAATTGTAAAGCGTATATGAATCCATCATTCTCAATTTGGAATCTGAATCGAATTATTAGACCAATTAAAAATTTCAAATCGAGCTCGAACCGAATATCATGTCTAAAAAAAAAATTCGAGTCGAATCGAAGCTTAAAAAATCAATCAAATATTTTATTTTAAAAATAGATTCAGATCTGTATCAAATAATTTATTTTTGGCTTCCTATGGTAATGCTTCAAAACAAATCTGTCTTTAATAATTTAATATGTTAAGTTTTTAAATTCAATCCAATAAGTAAATATTTAAAAAAAAGTTGGTAGATATTTTAGACACCTCTAATGTTTAAAAAAAAAAGGAATATATAGCACTAATTTCTAACGATGAAAAATCAATTTAAAGATCACACTACTTTTCAATAATAGTGTAAATGTTGATTAATATCTACTAAAAGGTGTGCCTAACTTCTTTTCAAAAATACAAGATTTTTTACTTTCACAAACAACCATAACCTACGTCATTCCTCTATGAACTGAAACTCAAGTTCATATCTCAATTTACTCTACCACGCAACTGGTTTGAAACCTGATTATATTTATTTGTTGAGTAAGTATTAATTTATAGATAAGAATTTCGAGCTAGACACATCGAATCTGAATCTAAAATTTATTTAGGTTCAAAATTTCGAATTGAATTTGAATCCTCCAATATTAAGGCTTAAAATTTTGAATGAAGATTCAGATTAGGATTCGAAATTTCGAAGTTTATCACAGGCTTAACAATTATAAATGATAAATAAATAATATTTATCAAATAGATTCAGGTTTATTTATCTTTTGTAAGGAATTATTCCATTGGTTTTCAAGTAATTATTTAAACACGATTTCATTTATTACACTGGCATTACGAGATATTAAAACATATCAGTTTCTTTTAGATGTTACAAAGTAAATTTCAATTAACTACCGTAACATGTAGTGTTTCTATGGATTACCACTAGGTGCTGTGGGCAGAGCAGCAGTTTATAAAGCAACGCACGAAGCGAGGTATAGTACCACCAATAGATCGCAGCACACGACGTGGAAAGAGGTGGGATCTATCGGTGCCAAGTCGAACCAACAGATACCTATTCAATGATGAACTGTGGGATGAAGAGTGGTATTTGGTACTTTATTTGATTAATTCATTACAATCTGTACATTAAAATACTAAGGGAGATCTAAATAAAAATGTGATATGTTTCGTTTATTAAAAACATTAAATTATCTTATAAATAGAAACAAAAGTTTTTGTCAAAAACAATCAATGAGTTCATTAATTCTATGTATTTCTAAAAAATTAATAGACAATTTCAAATTATTGTTGGATAAATATACATTAAAATATTTTAATTCAATTTATTGCATCAGTTAATTTAATTCTTTCAAGTACTATAGTAATATTAATTAATTCAACAACTATTCAAATCCATACAAATGATTTATCCATAGAAACTTTTTTTTCAACTGTATTAACGAAACAAGTTTAAAAAAATTAATATTCTTAAAAACAATCTAGAACCTAATAGGTGCTCTAAAGGTTATTTTTAATTCTGTAACCCTTTAGACATTTCGAAATAATTGTTAAAAAAAAATGTATTTGTGTATTTGAATAAATACATTTATGTCACTCTTTTGATATATTAACATTTTTAATGTATTCCCTCAAAACTTGTATTCAAATATTTTTGAGATGTGCGATTTATAAAACAACATGGTTGTAAAGCTCCCCATGCATATTTCAGGAGGTGAAATTCACTGGTTCATAAGTAATTGCTTTAAAACGATCGAGTGAATGCACGTTTACCATCCTTGATGACCTAATTACCTCATCGTGTTGTTATAAATATATGACCAAGCTTGACCATTGTGCTTTATTCATGAGCTACAACAAAAATATCTATCTTCAATAATATTCAATTCAAAGAATATTATTTAAATATTTTCATACAAATATAATTTACTTAATCTATGACATTAGGAACTCGACAGTAAATTGCCACACTTACAAAAGTAGGCCACCTATCCCTATCTTGAGCTAGCTCTATCCAGTCCACAGGATTATTTCCTATATCTTTAAGGTCCATTCTTATGTTATCCTACCAACTGCGGCTAGCTCCTCCTGATGATTTCTTCTCATTGGGTTTACCAATCAGTACTCTGAACATGGCTCTAGATTCTCACACTCCCTCTGCGTGTCCCTTCCGCAGTAATATACGAGACTTGATTATCATAATAACGTCTTGAGATTAGTACGGGGTATGTATCTCATCATTATGTAACCTTCTACACTGCCCAGTGTCCTCATCAATTTTGTATCAAATACCTCCTTACGCACATTGTTATCGACCAACCTAGAATATTTTTTTTTTCGTCATGTAAGGTAAGATACAACATTTTACACACATAGATAACAACTGGTAAAACTCATATTGTTTTGTATATTTGGATTTTTGCAGTCCTGAACAGCAGGCGAGATGTTAAACACTTATTGACCGAGTAATATCATGCATTTGCCGGCTGTATTCTTTTACTTATTTCTAATCCAATATCGTTATTGCTAGTTAAAATTATTCCTCAGTATTTAAAATCATTCAATCTTTCAAGCGATACGTTGCTCGCAGTAAATACTTTGCACAAAATACAAATATAATATAAAATATGGTTTTATAAGAAATTATTTGTATTAAACAATTTAAAATACTACCAATATTATATTTTATTAATATAATACATTAACTTATTATAATAATATGCCCAGTATATTAACTTATTGTATATTTTATATATTTGGACTATTTCAAATGGTTTTAACTATTTGGGCATATATTAATATCATTATTTTGGGATCGAGCTTACATATTTATCAAATGTTAATTCCTCCTGTGGTTAAATTCTTAAACGAATTAAAACTAATAAAAGTCTTAGTTAGATTTGTTACTGATTGTATGGGGTTTATTAATCTTTTTCAAATATATGTAAAATGATGGCAGACATACACGGGAATCAAACTATGAGTCATTGTGGTGGTTTTTATATTCAATATATGATATATGGTATATGAATATCTCACAAACTCATAAAAGACTCTTCCTTAATATAAAACGTGATGTAAGACTTATATTAGAATAGGATGCTCACTAAGGCAAAGGTTATCGGGCTCAAGGCTTATATCAAAATGAGCATATAATATATATATATATATATATATATAATAATAAGTTATTTAATGCATTTAGTATTTCTTGTGAACTATGGCTGACTAGCTGTATGTTAAATTTAATGAAATAAATAATTTTTATTTATAAAATAAAGAAAATTGAGATTCTATATCAGTAGCTTAAAAATAAACATTCAAAGGAATCCAATCGGTTTTTAACTTCATCTTTCAGAATAGGATCTCATTATACTAAAAGTATGGACAGTTATTTTTCGAATACAATTATAAAATACATCAATATTTTGGATATTTTGATATTATGAGCTCATTTTAAAAAAAATATAATGTCACAGAAAGATATCAAATTTGTATGGATTGAATTTTCCTTATATTTGATATAAGTTATGTTTCAGCAGCATACCTACCATAACTCACAATATGGCATCTTCCCTGTCTCTGATATGAGTGGTTATGTTTCAGCAAGATACCAGAACTAGACCTGACCTTCCCAAACTAGATCTTCACGTCCTGCCTGTTTACGAACAGGGAATCACAGGTAGAGGGGTACGTGTTTGTGTCCTGGATGATGGAGTAGAGTTTCGCCATGAAGACCTGCAACACAATTACGTAAGACCAAAACAGTTATTAGAAAATCATTTTTGTATTTGTAATTTTTTAGTTTGTGAATAAAAAAATAAAACTAGAAACAAACTATAAATATTAATTTCGTCAATATACTTCTTACCAGCCTCGGTGGCGTAGTTAGCTAACGCATTGGTTGCTAGTTTATCTAGACTACCGAGGATGGAGAGATTGAGGTTCGAATCTCACTCGGTTGAACTGGAGCTGGTTTTCCCTAAATGGTTTTCCACTCTCCTTTCAAGCAAATGCGTGTTTACTTCCTCTATATTCAAATTTCCCCATTCTTAACCCTTAGCGTAAATAGTACTGAAGCGTATAACACGAACGGGTGGTAAGACGCGGTGCTAAGTATTTAATATACTTCTTCTGCTACCTTATTATTTTAAATATTATTCAATAACTATAAAATATATTAAAACCAATTGAGAGTGGTCGCCAAAACTTTGGTGTTACCAATGGCTTATCCGAGTTTCAGAAATTTTTTGCGGCCGTATATACTCGTATATGTATAATTTTTACATACATATGGGTTGATATAAATAATTTATTTTAAGAATACATTAAGTCATATTAACTGACAGAGAAAATATTATTTTGTTAAAAATTCAGAAAAAAAAGTATGTTAAAATGTGATTTTTTATCTAGGGTTTGTCCTGTTGGGTCAGTGCACCGCCTTAATTACTAGTCTTAGAGACATGGGAAACAGTATAAAGGTCGGAAAGGCAATCTCAATAGTAGGGATAGTGAATGGTTTGTAGGAACCGTGCTAGCGCAATCAGGATAGGACTGAGCAACAGTTGTATTTGTGGTATACCGGCCGGCAAGGCAATTTCTATAGTAGGGATAATGATTTATAGGAATAGTATAAGCGCGCTCAGCGTAAGACTGCAAAGGTTGTACTTGTGGTAAACTGGCTAAATGTACCAACACCGATCGGTACAGCATCCTTACCGTAAGCAACGAATACGATAATGAATGTGGGTACGATCAAGGCTAGTAACCTTGTCTACTTTAAAATTATTACTAAAATAAACTGTACAATGTTAGCTTCGTATGACCAAAGATATGATTGGCATCTTAGGTTAAAAGAGCAGGACCCATCTGTCAACAAGCTGGTGAGAACATGGACTTTTGGAACGTGGGATGTGAGAGAGTGTGTTGTATAGAAAATAAACTGTTAGAGGAAATTATTGGACGAAAAATTGATATTTGGTGTTTATGTGAAATAAAATGGAAAGGGAAAAATGTTTTGATGACAAGTGCTGGTAGTCCGGCACTTTGGTCAAGTGTGGATTAATGGGTAAGGTGAAGTCAGGGAGTATATTTAATCCTAAGCCCAAAAACCAAGCGGTTTGTGAGAAGGTGTAAGTTGGTGTAATTTGGACTTCTATGGGTACGTATGGAAATAGTCATTTGTAGAATTATGTTGATATACTCAGGTGGAGGGCGAAGACGAGAATGTGAGAATTGATTATTTAAATGAGCTCAATGAAGTCTTGAATGCATGTGGACCGGGTGAGAGCTTTATCTTGTTAAGAGATGTAAATGGATGGGTGTGTAACCAAAGAGATAATTCAAAGAGAGGGTCTGTAATTTATGGTGATGACAGGGAAAGTGAGAATGGTTTGTGAGTTTGAGTTTAGAAAAAAGATTGTGTCTAACGCGTGGTTTAAGCACAAATATATTCACTTTTATGCATGGAAAAGGTGCGATTCAAGCACGATGATTGATTTTGTGTTTATGATGAGAGACTGAGAAGTTTATTAAAGAATAGTAGGCCTGTGATTAGATCTGAATGTGGAACGGATCAATTCCTAGTGATCTCAGTAGTTGTATAAGGTAGTAAATTTGTGAGAAAGCAGCTTAATAATATTAAATAAGTAAGCGTGAAATAGGAAATGTTGCAGTATAAAATCGTGATAGCGGAACATGAAAGAATAATAGGCAAAAAATGAAATTACAAAAGTATGAATGGTGTATCGAAATAAATGCTAATGTTATGAAAAGTGCTTGTAACAGAATAAGAGAGGCTCTAGGTGAGTGCTTGAAAGATTTGTGTGTTATTGCGGTGATGGAAACTTAAAAATTGGTGCATGGTGGAATGAAAAGGAGAAAGAATCTATATAGAGAATAAAGAAGCATACAAATGAATCATTTATATGAAAAGTGAAACAGAGCGTAAGAAGTTGTTTGACGTATATGAAGAGAAAAGATGAATTCAAATAAGATCACAAAGGAGAATAAAAAGCAAATGATATTAAAAGAATAAGAGGTAAAGCAGAATGATTTTTAATAAATAAGAAGCTGTTCTGGAAGTGAGTCAAGAAAACAAAACAAGTAGTGGATGGAAAGACCTATATAATTAAAAATGAACGTGGTGAGATGATCTGTGATAAAAACAGTATAGGAGAGCGATGGAGGGAGTATTTTGAGAAATTTTATAGTGGAATCGTATAAAAAGTGCCAGAAAATAGGGACAATATTGTGATGAGTAAAATAATTAACAATACTGAGGTGTTAAAAGCTTTGAAAGTATTAAGTAATGGCAAAGCTGCGGGCGTAGATGGGGTCACAAGTAGAATTCTGAAGTGTGGGGGCACGGTACTACTTGCCAGATTGTGTGAGTTGTTCAATGTATGATCCGGGATTTCGAGTGTTACTAATAAGTGAAAGAATGCTCTCATTTTTACCTTGTTCAAATACAAAAGCAGTGAGAGTGAATGTAAGAATTATAGGGCAATTAGTTTATTGAATATTATATGCACATTTTTAGGGAGAGTTTTAATTGAGATGTTGCGAGTAAAAACTGCGGACAAGATTTGTTGTGTGTAATGTTGTTTCATGGCAGGTAGAAGTAGGATGGACCAGCTATTTGTATAGCAACATGTGATTGAGAAGTGTGGCAGTGAGGAATAAAGTTTATTACGCATTCGTTGATCTGAAGAAAGCGTACGATCGGGTTATTATGAATATTTTATGTAATATTCTGAGAGTGTATGGTGGAGATGCATGGTTAGTAATTTAAATTAAGGCGGTTTATGATGGAAGTAAAGGGTGCGTTATGGTGGATTGAGCTTTGGGTTTTATGCCTTGATATCGAACAGGTTGTTGGATGAGCTTATGTTGTGTTTCCATTTTGTTTAATGTATTCAAGACAAAGTGTATGAGGGATTCTTGTGAGGACGCGGTTGGTTTACAAATGGATAATGTGGATGTGAAAGGAGTTTTAAATTGTGATGATACCGTATTAATGGCTGAGAATAAAAATTGACAATTAGACTGTATTAAATCGTTTAAATGTGGTGACAGGAACCAAATTAAGGTGATATATTTTGATTAGGATGGATGGAAATGATTGTCAACTTAGTATATACGGAAAACTGTCAGAAAAAATAAATGGTCTTGTGTATCTAGGCGGAATGTTCTGTAAAAATTGAATAATGGATGGTGAGATCGACAAACGGGGAAATGCATCTCGGAGAGTATTTGGATGTCTGTAGACTATTGAAAGAATGAAATAGTATCGAAAGAGGCAGAGATGGGATTATATGAAAGTGTATTATCAGAAACAATGATTTTATGTATGAGAAGAGTTGGTTTGTAGGGAGAAAAACAGCAGCAAGTTGAATGCGATTGAAAATATATATATATATATGTATGTATAAATACTCGTATGGACAGAGTCAGTAATGAATGGGTGCTAAAGGAGTGCGGTTTGAAAGGGAATCCAATAGGTTCATGTGTCATATTAGACTAATTTGGGGATGTTGAGAGGATCTAGCTACAAATAAATTATATAAAGGTTGAGTGGTAGGCCATATAAGACGTGGCCTAATGTTTTGAATAAAAGAGTGAAAAGAGAAACATTGAGCGTTTTAAGAATAAGGGGGCATGTATAACTCGGTGAATGGACGTTGACGAAAAGAAGAATGTATACAAAGATAACGAAATGCGGAGAAAGTCAATAAAAATGGATTAAGTAAGGATTTGTTTTTTGAGCCATATGTATACATTCTTGCCTGCCCCTTAAAGTAACTGTGTTACTAGGAATGTACGTATGTATGTATGTATGTATGTATGTATGTATGTATGTATGTATGTATGTATGTATGTATGTATGTATGTATGTATGTATGTATGTATGTATGTATGTATGTATGAGTATGTATGTATGTATGTATGTATGTATGTATGTATGTATGTATGTATGTATGTATGTATGTATGTATGTATGTATGTATGTATGTATGTATGTATGTATGATGTATGTATGTATGTATGTATGTATAGTATGTAGTATGTATGTATATAGTGTGTATTTTGTATGTATGTATGTTATGTATGTATGTATGCATTATGTATGTATGTATGTATGTATGTATGTATGTATTATGTATGCATTATGTATGTATGTATGTATGTATGTATGTATGATGTATGTATGTATGTATGTATGTATGTATGCATGTATGTATGTAGTGTATGTATGTATGTATGTATGTATGTATGTACGTACGTATGTACGTATGTATGTATATATGTGTATTTATGTATGTATGTATGCTTATGTATGTATGTATGTATGTATGTATGTATGTAGTAGTATGTATATGTATGTATTGTGTATTATGTATGTATGTATGATATGTATGTATGTATGTATTATGTATGTATGTACGTATGTATGTATATATGTATATATGTGTGTATTTATGTATGTATGTATGTATGCATGTATGTATGTATGTATGTATGTATGTATGTATGTATGTATGTATATATGTATATATGTGTGTATTTATGTATGTGTGTATGTATGTATGTATATATGTATGTATGTATGTATACATGGTTGTATATCAACCGTAACCAAATTTCCTTATTTCCTACCTTAAAAACAGATTATTTGTAAACCCATGAAGTAGACTAATTAGAATGATGCCAGTGCTCCTTCGGCTCTTAAAGGACCCAGAGATCAGCTACGACGTGAACGACGATGACGACGATCCGACTCCTCGTTACGACGAAGCACAGACGAACGCCCACGGTACAAGGTGTGCCGGGGAGATTGCCATGGCTGCCAACAATAGAAAGTGTGGGGTGGGCGTCGCCTATAACGCCCGTATTGGGGGTGAGTGCCATTTTATAGTATAGGTCTTTTTAAAGCCACATAGCTTTCTTTGAAGGTCTTAATAATAGGAAATAAGAATTAATTTTGGGAATATTTTCTTCTTAGTTTCGTTTAATCATGGGTAATTCCTTAAATATCATAATAATAATCCCACTTCAGTGACCTTATGGTCTATGACGTCATTGGACTTCTGATGAAGGGAAACCGAAGTTTTAATCTTGGGAGGGGGCACTAAATACTGAGGGTTGTTTGCCCTAAATTATTATTTTACTCTTCCTCCACCCAATTACAGGCACACTTTCTCTAAATTTAACCTCCCCGATCCTCAATACATTAGCTTAATATACATACAAGTGGATAGCCTAAACGGCCAGTAATATTCGGTGGTAAATGTCAACCTGGTGTTGAAATCATTTTCGACTTGTCTTGCTATCTCTTAACATTGATTGGTCAATATTATAAAAGTCTGTATTTTTCAAAACTAGGTTAGACCTACCTATACGCTATAAATACAATATTTTGTGTTAAACATTTATCCAAAACAACTTCAAGTCCTTTATTATAGTATTTACTTTACCTTCAGAATAAATTTATTGGTACTCATACTTTTGAAATTAAATGTCTTATAAATGTCAATTATTATCTAATTTCTAATATTTTGGTTTCGTTTGAACTTTTGTTAGAATATTTAACTTTTTAAAATCAAGTAAACTCATAAAAGAGTATTTAATGCCATACATAACTTTTTCTTCTTATGTACATAGATATTTATAAATAGAGAAAGAGAGGCATGAATGGACAATATTATGCAGGGTATTTGAAATTATCTGTAAAATATTTAATGGGAGATAGGGAACACTTAAACAAACTTATTCGTAAGTGAATGTGTGTCCATAGACGACATACTTAGGTGCTAGAGGGCGCAGAGGGCACATAAGTGAAAAGCAGAAAGTTTGAAAAGCGTTTATATTCACAGCAGTTTTACAGATGTTTCTGACGCTGATGGCAAATAAATGAAAAGCAGAAAGTTTGAACAGCATTTATATTCACATCAGTTTTACAGTGGTTACTGAAAGGAGTAAATTCCAAAAGCAACGAATCCCTGACAGCATTGATGCATTGGTTACCGTACATTTTCAAGGAATCCTCAGTCCAGTACGCTAGATGCCTCTTAGCTATCTCAAGATACGTGAAATGATCCATGCTACGCGTATGAGTTCTGCATTATGAACAACGACGGCAAAAAAAATAGCCATTTAACGCGACGTCCACTAACACCCTCTAGCAATTAAGAGTAACATTAAAGTGCATACATTAATCAACGTAAAAGGTTTGTTTTAGTGGTCTTTGTCTCCCATTAAAGTTAGTGCAGAGAATCTCAAATCATCCTGTATTATGGTGCCTTCTACAAAACCAACTGATATTTTAACATCCCCAGCATTCAGTAAAATAAGTGAGTGTAAAACAAAGTATAAATTTGTCAAGGTGTGCGTCTGTTGGACGGTTTTGTGAACGATCGCGTGGAAGGCACAGCCCTGGGTTACGCCTATGACAAAGTGGACATCTATAGCGCCTCGTGGGGACCCAACGACGACGGGAAAACAGTAGAGGGTCCCGGAACTCTCGCTTTGGAAGCCATAGAGAGAGGGGTCAAGGAGGTACCTCAGAATTAAAATAAGAAGACATGCTTTGATATCTACAACATTTAATAAAACAATTCTCAAAGATATTCTTTATTAATTTATGTGAGCTACGGCTACCTTTGAAAGATAATAGCGATATCTATAAGATAATATTAATAATAATATAAATTAATACTACTGTTGACCAAAGCCATGTATATTTGTATTTCCTAGTGGCTATTTTTTTACCAGAAACCATCCATACTAATTTTATTTTAACTACTACCAGGAGCTTACAAAGAATGATTATTATTTTAAAATAATAATGTTTTAAACTAAAATTATTAATATATTTATTTAAGGAATAGTTTAGAGCAAAATGGTTTAAAAGATAATTCACCCACTGTGATGTAGCGAGGGTATGGGAAAGTCATTTAGACAAATAATAGACCCATATTGACTACAAACTCCACTGAGATTCGAACCTAAATTTTTACACCAGTGTCAATCCACTCTAATGAGGAATGACGATGAATTTCGTGTTTTTTATCTATTAAGATAACTGAATTTTTGGGTTACTATTCAATTATTTCAGGTTGTAGGTCACGTACTAATATCATCTGTTATTTAAAAAAATACAAATTAGATACCATTTGTGAAAAAAATAATAAAACATTTAGATAGTATATTTTATATAAAATAGACCAATTTAAGAACAAACCCTCAATTAAAAGGTCATTAATGTAAAATAATAGTGAGGGCTTATAGAAGGAAGTTTTAGAATACTAAAATGAAAACAAGGTATCACGTATCAAACAAAGGCTATTAAAACTTAAAATATTGATCCCATTGCGATAGCTAAATTATGATGATGAGATTCCATTAGCTGATTACATTTTTTTTAATGAAATGAAAAACGATATTTCTACTTCAGTCATGGTATAATCAATTCGTGTGAAGCTTGACCTTTTGTAAATATTTATATAATTATTGAAATCCTAGTACATGATGTTTCAATCGCTCTCGGCCTTTGAGTGCTTCTCAAACACCAATTATTACGTCCATTAGTTTGAAAGTTACATGGAAAGCTCAGGGACCGTGAGCGAGTGAATAACACTCTATAATTGCTATAAAAAAGTAGGATTTTAATATAAAGAGCTTTATAGACAATATATAAAATATTTGTTTAATGTTCAATATTGATAGCATTTTAAAATTTAAAAGCTAGTAATGTTTTATAAATATTGATACTATCAAGTGGCTTTAATTACATTATATTGTTAGTTAGGAAGTAGATGAGCTTGAAGTAAGTTATGAAAAAATTGCAAAAAAAAAATCGTTCTAAATCTTTATTTTGGTTGCCATTCTAAAAGTTATATCCCTTTTCTTGCGCTCTTTTAAATAAAACCAGCCAGTAACATTGAGTTATCAAATGAAGATCTAGTGCCATGAAAGAGCCAAATTAATAAATTATTTATAGAATTCACGAAATGGGAGCGGTTGTAATAAAGGATCACCATTCTCCATTCATACCATAATAACACTTTTGAGGATATTAAAAATTAGATTAAAATATACATTATTAAAAAAGTAGCACTCCATTTATCTTAGAATAGTTCAATTCGATACTAGATGTTTAAATTAATAATATAAGAATATTTCTGTACTTTAAAGGAGGGCAAGAATCTGTAAGAAATGTCATAGAAATATGAATATATATCATATTCTTTAAATTTTAAAATTCTACCTGAACATAAAAACATAACCCGTCACCGTTGGTTTTATACGTAAATTTTCCAACCACTGAGCTATTCAGGAGCCTTCCCATGCTTGGGGTCATTCTTTATTCATATTTTAAGGCAAAGTCTGTGATGGATTTGAGGAGATCGTTGGCTACACATGATTGATAAATTAAGATCAAAACCGCTTCGTTTTCCGCATGGTCCAACGTGCTACTCTCGCAGTAGAATAGACTGCCTATGATGGAGAGATCGAGGTTCAAATCTCAGTCAGGTGCACTTAGGGTGGTATTTTCAATATGCTTTCCAATCTACTCCCGCGAAAATTCGGTTACACCTCCTCTAAATATAACCTTCCTAAGCCCTAAAACCATTAGCGAAATTAGTATATAAGCGTATAACCCTAACGTTTAGTAAGACGTGGTGCTAAAAAAAAAAAAAAAGATCACAATCCATTAGAAAACGCAGCCACTTGGAGGAATTTATGCTGCCAACTATACTATAACAGATGTACGATACACATATAATGAGGGATTAAATATCCATAATAATTTCCACACGTCCATGACAGGGTCTGCATTAAAAATGATTGAAGAATGACCTTGGGCATGGGAAGACTCCTAAATAGCTCAGTGGTTAGAGCATTAGTATACAAAGCCAAAGGTCCCAGGTTCTATTCCCATATTCTAAGTGTCATTTTTCAATTTTAAAAAAATTATATATTTATATACGGCCATATCCGTACTTAGCACCTAAAGTAGATTGGATATCCACTGTGAATAAATAACTATTGTTTATTTACAGGGTCGAGGAGGCAAAGGAGCAATCTTCGTTTGGGCATCTGGTAACGGAGGTAGCCGGGGTGACAACTGTGACTGTGACGGCTATATAGGTAGTATCTACACCCTGTCAGTAGGGAGCGCTTCTCAGCAGGGGCAGTTCCCTTGGTACGGCGAGAGATGTGCCGCCACAATGGCGACAACCTACCTCCAGTGGGGCCTACTCTGATCAGATGATCGTAAGTTAATACAAAATAAAAATAAGACCCTTTATCTTAAGTCCAAGACTCAAATCGTGATCACATGCGCCGAGGATGATATTTTCCACCATTGTTGGTTTTTTTCCGTGGTTGCACCGCATTTTATTAAATGTACGGTCAACACAAATCCAGCTATACTAATTATATCGGGATGAGGAAGATGTAATTCAGAGTAGATGTATAAAATTTGCGCTGTGTGTGAGTGGAAAATAATTAAGGAAAAATATCCACAGGTAGTCATGGCCAGATTTCAAACGCTACCTCCTTTTCATCGGTATAACATACTGGAAGGCTTGATGTTTTAGTCTAAGAGCCAGATATGGGGTCGCATCGAGGAAAAGTTCAGATAATTATATTAAATTTAATTATACTATTTCCCGATTTATATAATACCTAAATAACGCTTTGTTCAAAATGTATTTTAAACTGTCTACATATCGTCATCTTCTTCTTAAGTCAACAGATCTCAGGTTGGTTTGATGGAATTCATATCCATCTGAAGTTTGGCATGTACTCAGCCCTTCAGCTGGTTAGTTCTTCCAACACCATCTGGTAGAAATTCCATGTACTGAGGGAGTTCAGAACGTGTGATAGTTCCCTAATGCTTTTTTCAATGAAATTCTATGAGCCAGTGTGAAAGTTACCAGAAAGTTATTTTATTGTACCTTCCAGGGTTGTTTTAAATACCACAATGGACATGAGACCGACTATCTTAATTTCCCTTCGAAGAAAGTTGTGCAACGGATTTTTATCGCAAAATAAAAATCCATTGTTCTTAGCTGGGTTTTAACCCACGAACATCGGGTTCTGAGGCAAGAATTCTACGCCAAAACCACCGAGGTCAACATATATATAGGTCTAGTTTAAATTACCTTAATTACATTGTCAACAAAATGTATCAAACACTGGAACTAAAATATAACTGGTGTAAATGATAATAAATTAAAATTGTTTAATCACTTATAAAGGTGTACCGTAGCTTGTGAGAATCACATCATCGGTGGACACACAAAAACAATTAAAGAAAGTTGGTAGAAACATATATCCCATTTGACCTTGTATGTGGATTACAACTAAGTTATTACACTTAACTGTTTGTATACCATACTCTATATCGCTAGACCTGTGGATTAGGTATGTTCTATGTGCTAATCCAAATACCTGGTATTATACGGCATGAACACTGCTGGCTTGGATTCAGCCTGGCGGTGTCCCTTGGATAAAAGGTCAAATGGAACACATTTTTATTTTTGCCTTTTTCAAATATTTTTATGCCTCCTGTCTACCATTAAATTGAGTCCCATATTATGTTACGGTACATTCTCTATTTAACGAAATGATTTAAAATATTGATTGTTGACATCGGTGGTATTGGGGTAAAGTACTCGCCTCAGTACCGATTGCTCGTGGGTTCAAATCCAGCCAGCGTCGATGGATTTTTATTGAGCGATAAAAATCCGTAGCACAACTTCCTTCGGAAGGGAAGTAAAGTCGTCGGTACCATGTCGAATTGTGGCATGTAAAATAACGCTGGAAGATATGTGACAACACCTTTCCCGGTAAGATTGGTAGGATCTTTCACTCTCGCTCATAGAAATTATCGTGTGCTCATATAGTCAGTCGGTTCATAAAATACATGTTAAATATCTCAAATAAATAAAATAAAAATATTTTTTGTTGTATTAAATCCTTATATAATATCAAATCCATAACATATTTAAGACACAGATAAAGGCGTCAGTCTTGGTATGCTCCACTCATATGCAAGTAGATTATATATAAAATCTTCCTTCTTCATTTCTGTTTATATATTTTAAATATTACGCTAGCCTGGACTGGTATTTAGATGCGAGCATAAAGTTGGGGTGGTAGGGGACGCGAGAAAAGGCCACTGATTTTTCAGTTTTTATGGCAAATTTTTTTTTGACAAAACAAATAAAATATTGCTACGGTACAAGTATATAATTTAGGTTTATTCACGTGGTGATATCAACAGTTCCTGTATACCCGTCATGAGAATGGCGACATTATCTAAAAATCTTTTTAAATGAAGAGAGAAAGTTATCATTAAATTACAGTAAACTCTTGACGGATATTCAATAAATTTTGATACCACCATGTGAAAAAAAATTTTTATTTTATACTGGAGCAATATTTTATTTATTTTGTCCAAAACAATATTTTGACATAAAAACTGGCTTTTTCTTGTATCTCCTTCCATCCCACCTTAATGATTTTAAGTATTTATTGAATTTTTCTATCCGTTTAGTGAAATTAAAATTTATACAAATCATTGATTCAAAAATGCCTAAATATTGATATTTTATAGTCAATAAATATAGTATTAGTTAGTAACAATGCTACCACTTTTGATATCAAGTACAAATAATTAATTAACATAATGTGTTAGCAATGATGACACACTTTAGTATATTCCAAAGCATTTAACAAAAACTAGATGTTCACTGCAAAAGAGTTTAATGATATAAATGCCAGTTCAAAGCAGTCTGCTTCCTTTTTACCTGTATTAACCGAACATGTGAGAGTTTACAGTGGAAAAGTATTCCAACTACGTCACGGTGTTGTGAATTATAGAGATATGTGTGCATTTCTGGGAAAGGTGGAATTGAAACTAACTCAAATTTCCAGCACACTCGTTTGCAAATATGGATCTCACTTGTGAGTCTCCCTTTTAAACCACATGAAATATATATTCATATTTCCTGGCGTGGGCATAAAATAATTTTCCCTCAAAACTTTATGTTTTATTAATTTATTTCCAAGTGGTGAATAAAATATATTGGCTGGACATCATGAAGGATTTGAACATGGGGATATTTGTAATGTTTATAGTGGGATGAGAATACCCCCTTCATGTTGGGTCATATTACAATCACTATGAAAAGTTTTAATCCTTACATTTATGAACACAAAGTGTATAAAGATACTCAAACTAGAGAGTAGTAGAATAAAAGTGCAGTTTTATAAAGTTTCACCTGATAATTATGAAGATAAAAGACCACAGTGACCTTAGCATGGAACAAATAAGTCCAGAGTATTAATCCATAGTACAAACATATTTTACAATACAAGGGTAAGGATTATATGGGTATAATTTAAAGGAAATGCATCCACATTTGTATGAAACTAAGCAGTTAAAAATAATTGATTAAAAATGTTACTCTTAGAACATTTGGGAACGATTAAAAACCCCAACCTCCCATAAACAGCAAAATGAATCCAGAAAAGTTTGTTTTGAAGGATTTCATGACCAGTCTTTGAATTCAAGAAATAATTCCAGACTTTTCAGCTGTAGTTGCAAAGGTGATTCCAATATAATGGCTGTTTCAACTACATATAAATTAGTGGAAGTTATTTATTTAACGTGTCTCATCAAGCCAGAAAACTTTACATTAATTTTGGAGGAGCATCTTCACGATGAGGGTGAGATATGTTGTTGAATGTAAGTTCGTTGAGTTCAAGTGGTTACAGATGACTTGGGTAAAATAATTTAAGAAGGCATGAGTGTGACTTAAACTTATCGACCCTTACCCACCAAATATATATTCCTCAGCTTTTGTAAAAAAAATCGTATTTTTTTCAGGCCACAACCGATCTAAAGAATACCTGCACCATAAAGCACACAGGAACATCTGCATCTGCACCTCTGGCAGCAGGAATCATAGCATTGGCTCTGGAGGTCAAGTGAGTGCTCATTAGTTAATAACTCATATTTTTATGGAACTATTTGACTAGTATAGAAGCTGTCTGTATATAGAATCCAAAGAGTAACCAACATACCAGTAGTTAATACCTTGTTATATATGAGGGATCCAAAATAAGCAAATACTGCCTGGCGACAGCATTTTTGTCACAAAAGTGGGCGACATTAGGTTTTTGATCTCAGCAACCAGGTGAGAGGTACATTTTTTTTTCAGGAATTTTGAATATTTAAGGTAGTTAAAAAAACGAACACTATTCGGCTACGTGTGGGTTCTCACAAGTTTCGTGAACGTTGAATTTCTGAGAACGGAAAAGTTTGTGAAAGATAATAAGGTAGTTAAGGAAATCTTATATATAATTTAAAAATGTTCAGTACGTAATTGGTTAAAACTTAAATTCTAATTTTATGAAGAATGGTAAGAATGCTGAGAGGGTTGAGAAATGGTCTAGCCGAGGATATAAAGGTATCTATATCAGGCCAAGAGGGATTTGTGGTTCAATTTCCGGTTCAATATCCTGTATCTCTGGTTCAAACTAAGGTTAAACTTGTTGAGATGCTGATTTGAAAACTGATTTTATTTCCTGTAACTATGGTTCAATTTATTATAGCTTTGATACAAACTACGGTTCAATATATTTTACTTTTTTTTGTTTTCTGTTTTTTTAAGACTATAACTGTACTCACAATGCTCGTTCGTGTCTTTTAATCCTGTGAATTTTTAATGCAATGGTAAGTTTATCAATATGTTATTCTTTAGTCAACCATCTTTAGGTTGGTTTGATTAATGTTCATCCAAACCTTAGTAGAGATTAAACCTTTCGGATGGTTAGTGCTGCCTAAACCATCTGGTATAAACCCATGTTCTAAGGGAGTTCAGGGAGTATGGTGCGCACCATTGCTTTACACACTGAATTTCTATAAGCGAGCAAGATAAGGCCTACCAATTTTACAGGTAAAGGTATTTTCGTATACATTCCAGGATTAATTTACATAAACAATTGACATGGGACCGACGGCTGTACTTAACCTCCGAAGGAAGTTGTGCTAAGGATTTTTATCACTCAATAAAAATCCGTCAACCTCGTCTGTGTTTGAACCCACGAGCATCGGGTTCTGATGCGAGCACTCTACCCCAAGACCAATAAAGTCGAAAAATAATTTATATCATATTTTAAAACGACCAATAAATGCTAAAATAGCTATATTATATTAAAGTAAGCAATAAATAAAAAAATTTGTAAAGTAAGTAATCTTATAATACTGGCAGACTAATTATTGATAGAAGAAACTCATTATTATCAGCAAGATTAAACAAACATTTTCTCATGTGAAACCTGCTGTTAAATGCCATGCTCTAATGATTAGGGATTGACAATTATAATTGTTAGAATAAAAACTTATTTTGCGAGTTTTTAAAGCTGATCACTTACAATTAAATCAAACACTTAATTCACATAGTATGTAGAGCTAATTTAGTCATACTTTAAACATTTCTTAATATTTGATATTAATCCTTTTTTTATGTTCATTAAAAGTTTGTCTTTATGTTGAGTCGACTGTAACATATTTTCAGAAGAAGAATTTGAACTATTCCGAACGGAAACGCGTGTTTGAATACTACTTTTCTATATACAATTCTCTTTGTTCCGTTTTCAAATTAGTCGCACCTAGATATGAATGAGTGAACCTATATTTTATTTATGTCTAACTGGGGATGTAGAGTCATTCTAATCCCAGCCCGAATTGTCACTACAAAGCTTTTAAAGCGTCATAGATTATTTCACGAAGCGAGCAAATGTAATCCGCAACATAAAAGCAGTGAACTGGCATGTCATGTATTTATTGCATATTTTACTAAACGCTGGTATCCTGTCTATTATAACTATGATTATGTCATTTAAACGCTGAGTTACAGATAGTATCAAATAATCTTTGGGTTGCAATAGAAATTTAATATGAAGTAACATTTATAATAGCTTACGGTGGGCAGACCATGCAGCGCGAATGGGGGAAACTAGATTCTAGAACAATGTTTAAAGTATTGACTGGCAAACTCAATGGGAAGGGACCGTTTGGAATACCTAGACGCAGATGAGAGGATAACATTAAAATTGACCTGAAAGCAAGAGGTTGAGGTGGACTGGATAGAATTAGCTCAAGATAGGGATAGGTGGCGTACATTTTTAAGTGTTGCAAGGAAATTTTTTGTTATTAATGCCATAAAGTGAGTAAATTTAAGTTAAAAATTCATTAATAAGCCATTATAAGCTATCATTAGAAATATTTTAGAATTCAATAACTTTAGTTAATTTTTTATATTAAATGAAAATACAAATTATTTATAAAATGGTAGAAATAAGTGTTTCAAATTTAAACAAAAATCTGTTCTTCTAAATGCTATTCTTAAGGAAGTTTAAATATAAAAGTTGGACGTTGTAGCGTTGGCTGTCTATTATCATGCTAAAATGTATTTATAAATTTTATCGGAATAGTTCTTTAGAATGAGGCCTAACTCTAATTTATAGTTAAGTGCTTACTCATCAAAGATTATCAACTTTCTATATATTTTGATCTTTTGGAGTTTAATTTTTTTGCAAAACCTATATTTTTTACTTCATAAAAAAAATTTTAAATTTTAAACAACCCCTCTATATTTATTGAATTAAGATTTGAGATGTTATTGTTTTTAACAAAAGACAAATATTTTATTTACCGTCACAATCATACAATATTAGGGTTTCCATGGAGATGTAAACAAATAATACTGTACCAACGAGCCACTGCACCCGCATCATAAAAGATAGACATTTCGCTGAGAAATTGGGTTTCTTGGAGGCTAGTATTTTTTCAAATATCCTTGGCTCCTAACCTTTGAGATGAGTCTTCTTTTACTTGTTTTTTCAATTAATGGAAATATATTTTTTCAACGCATACATATATATATATAATATTTTAATATGTGTGTGTCTTTCCGCATCCTCGAGAAGTCTCTATATCACTTAAAAAGCTGAAATTTGCTCACTTATATAGACCACGAGACAAAACCTAATGAATCCGGATTTTATGCTACTAATTCAATTTTTTTTTAAATTTATTAAAAATCTAATTAACTCATTAACTCTCATTTTATCCACTCTTAAGCATTAAATGACCAAAAAAACTTTATTTTTACAAAAAGGCTGACCTTCCATGCATCTAAGTGTCGTAGGCAGTCCTAAAAACTAGTATATTTTATACGTACATATATGTGTCCTGCCTCCAGCCCAAGCCTAACGTGGCGCGACGTACAGCATCTGGTGACGTGGACGTCAGAGTACGCTCCACTGAGCGACAACCTCGGCTGGCAGAGGAACGCCGCGGGTCTTTGGGTCAACACGCGTTTCGGTTTCGGCCTCATGAACGCCTTCGGCCTGGTCAGCGCAGCGGCCAATTGGACGACGGTGCCGCCCAAGGCCGTTTGTGTCGTCCATTCAGAGCCAATGTGAGTTGGTTTCATATGGGGAACGTAGAGAGAGTTGGAAACAGTAATTATGGTCATGAGGGTCTTGCAACAGATTATATTGATGGTGATTGGGTGGCTTAGGTTTGAATCTTGGCCAGGTGCAAATTGGGTCTAAGGGGTATTTTCCCCATGGGGATTAGGTGAGTCGAAGGTGGCTGCGCTATCTGATAGCTCGTGATCTTAAAAAAATCACACATTTGTAGCCGACGATTTCCGCACGTCCATCATATACTCTGCCTTAAAATATGAGTGAAGAATGAACCTGGACACGGGAAGATTCCTGGATAACTCAAAGGTTAGAGCATTGGCGCACTAATCCAAAGGTCATGGGTTCGATTTCCGTGTCCAGGTGTCATTTTTAGATTTTCAGAATATGATATCTAGATGAAGTAATCTTCACTAAAAAGCATAAATAATGGCTTTGGCTATTTGATTTCATATGAAACAGCTTAGGTTTTTTGAAAGAAGTTATTAATGTAAATAATAATTTAAAATTATATATAATATGTTTTCTAGAGATAACACGACATTGGTTCATGGAGTTTATCAACCATACAGTTTCATACAGCAGGTTGTGATGTGAATTATTTGGAACATGTTGAGATCGTAGTCAATGTCCAGTACCCGTTCAGAGGAGCATTGGAGATGCAACTGACATCTGCCTCAGGTATGATTTAATACTTTTAGATAACAATTAATGTCCCTCGACTCATCAAAGAATGCATTAAAGATACACCTAAAATTTGGCTCATTATGAGTTTACCTATGTGACACCACAGATTTATTATTCAAACTCAGACGTGCTTGGAATTTGCAAGGATCTTAATGGTCACCGATAAAGTATTTTATATTATTTTCGGGCGTACAATTTTTATGTGTGGAGCGCTTGGGACGCGAGTAAAAGACCATTTTTTTTCAGGATTTTTTCAAAACAATTATTTTTGGCCAAAGTTAATAAAATTTTGATTAAATAGTTATATAGAGATTAGTTTTCTTTACACGGTGACTTCAAGATTTCATGAATTTCTGTCAAAGGTGTCTTAGAATTTAATGACAACTTTGACTCTTCATTTAAAAAGTTTCTCATCTAATGTCACTATGCTCATGACAGATATTAAACCACTGTTAAGATCAATATGGCAAGAAAATTAAACTCTCTATTAGTAACGTAGCAATATTTTATTTATTTTTGCCAAATAATTGTTTTATCAGGAAAACTACAAAAACACTGATCGTTTCCTGGGATCGCTACAATCCTGTCTTAAGTTATGTTTTACTAAATAAATATCACATTAATTGATTTAGATATTTATAATATAAGGAACGTAGTTGGATGGAACAGCTAATTAGATTAATTGGTACAACTTCTTTGTTCAAATTTAACAATATGAATTAATAAAATATCATGAAGATAATTTATTCAAAGATAAACTATTATATCAAGAAATTAATTAAATTAAAACAGGCATAGTAATATTTCTAAAAAATCATCATAGATATTGTTACGTAATAAATTTCAAAAATTAATTTGTATGAAACAAGTAAAAATGTAAATCTTGCAAAACACCACTAAGTAGTAGCAGAATAAAGGATTAACTGATAAGCAATGATAAATGTAAATGAGCTAATTGACTAGATTAGACTTATTAATATTATAATTAAAGACCCTACAAAATTTAGAGTACCTGAGATAAAGATAATAAGTTAATGAAGGTCATGACTTAACAAAATTAATAGGCACTAGTATGGCAACAATAAAGAAATTATTAATTGAATGATTAATTATACTAGTAAACAACTAAAAATATGTTGACAAAGAAGACATGTTCTGTAATATTTAAGATATTTAACCAATGACCGTAAAAAGATGATTGATAGAAAGTTAAAATAGTTGACTATGTTATTATTTGTAAACTTGCACATGTAAAAAAAATTAACATTAAAAATTCAACATGAAACATATTAAAAGGAAAGTTAAGACATAACAAGCAACATAATTTCACAAAATTAATAAATTACTGTAAGGATTTAATGTTAAAAACTTGTTATTCGAGTCAAATGGTTTTTAAAATATGCTAGTGTTAACTATAGTGTGTAGTGTATAGTGTAGCTTATAACCATTAGAGATATTAAGGCGTGGTGATAGAAATATTCTTAAAAATAACACTCTTTAATAATCTTTAATCTCACCATGTTATTTTTATTTGGATCTGAACTAGTGCATACAAAAGATGTGTTTGCTTACCTAAAACGGCAAAATTTCTTACAAATTAAATCTTCTCTATTCATAAAATGTACGCCGAAAGATTTAAGAGGTAATCCAAAAAGTTACTTTGAAAATATATAATGGCTCATTATTCCAAACACTGATAAATTGGGAATTTCCGATACAAATGTTTTTTAAGTCCATCCCATAAGTGTAATCAGAAATTAATAATACAAAAGTAAGATATTTAACTACCTTAAGATAATAACTAAAAATTAGAAAACTTATTTAATTTTTCAAAATTTTAACTCTTAATTTTTAATTTATATTTATTATATTTAGTAAAGTGAATACTTATATAGAAATTGTGTTTTTTCTCTATTAGATGTTGCTATGAACAACAAATGCTAATCTATTTTGCTAATAGGTACATTGTGGTTATTATAATTATATTTTTTGTTTTATTACTTCACTATACTCGGTATATAATTTGATTCGTAAGAAATTGCTTGTAGAGAGACCGCATAAATTGAAAATCATGTGATTCGAAGCATTAACAACAACATTCGTAAGTTTTGCGCCTCTAAAACTTTTATCTCGTCAAATTTTGCTCCAGTTCACTGTTAGTAGTAGCACGTTTAATACGGAGCGTGATTGAGGTACTTCACCTAAACAAGAATAAATGAAACATCGGGAAAGCACACAAAGCTAATATTGGCTGTTAAGAGGAAAACTCGAGAGTACAACATATGTTCAACAACCAGGTTTGTTTGCTTGTTCGCGGATTTACCTTCCCGTTGCTTTCGGAACTACAAGCAGTATCTTACTAAAATAGAGCTGTTGCAAGAAATTTGAAATGTTATTAGAGGATAATAAGGAATTAGGCTTAGGAATGAACACTGAAACGACTATGTATATTATCACACAGGAAACACAAATTGAGGACGATAATTATAGATTACTTCGATTAATATATCATTTTACATTGTTAATGACTTAAATTTTAAGGAACATTTTTTAACCAGCAACAATAATTCTGAAAATTGAAAAATGACACCTGGACACGGGAATCGAGCCCGTGACATTCGGATGTCCAGGTGTCATTATTTTATTTTCAGAATATCATATCTAGATGGAGAATTCCTCTCTAAAAGCACAAATAATAGCTTCAGATATTTGATTCCTAGCAAAAATAATATGATAGTGGAAATTAGGAAAATAATAAAATAGTGAAATGCATGTTTTTAAATTTGTCAGTAGGTTGTTGACAGCTCGCCTGCCTTCAAGGAATGTAAAATTCTAAATATACAAAACAATTTTACCAATTGTTCTCTATGGGTGTGAAAAGTGGTCTCATAACTTTAATTAATTTTAAAAAATCAGGGTATTTAAAAAGTAGGTCGCTAGGAGGATGTTTATTCCGAAAGGGGATGAGGCTTCTGAGGAGTGGAGAAGGTTAGACAATGATGAGTTACATAGTGCAGCATGAATGAAATAATCTTGAATCGTGTTGTGGGTACTGACTGGTAAACTCAATAGAAAGATGGAAATATACCATTTGGAGGACCTAGATGGAAATGGGAGGATATCAATTAGAATATACCTTATAGAGTCAGGGGGTATTAAGATTTACTGGATAGAACTGGCTCATGATAGGGAGATACATACTTTTTAGGTGCGGCAATCTAATTTAGAGTTCCCATTGGTTCACCAGTTCATACCTTGAACAAGGTTCTAGATTATACCATTTGCGTAGCATGTCCTATTGATAAACATCTAATTAGATTGTTGTTTAGATAATAAGTTAACCAATTGTAAAGGTGTGTTATGAACATAAAATAATTGGTTCAAAACTTAACCATAAATACGTATTTGACACTTATTTTTAAAAAGGGGAAACTATTAAATTATATATGAAGGAATTTTGTATTTAATTGACTAGTTTTAACGAAAAAAATTGTCAGTAACTATATTTTATAAATGATTATTTATTACCCTTTGCAACTTATTAAATTACTTTTGTTTATTTTATAAAAGTAGATAAAAACTATAAGCTTTCAAATTTATTTTAATCTGTGAATTTTTTTACCACATTGATTTTTTAATCGTATGTAATTCTTACTAACTGTTCCGATTATAAATTTAGATGATAATTACGCTAATGAAGTAGGGATGATGAAGGAACCATTTTAGAGATAGTTTACCCTCATTTTCGTGGAAGGAGATTGAAAAACTTTGACTAAAATCACTCTCATTGGACTCAACATGTATTCGAACCCATATCTCATCATCTTTAGCATGGTAGTTTACATGAAAGTGACGCCTTAAAGAATTCGGCCACTGAGTCGTGTATCTTACTGGAT
This sequence comes from Timema podura, assembly GCA_033556935.1. Lineage (NCBI taxonomy): Eukaryota > Metazoa > Arthropoda > Insecta > Phasmatodea > Timematidae > Timema > Timema podura. The sequence goes on from JAVRXN010000012.1 coordinate 41,493,779, forward strand.
TTTACTAGACACGAGGGATATCCATATTTAGTTAAAATGATGAGGCAATTAAGGTATAGGAAAGTTAGTATCTAAATAAAATACACCTTAATTTTCGTAAAGAAATAGATGTATTTATATATTTTATTAATTGGTTTTACTTTTTGTTTGGGTTTTACGCCTGACGGAATATTGAGGTATTATTTAGGTTACAACACCCTTAGAAAACTTGGATTTTAATCTCAACCTTCTCACCCCCAAAAGTCATACTGGACAAACAAGAAATTTTTTCCGTGCTCTATCCATTGAGAGGCTATAATTAAATCCTAGTATTCAAAACATCGTAACTCAAATGACTCAAAGTTATACTAAAATATAATACATAGATTTTTCTGAATGTACACTTCGTTAACCACTAAATATGGAGTGGCTTATAATATATCAGGTTAAAAATTTTAGTGTTGGTGTGTGTATCACTAAATCACTCCAAGCAGGTAAAAATTAGGCATATAAGCCTTGTTTCTATTAGCACCGCGTCTAGCTACTCATTCGGGCTGTACGCCTATTTACTAATTACTCTAGCGTGTCAAGGATTATAAAGTCTTAATTCAGAGGGAATTCACCCGAATTTGTTTGGTGGAGAGAGTTGAAAACCATTTAGGAAAACCACCCTCATTGCACCCGACCTTCATTGGCAGTCTAATCCAACACGAGAGTAGCGCGTTAGACCACATGGCCTCCAAAGTGGGTGTCGGCTTATTGAAAGTACTGAGGAGGTACGAGGCCCTTAGATGGATTCACACATACAGGAATGTACAAGGATTTCGTTGTCTTGGATCTTTGAAGAAGTGATTTTATAAACTGTTACACTCTGACACAAACGTATAACTGTAATGTCAAAATTACAAAGGCAGAGCCTTTTAGAAAATACAAAAATATTCTTTGCCGCCAAAGTTGATAAACTATCTCTATATTATTTGTGCTATTTTATAGGCACTGCTAAAGTCACTGCTATCAATAGTCACAGCTGCAGATCACATGACCTGATGTATATATACGTGAAATTGTATAAAGCTTTTAAAGCTGTCAGATATAATTATTTCTATGAAAATTTGACAGTAATTTGGTTGCACATGTGGAGGGAATAATTGTAGGATCAGATATCAAACAGAATAATGCAATTTTATTTTAGAAAATAATCTGATTAAATAATATAATGCCTTTAAAGGGTAATATCATTGCCTATTCCATAATAACTTGTGAATAAATCGCCCATTAAACTCGAAGCATACTAAAAATCACTCTTAAGAAAGAAGGATTAAATTTACATGACATGATTTTATTATTATTTCTTAGGTTAATGTCCCAAATTTATTTTAACTCGACTGTACTCGTCTCTAAGTCTATTGACTAGATTCATTCTTGAAACATCTCATCATCCCTGGTATGTATAGTGAGTAAGTGAAAAAGATTTCTGAGTCTTTCATTATTAAGTTTGATGCTTCCATCATAGCACTTCAGCGCAGCGTCAAGCATTGAGTGGGAGGAAGGGGAGATGGAGGTTGAATAAAATGTTCTCTGATAGCCGTGTCACGGGGGTAAAATTAAATTGGATGTCTTGGCAGGAAATTTTGTTTTACCTCACTATTAATAAAATATTAAACTAAGGAGAATGTATTTTTCATTTTACCTAAAATGTGATTTTCAATCAATTTTCATTTTCAATTAAAATATGTTTATATTTTATATATTATTATTATTTGCATTATATTTGCAATCCTTATATCTAGAATGAAGGAAATTTTTTAATAAATTTAAAACATAGTTTGTATATTCTAGTCAGTAGCATATTGGCTTCATTTTTTTTAAATATTGAATTTCAAAAACAATTAAATAATAGTACTTTTAGATATGGTACCATTATTCCACGGTTTAAAGTTTCATGAAATTATTTTATATGTAGGTAATAGATTCTAAATACTACTTTCAGATAATATAAGTAAGATGAATTTTAAGTTATTTTGTAAAATAAGTTTAAGCTTAACTTGATGAATTATTATAGACAACAAAGTATGAATTAGAGAAGTGGTATAAAAATTAGCAGTTAACCCTGAAAGTCCTCTGTTATATTTGATTATATAACATACCCTCTTAATATGACGAATTTAAGCAACCCCTATACAATTTTCACCTGAACAACATTCACTTACATTTAAAAAAATATCGTTCTCGTTTACTTTTTATAGATAAATAAATGTTTTTAAATGTACAGCTAGGAAGGAGGATTACTACTGTTAATTTTACTGCACAAACCAATAAACCCGAGTTTAAAGATATTTAAATTAATAGAAGTTAGTTCAAGATTTAAGAAAATTTGGGGAGATATGTAAAACAATTTTTTAAATCATCTAATAATATAAAGTTTTTCTTTCAATATTATAAATTTAAAACTCTCCAAATAGATTTAAACACAGTAACATAGAATACCATTTCTTGATTTGCGTCTGCATCCCATGTACACAACGTTTATAACTTTAGAAAATGCAAACTTTATTACTTATTATTATAAGGTGTGGTCGTAATATTGTATATTTTAATTGAATATATATAATATATTTAATCTGACATCTTAGCTTAGTCAATAGCGTGTATGAATACTGGGCTAAGGGTCCCGGGTTTGATTCCTAGCATGGGTGAATAATTTATCTTTGGTGAAATGTGGGTTTACTCTGTCACAGTGATGAATTAATGGCTGAGGACTGGAAATTGTGCCTTTTCTAGTCTTAAGTTAGATTATAAGGCATATAAGACAGGCCTAACCAGCCGGTAGTGTAAAATATAAGGCTTGAATAAAAAAACTGACACAGGTCACAGGCTGGAAAAAGTAATGGATGTAAAATATGTATTTATAAATGTATGTATATAACTTATAAATATATTTACATAGATATGTTAATATATGAGAGAGATATAGAGAGAAGGAGATATTTTAAGAAGATTTTACATTAGAAAGATTACAGTACTATCATTTTTAATCATTAATAAAGAGTAATTTTGTTCTAAAGCTTCGTTGTAGAGAAAAGGAATACTACTTTTTATCTTACTGTTCTTATAGTATGTTGCAATATAAATATACATGCCGCTATTTTGTATCGATACTATAAAGTATTAATCAGACAAACTTACGTTTTTATTCTCTTGTCTACCAGGCACCAAAGTGCAGCTCTTAAGTGCCAGAAGTTTGGATACGTCTTCAAGTGGATTTGTCGATTGGAAGTTTATGTCAGTTCTGACATGGGCGGAAAGGTCACAAGGGATATGGACACTACTTATTGAAGATCAAGTACGTTTCTAATACAATATTAACTGAAATTAATTTATTTTAAAAGGAATGAAAAATACATTATTTGAAATATACTAAGTGATTCGAAATTTAAAAAAAATTGATTTGATATTTTAGTTAATAATTTATGTATAAGTTATAAAATATTTTTTTAATTTATTTTTTACGTTGATTATATAAGTTTTAAGGGTTTCAGTCAGTTTTTTATATTCTTTTAAATTATCAAAATGGCTCGTTATAATATGATTGTTTTTTTGTTAATCAACCAACAAATATATTGACCTTTATTTATAAATTATTTTTATAAATACGTTACTATAAAATACATTTTTAAAATTTTTAAAAATATTGATTCAAATTTTGAACTAGTTTTTTCCTGAGAAATACAAAATATAAAATGAAAATCTCAGCTGGTAATTTGGTTAAACTATCTTTAAAATTATATTATGTAGGGTGCAGAGTGAGTGGTGATTGTAACGATTCACTAATATTGTTGGTTATGTCAACCTTTTCACTCCAATTAGTAATCGTGGCCATCACGTAACAGTTTTAATCAATACACAATTACATTTTGTGGTCCGTTTGGCTTCAGGATGGTTGCGATGCTACGTGGGTTTGATATACATTCTTTAATAATAATTCTACTATTGAAACCTCACCAGATATATCGGGACATCAAAGAGAGAAAGAAGAGATTGCTTTTACTATCATCTCATTTTACCGCACACACTGAATAGCAAATTAATCTTCGATCTATATTATATTGTCTACTTCCATAAATTATGGGGTAGACCTTACCTCTCCATTGTACAATGCTACGGTATCAAGTATTGAGGTGAAAAGGCAGAAAGGAATCTGAAAATAGCTTCTAGTAGCTAGCAGACATCACATTTCAGGCAGCTTCTACTTCTCGGAGTTGGTCTTAGGGGGAAACCCAACCGCTAGCAGCTGCACTCAATCGATTTACTTGGAAAGAAGCCAAGTCTGCAAATTTCTCCTCAAGTGTTAAAGATGAAAAGTGTTGGTAAGAGAACAATGGAAACAAATATTTCCAAGAGCTTTTATGAAAGAGGAATTATTTCTTTTTTTCTATTAGTGGTGAAGTAGTTCTAGATGAGATATCCTTTAAAAATATTTGTAATATTTTAAGGAAAGTAAACGTTCATTAGTTTAATGGTAGTAAAGAGCGTATTTAGCAGTAATCTTATTATAAATTCTTGTTATTTTTTAATCAATCAATTAGAATAATCAATTACCAAATATATATTATAATTTTAATAAGGCCTAATGTTCATATTTGATTTGGTAAGGAGAAATATGTATTTAACATAATAGCATCTTTATCATAAATAAGAAATGAAGATGGTGTATCATCAATAATAACACCAAAAAATGTCGTCATAAAAGACTAAGCTACTATAAAATAAAGAGAGTGGAGTAAAAATAAGATTTTATGATTTTTTTCATGTATTTTGTTTGTTTATTTAGACTTGGAGATTTTCTCAAAATGTAGCTAAGAATAAAAGCTTTATTATGGGTTTGTAGCTAAGCACAACTCACATGACATGATTATATTTTTAAATGGTATCATCTGAAAAGTTAAAACAAATAAAAATATAAATCTGTATCTGTTATTTAATAAGTGATTTAATAAATAATGCTAGTTTGAGGTCAACTAAGGATTGTCTTTATTTTAGGTATTTTTTAACGTTATAAATGATATAACTAGGATTTAATAAATGTCTAAACAAAAGAAACTGCTACATATTTGTAAATTCAGGAAATATCAAAGGGAAATGTTTTTATAAAATCAATTTGTATTATTATTGTATTTGCTAGAGAGAAACACTTATAAATTCTCATAGAGTCTGTGGTGTGGAAATACAAAATAAGCCATACATTGATAATTACATTTAAAACTAAAATAAGGTAGTGTTTGTTTGTACCTATTTCCTTAGATCAGTGGCTCTCCATCAATTTTTGTTCACGGCACACTTTTCTTTCACGTGATTCCTTGCAGCACACTAAACTTGCAAATTGTTTACACCACTGAAGACTCGGTCATGCCCATGCACAGACTTCTCTCAGTATTTTTAGCACCACGTCTTACAACCCATTCAGGCTATAAGCATATATATCAATTATATTAATGTGCTAAGAATTAGGGAGGATGAATTTAGAGGTAATATACTCGCATTTGCGTTTAGAGAGAGTGGAAAATTATTTAGGAAAAATATTTAGTACACCGACTGGGGTTGAACAGTGATTTCACTTATTCTATTGCAAGAGTAGCGCCTTAGACCATGCAGCCACCCGGGTTTCTCTCAGTTGAGCAGAAAATACGGTTGAGCTTGTCCTCTATTAGACCACGAATTTAGATTTTGTATAGGAAAACAACATTTTTTGTTCCAACTAATCACTCAATTCTTTGATTGTAAGCCATTACATTCTCTGGAAACCAATATATTAAAGTTTTCAAGCATTTTTCTTTTATTTAATATTATAAATTATAATCTGATGAAACTAAGTTTCATTAATTTTTATCAACAATAACATAACATCGAGAGATACGTGGTACACTTAAGTGTATTTTGCGGTGCACTGGTGTAATTCGGCACAACTCTGAGTACCACTGGATTAGAAACTTGGGGACATTGGGACAGTTTAATAGTCAGATCTAGTACGCCTCAAGTGCGGCACTATACTAAATACAAGACAGCATCTACCTAAGCTAGTATGGAATGGGCCAGCTTCATAGTCAGAATTAGCACGTTACATGTGCAGTACTATAACAAAGGATGACCCACACTTATACCAGAATGGAAGGGGCCAGTTTCACACGTGAATAAAATTTTTTTTTTTCAAAAATTAAATTGATAAGGTAAACTGAAAATGAATCAATATGATATTTATTATATTCTAGTGCCAGTACAAAATATCAAAATATATGAATAGTGATAAAAATAAAGGGGTAAAGCTATTTACAACCACTAAGTTACACAAAATTGTCTGGACTAGAGATGAGAAATCTCTCTCCGTTGGAAGTGGTTGATATATAATCCCGGTGTCCTATAGCGAAGATAGTTATACAAACCTTTCACCTAACTCTTTCAGAAGATAGCGTCAGGCAGGTATTTTTGATTTGAAATTTAAATATTAATTTTTTATTAGATCATATAATTTATCAATAACGCTATCCTTTAAATTGAGATACCTAAATTTAAGATCGGATGGAACGTTTAGATATACATATATATATTAAAACTATAGCATATATATGTATATATATATATACACACACACACACACAAACACACAAAATAACCCTCAATATTATTTTCTTCCACACTGCCCTTTTAAATTATTCAGATATATAGATTAGTGGTACATGTTTTAAAATTGTAACATTTAGGATTATGTACAAGCAATTGCTTGGAGGAGTGTGAGAAAGCAATTTAAGTGTTATAACGCAGTCCACCTTATCAGGACTCGAACACAGATATATCTTATACCTGTCAAGCCAGTTTATTAAGAATATGATGCCTTATATATTATGACCCTGCTGTGGGATCTTGTTTATCAATGTTTAGCTGATATTAATTGTTATTGAAACATAATTCAAATATTTGTCATTTCATCCCAGACCAGATTATAATACCCTAAATTGAAATCAGTTAATTTACCATCATTGAAATAAACTGTGAAAGTTGTCCTTAGGCAGTTAGATAAATATCTCAATAAAAAATTTTTTTTGCTTTAAATGCCAAATTAATGCATATTTAAGCTCTTTATCAAATTAAACAGGCAAAGGAGCTTTTATGGAGCAAAAATGGAGAAACTCACTGTCAAAATATCAATGAGATACAAATATTTAAATTTTGAGTAAAAAAAAACCAAAGTTAACTTTAAACTTTTAGGTTATAAATATATATTTCAGCTAAAGTGTTTAGTAATAATATTTTGAAAGTAAACATTTTGTGTTTTATAAAATATTTAATAGTCCAATTTATTTCGATTAATTATATTTTTTATGCGTGGATTATCTTAACTTGAGTTCAATTTCAACATGAAAGGCCTTATTTGACAAATAGAAAAGTTACTTAATATCCTTTCAAGTATTCAAACGTAATAACATGTTATACGAAGCTATTTTTCTATATACAATATCAATACCTATAAAATAACACTAATAAAATAGAAGAAACTATCAATTTTGGCCTAAAAAAAATAGGTTTGTATTTTCTAAAGGGTCCTTTATATGTTTATATTTTAATCATAAGCCAACATAGTTTTGATTAGGGTATAATATTATTGATACATTAAAAATATCTCTATAAACTGTAGGTTTTTGTGGATTTAATATTGCGAAATATATTCGTGAATATTATTATTTAAAACACACAAACTAACACATAAATCGCACACTAAAGACTACTTGTTCAAAACTTGGGCGTACCGTATATAATAAACCACTCTTTTAAACAGATGAAATCATGTATATAGCCATGTAGGTCAGACATATTGATCGTTTTAGTTAGGAAACTAGACTGCGTATGACCTCGTATATTAAAGGTTAGCTTGTTACATGCAAAGATTCAGAAAAAATAAGTTTTCCTTGTATCGAGAGTTAAAAATAGTATTATTTCATCAAAACCACCAGTGTTATCAACACGTCAAAACTGTTTGCGTGACCAAACGGCAAATAGGTCAAGTTTAGTTTATTTTTACTTTTAATCCCCACCACCCTTTTAGGTTATAGGCATATGTACTGACTACTATATTTTAATGGGGAACAACAAGGTTGAATCTAAAGGGAGAGTACCTGAAATTTCATGGAGGGAGAGTGAAAACTATATATGAAAAACACCAACAGTACACCCTAACATGATTCAGACACCTTTATCAATGTAATCGGAAACCAAGCTTATTGTGAGTGTGATGCCTTGTAATGGTATTCAATCGGGGTAGCCTAAGTGCACACCTGGGATACATATAGTAAAATATATATGTTATTGTTAATTTTATAAATCAGGTTAATATACATAATCACTGGATTCTATGTATAGTAACTAACAGTTTTAGTGAATTTGATAGATTTTTCAAGTTGTGGTAAAATTTTTCACATCAACATGATATTATATAATAACGAGCACCCTCTAGCTAAAGTGATACATCTCACGTTTGTGCAAGCTTGTAAATGTCTCAGTCATAATTGGCGTCTGTGTTTTCTTATCAATTGAGTGAGGTACATCTTTTATTAAGTGCGGACGTGTGGAGATATTTTGATATTGAATCTGTTCATTTAACCTAGCCTAACCTAAAATAACATAACCTAACCTTTAGAATATTATAATTTATCACCTAAGCCAAAAAGGTTCAGTTGTGGCGTAAAATAATAAATGGCATATATTTAATAACATTAACCACTAATATCGGTTACTTTGGAAAATAACTGGTTATTGTGCATGATAACTTATTTATCACTTTAACGGCAACATATATATATATAATTTAAAATGTATTATTTATACATTATTTTGGTTGTGTTTTATTTTATTTATTTTGTCTGTAGATCATAGAAAATTTATAAATTGAATTGTGCACTTGGTAGGTACAAAGTTAAAGATAAATTATATCTCGGTATAGAGTCAAAGATAAATTATATATGGGTACAGAAGTCAAAGATAAATTATATCTGGCTACAAATTTAAAGATCAATTATATCCAGTACAAAGTTAAAGATAAATTATATCTGGGTACAAATTTAAATATAAGTTTTATCTGGGCACAAAGTTAAAGATAAATTATATCTGGGTACACGGGAACAGTAGTAACCTTACACCATAAAACCAGTTGTGAAACCAATATTAATATCCACAAAGAACGACCTTTTAATACCAAGTACAAGTGAATCAGTTTGTAAGTCCAACACCTTAGCTCAGTCGGTAGCATGTCCATGTACTGAGCTAAATGTCCCAGGCTAGATTCTTGTTATGGGTGAAAAATCGTTGATGAAATGTGGATTTCCCCTTTCACAGTTATGAATTAACGTCTGGGGACCTGTTGTGGTGTCTTTTCTAGATTTAAATTAGTTCATAAATCATAAGATAATATAATCTGTGCTTTCAGAAAGTGCATATTAAATTAAGTGCATATAAATACCTCAAACAAATGAACAAATGAAATTAAATAAGTTTGATATATATTTTAGCACTAAATTAGGTGTTTTTTTTCTTGAGTTTCTAGTTTCTATTCAAGTACGGTTCCAACATATAGTTAAGAAATCGCTTCTTATATGTCCTAATAGAAAATAATATTTTTAAATTTTAGTGTATAACATAATGTTCTTATTTATATTTGTAGGTAGGTCTGCCAACCTTCCAAGGCCAACTAGGGAAGTTCACTCTTCACCTCCATGGTAGCAAAGAAATGCCGGCATATCTTTCTCAAGGCCCTAGGAAATACAACGAAGATTACAACAGGGTGCACAAAAAGGTGGATAGAACATTCTGTGATTTTAAAATGCAATCACAACTACTTTGACCGAGTACTTAAGGAAGTTTATTATTAAGGTCCTAGTTAACTCTAGTCGGAACATGGTTATTTATAATATTAATAGATTATATAGCCACTTTTGTTTGAATATGGTGGTTAGCATTGTGCGTCCTATAGTATACTAGTCACTTTTTAAATAGTGATTTAATATTACCTTGTACCTAGAACATCACCATCACCATCAACAACGGTTTTTAGCCTGTGGCTAGGTCATTTTACTCAAATTCCCCCATTTTCCTCTATCCTTCCACCATTCTTCCTCTTTAAATGCTTCCATTATTCTCCTCTTACTTGCACACTTCTTATATCTGCTCCTCCCAACTATTTCTTGAGCTCCCTTGAGGTATTTTTCCTACATTTCCATCATTTCCTTTTCCATCCTCATTACTTGTCCATACCATCTCAGTCTTGCTTCCTATACTATCTCGAGTACTTCCTGTAACCCCCTACTTGTTCCCTAATAATTTCATTCCTAATCTTATTCCTCCGGTGACAGCTAACGTGCTCTTCACAAACTTTATTCCAATGGCCTCCACTTTCCTAGTCTCTCAAACATTATATGTCCATGTTTCTGCTGGATGTGTGAAAATAAGTAGAAAGTACACCCTGTACATCACTTCTTTACAATTCAAGGGTACCTCTCTTCTCCATAGCAGGTCTCTTACACTCCGATAGAACAACTCTCTCTGCTGTCCTCTCTACTTTATATGCTCTCCCTCTCCACTTTAGCCTCGATAACGCTTCCAATATCAGTGATGAGAGGGTAATCCCCTACTCCATTCAATATTTTTAAATCATTCCGTCCTCTTATTCTCCATCTTAAAACCACTTAGAACATGTATGTAATAATGATAGCCTTAATTATACTTTATCAAATTTAAAAACCTATTACAGTCAATCACTTATCGTAATAAAAATATAAATGAATTAAATACTAGCTATAATTGGGTAGGACAAGTTAAATTTACTGCAAGTATAGAAGATAAAACAATACAAATAAGATCTGTTAAACCAAACAGATTTTTTCGCACCTTCACCAAAAAAATATAGACCTACTCTACTTAAAAATCTTAAGATAATTTAAATGAAATTAAACACATTATTTTATAAAAAAATAGAATGACATTTCCCCAAAGAACACAAATCAAATAATATACACTGGTTCAGAAATATATAAATAAAGAAACGTTACTTTTTCCCAAAGCGCATAATAATCTACTCTCCATTTTCTAGACCTCCAAAATCTATTTGCTTATTTATTGAAAATATTGGCTTTGTAAAAACATATTTCCAATAAATGCATTTTTTTTAAACCCTAAAACAGTGCCCTATAAGTTATTTCTTATCTCAAAGAGTGGCGGAGATATTACTAAAGTTGGAATTATCTGTCTCTGTATAATAGTAACCACTAAGTTATTTTCCTATAAAAATAAGATATAACATTTTATTTATAATATTGAACAACGCCTGTATACGAATTTTAATGATAGTATTTAGAGCCAGTTTAAATATTTTTTATTCACTTTTATTAATGAAGTAAAATACCGTTTATTTTAGGTTTGGATGTATAGTTCCAAAAAACACTCTGGGGAATCTGATGAAAAAATTAAATAGCTAGTTTTAGACCGGTCAGTAAAACATTTGAGACTCTAGACAAGGAAAAAGGACGCACATAAAGATAGACATGGAGATATTTGGCATCACTAAAACAACTATTTTGATATCAGGCCATTTTGAAACGTTGACAGACATTAAAATCTTGAATTAAATTTTATTTACGGTCACAATACTTACTCTCTTCGAGAAATTCCGAAAAAGTAAAATTATCAATGAGTTTTTAAAAATTATTAAAGTAAACTCAAATGTAAAACTATTAATTAAAGTGATAATCCGTAATAATAAGCTTAATAATAAAATATAGTTTAATTTTGGCAAATCTTTTTCTCATGACTTGAAGTTATATTTCACTTCGTCCATGAAACAAGGCAAACATTACCAATAAAATAGGGAAGTCACTGCCTAATTGATGAATTGCCAAATTAATTAGTGCTGAATCTCCTGTCAGAAGGAACTATTGCTAGAACCTATTTCTAACCTCGGTTTTACATTCCAATTCCGTAAATGAAAATGGAGTGGAATGCGCTATTGAAATTATTCTAGCTTATGACAAAACCCACATAGCTGTTTATTCATTAGATGCCAGGAATATTATGTTAATTTATACCTAAATATATCTAATTAAATGATCATATATTAGTATGTACTAAGTCAGTAATGAATGGATACTGAAGCAGTGAGGTTTGAAAGGGAATCCAATAGGTCAATGTAAAAGAGGCATCACACGTTGATTTAGGTATGTGGAGACGATGAGTGTGGATAGAGTGACGAAACAAACATATGAAGGTAGAGTGTGTGTGGCTTAAAATCAAAGGGAAGGCTATGCAAATCGTGGCAAAATGTGATGGACGAATGTGTGAAAAATTAATAGTTTTAAGAATAAAAGATAATTTATGGTTCTGTGCATGGATGATGTTGAAGCGAAGGGAGAATGCAAGGCTAGGGAAGTGTAGAGAAAATTAGTTAGGATGGATTAAACCCACAGCTGTTATTTTTTTAACTATATGTACAGTTTCTTGCGTACCCCTTAACGGAGTGGCATGATTATGTATGTATGTATGTATGTATGTATGTATGTATGTATGATTGTATGTATGTATGTATGTATGTATGTATGTATGTATGTATG